>JAVLUX010000049.1:23276472-23328972 GCA_032164185.1 Moxostoma hubbsi | reverse complement strand
TCAGCTGGACCACCTGGGGGTGGAGTCTCCACTCTCCCCTGAGCATCACCTGCCGCGACAGCGCGTCCGATGTGGCATTGAGGTTGCCCAGGATGTGAGTGGCCCGCAGCGACCTCAGTTGAGTCAGGCAAGCTGCGACATTCGACATGAGCATAAGCCGTATATAAGCCACCTTGGTTTATATACGCTACCATTGCTGTGTTGTCCGTCCAGACCAACACATGCTTGCCCTGGATCAACAGCGAAAGCCTCCGCAGGGTTAGCAGTACTGCCAACAACTTGAGGCAGTTGATATGCCAACACCGTCGCGGTCCCATCCAGGAACCATTACATACGTTGCCCCAGCCTAGCTTGGAGGCGTCTGTCATAACGACGTCACCCCTAGACACTTGCTGTAGGGTAACTCTGTCAAGCAAGGTCTGTCCAAGGGCTTAACAAGTGGCGGCAGATCAGCGTGATGGCCACGCAATGCGTGCCATCGTGTAGCTGAGTAAAATGGTCCCTTCCAGACACCGCAACAGGTTCGAAAGCACTAGCCATGCGTCCAAGCTCTCGGCGAGGGGCACTAAGGGGACAATCACATCTGACATACCGTGCTGAGGACATACCTCCCTCCATGTACCCACCATCGAGGGTAGTGCATGCGGACTGGGAAGTTGGGTTTGGGCAGAAAAAGGTGTCCTCTTTGACCTCGTCAGTCTGTTGTGCACTTCCGGGAATAAAGGGACAAGGGGTGCCAATCATCCAGCCACGAGGGCTCAGGGGAGTGTGGCGGCCCGGGCAAGCACTCAGTCGGCCTCAGACTGGGTGGGCAGACCCAAAGGTGTTAGCCCAGTCGAGTCCTCAGCGAATGACATCACCAGCACGCTCTCCAATGCAGCAATCGAGAACTCATCCTGCTCACGAGCTCCGAAAGAGACGTTAAGGTGAACGTGAGGTGAGCTGATCTCATCTCGGAACTCGACTGGGGCAAATGAGCATGCTGGGGAATGGGAGGTCCACAGGGATTTACCCGGTGGGGCCGCATCCTTTGGAGTCCAATATACCTATATATATATATATAATTTTTTTTTATGAGTGACTGGTTAAGTGCTCATGGAAAAGATGTGTTTTTAGCTGGTTTCTGAAGACAGAAAGTTAGTCAGCTTCATGGATGGAGTGGGGTAGGTCATTCCACCAATGTGGTACGATGAAACCGAAAGTCCGAGAAAGTGCTTTGGTGCCTCTTTGTGTTGGCACAACAAGGTGCTGCTCCTTAACTGACCGCAGGCTTCTGGTGGGAACATAGCTCTGCCACCGCTACGCCTCATGGCACCCCCCCCGCAAGATGCCGCCCTGGGCGACTGCCAACGTCGTAGGACACCGGCACTGTACAACACTATAAGAACATGTAAAATGATTGACAGGCAGAAAGCGCCAGAGACCGCGGACACATTTCTGTTTGTTGTTTACAGAGTCTGGAGGTGTCACAGAGACCGCTGAGATATCTCACAACACTTATTTTAGTAATAGCTCTCAGGGATTAGTGCAATATTTTGCAAACCTCTCCATGAAAAACATCACGTAATGCACCTTTAAGCGATGTGGTTAAAAATGCATTTCTGCTGATCTGGATTCAGTTTTGTGAAGAAGTTAAATGTAATCAAATTTATTTAGTGGTACTGATGAGTCTGTGTGTGTTTGTGTGTGTTTGTGTGTGTGTGTGTGTGTGTGTGTGTGTGTGTGCGTCTGTGTGTGTGTGTGTGTGTGTGTGTGTGTGTGTGTGTGTGTGTCAGATGGAGCAGGTGAGAGCAGATCTTCTGCAGGAGCGAGCGGTTCGTCAGGATCTGGAATGTGATAAAATCAGTCTGGAGCGGCAGGTGATCATCACACATTTTTATTTTGCAGTGTTTTAAAGTGGTTTTCAGACCCCCAGCGGGCTGTAAGGGGGCCCATGGGAAATTTTGTTAAAAAAAGTTTTTCCAGAAAACAAACTGATACAAAGTAAATATTTCTGGATTCAAAGAAATCAGAAGAATTATTATGCAAACATCGTCTTTACATAAATATATAGCCGTCTTTTAAATGTAGCCCTTCGTAAGGGGATCATCATATTTGGGGGTCCTGAAGAAATGCAGCAAAGTCAAAGAGAAACAAGACACAGCTACTCTAAAATATACAAATATATATTACATATATTAAATAATGTATTAATATAAAAATACAAGAGATTTCCAAGGAAACATTCGAATCTTGTCAATAAGAGCCGGTGTATTGATCTGTTACTGTCACCACTAGAATAAAGATTTGCGGAGCAGCGTGTCACAGCTGCAGGACTCTCAGCGGACGGGACAGGACGCGCTCATGTCCAAACTGCAGCTGCACATTCAACAACTGGAGGAGAGACTTCTGGAGGAGGAGAAGTGAGAGAAACTCATGAATGAAAGTGTGATTTCAGAAATAACAGACGGATTAACTGATGTTCTGTGTTTCAGAGAGAATAACGAGCTGCAGCAGGTGAATCGTAAACTGGAGCGCAAGATGAAGGAGATGATCGTTCACCAGGAGGAAGAGCAGATGTCTCTACAGGACCAGAGAGACCAGGTGATGCTCTCATCCCCAAAACAACATCATCCGACAGAGGATCATTATTCATAGAAACGCATGTTTATCCAACCTGACTTCAATCCACATTATAGGATCGTCTGTGTTTACTGGCAATCGAGCGCTTCACCTTGATGTTCCTCATGTCATACGGTTGACATTTTCATGCTGAGGATTGTTGTCTTGTTTTCCAGTCAAATATCCAAACATCCAGAATGAGATATCAAATCTTGTTTTCAGAGAAATCTGACAAAATTTGGTGGGATTTATGATTAAAGCAAGAAAAAACGATTTACCAATAGAACATGAAAAATAATCTCGTTTTCTCTTTGAATCGGGTTTTTCCTGACGCACTTGCCCAATATTATATTCTTCATATAAGCAGAACGGTTTGTAAATGTGGAACTCAAGATAAATACTCACACAAAAGCAACATGCTCTAATCTGATTGGTCACACAGTTTGTAAAAGCACATGAAGGCGTGTTTTCTCACTGTCGTGTGTGTGTTCAGCTCGCTCTGCGTCTGAAAACACTGAAGCGTCAGCTGGACGAGGCCGAGGAGGAGATCGAGAGACTGGAGAACAGCAGGAAGAAGCTCCAGAGAGACGTGGAGGAGCAACAGGAAGTGAACGATCAGCTGCAGACACAAGTCTCCGCCATGCGCTGTGAGATCAGGTGAGACGTGAGGACCAGCGCCGCACATCTGTCAATACATTGATATTGTAAATAACGTATATATTGACCGTCCGTATGTCCACATCTGTGTGCAGACGCAACAAGAGACCCATTAAACTGCAGACGACTGACGACGACGATGATGATGATGATGAAGAGGAGCGAGTCTTCACCTCGGACACATGAGCACGTTCATTATTCACACGACTGAACTGATGATGTCATGAAACTCTCAGGGAACATCACACATGAATTCAGTCAAATGGCCGATTGTAGAAGTTACTGGGGAAATAAACACTTCTTCATTGAATCTGATGTTTGTTGTTTGTCTGAAGTGCTCAAACGGGTTTCAGAACAGTCTGAATCGGTTGGTAATTGAATCATTTGAAGCATGTGATGAGTCCGTACTGCAGGTGAACACGTGTTACAATCTACAGAGGATCGAAACACAAACGCACGACGCACCATCGGTCCTTAGACGTGCATCTCAAGTGTCACGCAAATACTATAACATGACCATCACTGAGTCATGAGGAGACCGCACCGGTCTTATTATTGAACATATTTCAGAATATTCTCTTGGCCCATGAGGTTTACAAATCCTAGAGACGACAATCATTTCCTGCCACAAAATACATTTGAAGACCTAAAATATACAGAGTCATTTTTAAGAGATTTCTTAGTAAGAATGATTTAGCTGGAGACATTAAACTCATGAATTAAACTGTAGGTCAGGGGTCAAACTCAGCTCATATCATGTTAGTAAATGCACACAGAGAGAGAGAGAGAGAGAGATCAATGTGTGTGTGTGTGTGTGTGTGTGTGCGTGTGTGTGTGGGGGGGTGTTTAATGCAGCCGAGCGTTCAGTCTGACAGTCAGATTGCGAGTGTGAAACAGACTGAAACATGAAGCATCATTGTGTCATCAAACACGCCGTCTTCAAGGAGTTCCTCGCCGAGTTCCTCGGGACGTTTGTGCTGGTGGTGAGTTCATCTGCATGTCTTTAATGGGACTGATGGGAGATTTGTCATTCTGTTCAAATCAAGACGCAGTGTTTTATTCTATACAAATCATTGTAATTATATATCCAGTATATATACATATAAATGACATATATGCAATCTACTGGCCAGTGTTGCCCGTGTGACGTTTAAGAACTTTTAAACATTTGTGTTCTATGATCCCACACAGACATCTGATATACAGCAACATGTAAATATATCTCAAGACTTACAGTGTGTATATTACAGCATATATGCACATATTCAAATTCCAATAGTTTGGGGGAAAATATTTGTTACATTTATGAAAACAGACATTTTTGGATGTATTTTGGAATATAAATGAAAAATGTAACACTTTGTATTAATTATCAATTAGTAAACATAATACACAATACTTCTGGAACATTTATGAATCTTTCTTAAAGTCAACACATTGTATATGTTAACAATACGGACTGCTTTATGAACTGTTTATAATGCTGTCATATCTGTGTTTCCTGTGTACTGTTGTGTGTTTCCTGTGTACTGTTGTGTGTACTCACTGAACTGTTGTGTGTTTCCTGTGTACTGTTGTGTGTTTCCTGTGTACTGTTGTGTGTACTCACTGAACTGTTGTGTGTTTCCTGTGTACTGTTGTGTGTTTCCTGTGTACTGTTGTGTGTACTCACTGAACTGTTGTGTGTTTCCTGTGTACTGTGGTGTGTTTCCTGTGTACTGTTGTGTGTACTCACTGAACTGTTGTGTGTTTCCTGTGTACTGTTGTGTGTACTCACTGAACTGTTGTGTGTTTCCTGTGTACTGTTGTGTGTTTCCTGTGTACTGTTGTGTGTACTCACTGAACTGTTGTGTGTTTCCTGTGTACTGTTGTGTGTTTCCTGTGTACTGTTGTGTGTACTCACTGAACTGTTGTGTGTTTCCTGTGTACTGTTGTGTGTACTCACTGAACTGTTGTGTGTACTCACTGAACTGTTGTGTGTTTCCTGTGTACTGTTGTGTGTACTCACTGAACTGTTGTGTGTACTCACTGAACTGTTGTGTGTTTCCTGTGTACTGTTGTGTGTACTCACTGAACTGTTGTGTGTTTCCTGTGTACTGTTGTGTGTACTCACTGAACTGTTGTGTGTACTCACTGAACTGTTGTGTGTCAGTTGTTCGGTTGTGGGTCTGTGGCTCAGACGGTGTTGAGCAGAAACACTCTCGGCGAGCCGTTGACCGTTCACATCGGCTTCAGCACTGGACTCATGATGGGTGTGTATGTGTCCGGAGGTGTCTCAGGTAAACACATGTTATCATACACACACAACACTACACATGTGTTATATAACACACACTGTATATCACTGATGTTTCTCTCAGAATGTGATTATCAGGATTCTCAGAAGTGATCAATAAATCTCTCTGTGTCTCTACAGCACTTCATCATCATCATTCAGTGTCGCTTTTTTTGTCGCTCAGTTTTCTGTTGTATCCATACAATTATCTGTTACTCTTGTCGTTTTATAAAGTTGGGTGTGTTTTGTAAGTTTTGGATGGTTTATCATCATAATGCTCCTGAATGACGATTGATTTGCTCTGTCAAACTCTCGGCTGATTTTCGAGGTCATATGATGCTCAAGGCGACTATTCCAGCAGACCCATAGATCCGAGCACATGCCAGTGTGTGTGTGTGTGTGTGTGTGTGTGTGTGTGTGTGTCTGTGCATGTTAGTTTGTGTGCGTGTATGAGTGTCTCTGTGTATGTTAGTTTGTGTGTGTGTGTGTGTCTGTGCATGTTAGTTTGTGTGTGTGTATGAGTGTCTCTGTGTATGTTAGTTTGTGTGTGTGTGTGTGTGTGTCTGTGCATGTTAGTTTGTGTGTGTGTATGAGTGTCTCTGTGTATGTTAGTTTGTGTGTGTGTATGTGTGTGTGTCTCTGTGTATGTTTGTGTGTGTGTGTGTGTGTGTGTTAGTTTGAGTGTCTCTGTGGATGTTAGTTTGTGTGTGTGTGTGTGTGTCTGTGCATGTTAGTTTGTGTGTGTGTGTGTGTATGTGTGTCTCTGTGTATGTTAGTTTGTGTGTGTGTGTGTGTGTGTATGTGTGTATGTGTGTCTCTGTGTATGTTAGTTTGTGTGTGTGTGTGTGTGTGTGTGTGTGTATGTGTTTAACAGAAAGTAGATGAGTTTATTCAATGAGTTTGTGTAAAAAGATGGTTGTGTGTCTTACGTAATAGTTTCTCTAGTATTAATGTTTTCCTAGTGTTTGTGTTTGCACAGTGTTTACAGTGTTTGTGAATTATTTGTTTGTTTAGTTTTAATGTTTGTGTAGTGTTTGTTTGTTTGTATAATGTTCCTGTAGGGTGTATGTTAGGGCAGTGTTTATAGTGTTTGTATAGAGTTTGTTTTGTAGTATTTATGTTCATGTAGTATGTATTCGTGTAGTGTTTGTTGAGTGTTTTGTATAGTGTTTATGTTTGTGTAGTGCTCATGTTTGTGTAGTGCTTGAGTGTTTGTGTAGTGTTCATGTTTGTGTAATGTTTCAGTAGTGTTCATTTTAGGACAGTGTTGATAGTGTTTGTGTTTGTAGTGTTTGTGCTGTTTATAGTCTTATGTAGTATGTATTTGTGTAGTGTTCATGTTTGTTGAGTGTTTGTGTAGTGTTTATGTTTGTTGAGTGTTTTTGTAGTGTTTATGTTTGTGGGTAATGTTTCAGTATTGTTCATGTTAGGGTAGTGTTGATAGTGTTTGTGTTTGTGATGTTTATAGTGTTTGTGTTCATGTAGTATGTATTTGTGTAGTGTTCATGTTTGTGTAGTGTGTTTGTTGAGTGTTTGTGTAGTGTTCATGTTTGTGTAGTGTTTGTTGAGTGTTTGTGTAGTGTTTATGTTTGTGTAATGTTTCTGTAGTGTTTATGTTAGGGCAGTGTTGATAGTGTTTATGTTTATGTAGTATGTATTTGAGTAGTGTTCATGTTAGGGTAGTGTTGATAGTGTTTGTGTTTGTAGTGTTTGTGCTGTGTTTATAGTGTTTGTGTTCATGTAGTTTGTATTTGTGTAGTGTTCATGTTTGTGTAGTGTTTGTTGAGTGTTTGTGTAGTGTTTATGTTTGTATAATGTTTCTGTAGTGTTCATGTTAGGGTAGTGTTGATAGTGTTTGTGTTTGTGATGTTTATAGTGTTTGTGTTCATGTAGTATGTATTTGTGTAGTGTTCATGTTTGTGTAGTGTGTTTGTTGAGTGTTTGTGTAGTGTTTATGTTTGTGTAATGTTTCTGTAGTGTTCATGTTAGGGCAGTGTTGATAGTGTTTGTGTTTATGTAGTATGTGTTTGTGTAGTGTTCATGTTTGTTCAGTGTTTCTGTAGTGTTCATGTTAGGGCAGTGTTGATAGTGTTTGTGTTTGTAGTGTTTGTGCTGTTTATAGTGTTTATGTTTATGTAGTATGTATTTGTGTAGTGTTCATGTTTGTGTAGTGTTTGTTGAGTGTTTGTGTATTGTTTATGTTTGTGTAAGGTTTCTGTAGTGTTCAAGTTAGGGCAGTGTTGATAGTGTTTGTGCTGTTTATAGTGTTTATGTTCATGAAGTATGTATTTGTATAGTGTTCATGTTAGTGTAGTGTTTATGTTTGTGTAGTGTTTGTTGAGTGTTTGTGTAGTGTTTATGTTTGTGTAATTTTTCTGTAGTGTTCAAGTTAGGGCAGTGTTGATAGTGTGTGTTGTGTTTAAAGTGTTTATGTTCATGAAGTATTTATTTATGTAGTGTTCATGTTTGTGTCGTGTTTGTTGAGTGTTTGTGTAGTGTTTATGTTTGTGTAATGATTCTGTAGTGTTCAAGTTAGGGCAGTGTTGATAGTGTTTATGTTTATGTAGTATGTATTTGAGTAGTGTTCATGTTTGTGTACTGTTTGTGTAGTGTTCATGTTTGTGTAGTGTTTGTTGAGTGTTTGTGTAGTGTTTATGTTTGTGCAATGTTTCTGTAGTGTTCAAGTTAGGGTAGTGTAGATAGTGTTTGTGCTGTGTTTAAAGTGTTTATGTTCATGCAGTATTTATTTGTGTAGTGTTCATGTTTGTGTAGTGTTTGTTGAGTGTTTGTGTAGTGTTCATGTTTGTGTAGTGTTTGTTGAGTGTTTGTGTAGTGTTTATGTTTGTGTAATGTTTCTGTAGTGTTCATGTTAGGGCAGTGTTGATAGTGTTTATGTTTATGTAGTATGTATTTGAGTAGTGTTCATGTTAGGGTAGTGTTGATAGTGTTTGTGTTTGTAGTGTTTGTGCTGTGTTTATAGTGTTTGTGTTCATGTAGTTTGTATTTGTGTAGTGTTCATGTTTGTGTAGTGTTTGTTGAGTGTTTGTGTAGTGTTTATGTTTGTGTAATGTTTCTGTAGTGTTCATGTTAGGGCAGTGTTGATAGTGTTTGTGTTTGTGATGTTTATAGTGTTTGTGTTCATGTAGTATTTATTTGTGTAGTGTTCATGTTTGTGTAGTGTTTGTTGAGTGTTTGTGTAGTGTTTATGTTTGTGTAATGTTTCTGTAGTGTTCATGTTAGGGCAGTGTTGATAGTGTTTATGTTTATGTAGTATGTATTTGAGTAGTGTTCATGTTAGGGTAGTGTTGATAGTGTTTGTGTTTGTAGTGTTTGTGCTGTGTTTATAGTGTTTGTGTTCATGTAGTTTGTATTTGTGTAGTGTTCATGTTTGTGTAGTGTTTGTTGAGTGTTTGTGTAGTGTTTATGTTTGTGTAATGTTTCTGTAGTGTTCATGTTAGGGCAGTGTTGATAGTGTTCGTGTTTGTGATGTTTATAGTGTTTGTGTTCATGTAGTATTTATTTGTGTAGTGTTCATGTTTGTGTATTATTTGTTGAGTGTTTCTATAGTGTTCATGTTTGCAGTGTTTATGGTGTTTGTGTTTTAATGGTGTTTGTGCAGTGTTTATGGTGTTTGTGTTTATGGTGTTTGTGTTTTAATGGTGTTTGTGTAGTGTTTGGGTAAACCTTAAATGATCTGCTCTCAAATATTGTATTATTTAATCTATTGTGATCAGTGAATGAGATTGTTTGTGTGTCAGGTGGTCACCTGAATCCCGCTGTCTCTCTGGCGATGGTGGTTCTGGGGAAGCTGAAATTCTGGAAGTTTCCCATCTATGTTCTCGCTCAGCTGTTGGGAGCGTTTGCTGGAGCGGCCGCAGTGTTTGGACTCTATTATGGTGAGTTTCCTTCAATCAAATCAATTGCAAACAAATGACTTAAATTCACTTCCTGTTGCTTCATCCTGCTGTCACATAGGAAAACCCCCAAATAAATGAACCCTCGTTATTATCTCAATTATTTCTCATAGACACCAGCGAGAGCAGATGGAGACTTGTCCTGTCTCTCCTGAGATTCACTGAAGTTTATATGTTGACATACATGATTCAGTATCATGAGCCATGAAAGAGCAACATCTGAGCAATAAGATTTTCCTCTGGTGTCTCTCCACGATCAGGATCATGTGATGATGAATGTGTGTTTTGTTATTTAGATGCGTTCATGGATTTCACGAGTGGAATTCTGTCTGTGACTGGAATCAATGCCACAGGACACATTTTTGCCTCCTATCCTGGCAGACACCTCACAATAATAGGTGGATTCGTGGATCAGGTCAGAAAATTACGATTCAACGTTTATGTAACTTTTTCGATGTTAAAATACTTTTTCGTATCCTGTTTGATTTGAACAACCCACCCACCCTGACACAACAACGCTGACTTGACCAATGCCGTGAGTTGGGGGCGGGACTATCTGTTTGTTTGATCAATGGTAAAGTGTATTCTCTGAGCTGTTTGAAAACAATGTTTATTTTTGCAATAGGAGGAGAAATGACACATTATTTATGAGATAAATTAAGAATCTCCATCTGAATCTAATCAGCCAGTCTCATACATACAGATAGTGTCTGGGAGTAATCAGGCCCCACCTACCATTAAAATCAACATGTTGAAATGAGGGTTTGTGTTGACGGAGCAGATGGTCCTAACCCAGACTAACGTTTGTCCTCATTCTGTGAATTTCCCTAATGCACATTGATTGGCTGAACTTTTCTACCCAGAAAACCACCAATAAAAGCAGTCTGAACCAACTGACCTAATTCAGCTTGTTCTCTCACAAATAACAATTAAATAGTTTAATTAGACACAGTGAACTCTTACACAATTAAAACTGTGCTAATGCTACCAACATATACTGTAACTCATGTCCCAAATTATCAGGCATTTATTCAAAAGACTTTGTGTTAAAGCAAAAGTGTCATTTCTGCACCACTAACATCTAGTGAAAATAAAGACACGCCCTCCTAGGTCATTGGTCAATCAAAGGATAGTTCCGCCCCAAACTCACTCCATCAGTGAGTCAGAAGTTGACATGTCGAGTCATTCAAACAAACAGATGAATGTTTTTAAAGCGTGTCTGAACTTCAGGAATCAATGATTTATCTCTGTACATTAAAATGACATTATACAGAAGCTTTAAACACATCTTCAGTTGATGAGAATGAGGATGTTGATCTGTCAGTTTTAATCACATGACTTGTGCGTCTGTCAGGTGGTTGGCACGGGAATGCTGGTTCTGTGTATTCTGGCCATCGTTGACGGGGGGAACATCGGCGCTCCTAAAGGTGTAGAGCCTCTGGCCATCGGTCTGATTCTCCTGGGCATCAGTGTTTCTATGGGCCTGAACTGCGGTTACCCTCTAAATCCCGCACGAGATCTCGGGCCGCGGCTCTTCACCGCTGTAGCCGGATGGGGGATGGAGGTGTTCAGGTGAGAAAACACATCAACAGATGATCTGGAACTCTACAAGAACTCTAGTGAGCTGAACGGCACTTGACAGTCTACAAAGACAGTTACGCCGTAAGGCAGAAAATTCACTAGAATTTAGAAGACAAAAGGAGTCTGAAGTTTCAGTTCTGTTTCATCCGTCTGCAGGTGTTTATCAGCTCAACACACAAACATGAATATATTAATATTGATTATTCATTTCATAATATCACATCCAGTACCACACACACACACACACACTCATGATTATTTCTTCATAGTTCCCTCTCTTTAATGTGCCCTACAGGTGTAATATTTAATATACATGCATCCACTTATTTTGTGTTTTTGATGGCAGAGTCTCAGCTCCAGATAAGCAGTTCTCTATGTGTGATAGTCTGTATGTGTAGTGCACTTCATAGTGCTCAGTCATGTCACACTCAAGAGTGCGTGTGATGATCATGATGAGGTGTTTTCAGTGTATGAGCGGCCCTAGACATTCAGATTGGATTTATTTATTCAATTAAAAGACTTTTGCAGTTTAATCATCACACTGGGACACATCACACTTTTAATTAGATTAATTGTGCATTCAAACATTCATTTTTGTCCAAATATGTCATATTCCATGACATTTAGTGTTTTATTGCTAATGCCATTTTTATGAGTAGTTTCTGTGTTTTTCCGCATACCGCACCTGTTTGTTTCCCGCATACCGCCCGCGTTTGTTTCCCGCATACAGCGCGTGTTTGTTTCCCGCATACAGCGCGTGTTTGTTTCCCGCATACCGCCCGCGTTTGTTTCCCGCATACAGCGCGTGTTTGTTTCCCGCATACCGCCCGCGTTTGTTTCCCGCATACAGCGCGTGTTTGTTTCCCGCATACAGCGCGTGTTTGTTTCCCGCATACCACCCGCGTTTGTTTCCCGCATACAGCGCGTGTTTGTTTCCCGCATACAGCGCGTGTTTGTTTCCCGCATACAGCGCGTGTTTGTTTCCCGCATACCACCCGCGTTTGTTTCCCGCATACAGCGCGTGTTTGTTTCCCGCATACCGCCCGCGTTTGTTTCCCGCATACAGCGCGTGTTTGTTTCCCGCATACAGCGCGTGTTTGTTTCCCGCATACAGCGCGTGTTTGTTTCCCGCATACCGCTCGCGTTTGTTTCCCGCATACCGCGGAAATAAATACCTTATACTAATATATTTGTTGTAGATATTTTACATTTTCAAAGCAGTAAATATGTAAAAATAAATGACATTTTAGCATCTATCTAAATGTAATCAAATGTGCATTTAAATGTTACAGTTAGTAGCGTACAAATAATGTTCAGGTTTGATTGTTTGAAGCTGTGATTAAAGCGTCTTCTCTGACTAAATTAGGCCACACCCCCATGTCTCTTAAAGCACACTTTATGTGTTGAGTAAATAAAACAAATACCGATAATCACCAGTGTGAAAACTCCAGACACTCACATGATCTCTGGACCCATCCTCATCATCATCCTCATCAGCTGTGTGTTTGTGTAGCAGATAAAACACATCAATATTAACAAATGGTAATATTGCATTTCACAATGACTGTGCTTACAATATTGTGTGTGTGTGTGTGTGTGTGTGTGTGTGTGTGTGTGTGCGCGTGCGTGCTGCAGTACTGCTGATAACTGGTGGTGGATTCCTGTGGCGGGACCGCTGGTGGGGGGCGTTGCCGGAGCAATTATCTACTTCCTGTTGATTGAGCTGCATCACTCCAATCACACAGACAAACCTCATGAAGAACCCGAGGAAGAGGAGGATGAAGATGAGGACAGCAGTCTGAAGGACAAATACGAGATGATCAACATGAGCTAGAAACATGAATTAACACAAGATATTTTAGTGTGAACATTCAGTGTTTCTGCACGTATGACAAGCAGTTTTTACTTGCACATGCAACAATTTACATTGAATGATTCATGCAGACAAAAGAAAGAGCTGAAAATGTTTTGCCACTTGATTTTTGCATTTTCATGTAATTTTGATTTACCCTAAATGTCATAGCGGTAATTTAAATACTGTTTCTGTTCTTTCTTTTGTTGCTTATGTGTGTAGTAAGTGTTTGTGTGTGTGTGTGTGTGTAGACCAGACTTATGTGAGTTCGACTTTCATTGAAGAAAAGTAGAGAATGATTTTTTGCAATGAAATCCCAAGACTTAAACTATATATTTATGTTTTTGCTGAAATAAAGATTGAACTTTTACTGC
Source organism: Moxostoma hubbsi (assembly GCA_032164185.1). Classification (NCBI taxonomy): domain Eukaryota; kingdom Metazoa; phylum Chordata; class Actinopteri; order Cypriniformes; family Catostomidae; genus Moxostoma; species Moxostoma hubbsi. The sequence goes on along the minus strand of JAVLUX010000049.1, from coordinate 23,315,718 downwards.
AAGTTTGGTTTCTTTCATACGCACACAGTTGGACACAGGATTAGATGTTAGAGGGAATATTATGGAATCTGGGATTTTTCTGGGACAAAATCCGAGTCGACCTTTAACAGACGACAGATTCACTTGCATCTGTGAATGTCTATCTAAACACTTTATAATGAAATAATCATCATAAATCACTGATATAACCTTTCTTTTACTGGAAGTCTGTGTAAAACAGGTTATCAGACAACAGATTATGTTCTATTGGATCAAAGTCGAGGGAAATTCTGGATTTACAGACGGTTATTGTGTTTTACAGTGTTCAGCAGTTCATATCCATCATTACTTTACCTGCAGCTTTCCTCGGCATGTTTTAACATGAAATGAGATGATTTAATAGCAAAGTATTACTGCTCAGGTGATGGTGTTTCATAGCTCATGACAGTTTTCAGTTTCACTCTTTCCTTAAATAAAAACAGACACTAATGAGTCGATAGTTGTTATGCAGTAAGAGAAGAGAGCCGTCAAGTCATTTATTTGTGTAGCGCTTTCACAACAGTTTCACAACACTTTCACAATCATTTCAAAGCAGCTATACAGAAAATTATGCTCCGACAGGAAAAACATGTAATATAATATCGTCTTCGAGTCAAAACAGTGTGGTTTAAAAAAAAAGATACAATTGTGAATTGTGCCTTAAAAATAAACGATAGAAAATAATAATAATTGTATTAATAACCCCAGTGAGCAGCTGAAGGCGACTGAAAGAACACAAAACTCCATCAAAAAAACTTATTGCGAGGGAACTCAGAACTTATTGCGAGGGAACGCAGAACTTATTGCGAGGGAACTCCAGAACTTATTGCGAGGGAACGCAGAACTTATTGCGAGGGAACTCCAGAACTTATTGCGAGGGAACGCAGAACTTATTGCGAGGGAACGCAGAACTTATTGCGAGGGAACGCAGAACTTATTGCGAGGGAACTCCAGAACTTATTGCGAGGGAACGCAGAACTTATTGCGAGGGAACTCCAGAACTTATTGCGAGGGAACGCAGAACTTATTGCGAGGGAACGCAGAACTTAATACACGAAAGTAAATCCATGTGAAGCTGAATCACTAAGTCACTAAGAATATCTGTTAAATGTCAAATGAAGTGTGAATAAAACAGGCTCATTTACATTTATTAATTTAACATAGAAATGAGAAATGCAACAACATGAGTGATTCATCTGAAGTGCTGCAATAAAACATTCCAACAACACTGAGAGAACATGTTAAGACTCGACAACAAAGGGTTCTTTAAAACATGAACGCTTGATCAAACATATAGCAGCACATAGTTTCTATTTTCTGCTCCAATACACCAACCAGATTTTCCCCATTTAAAGTGTGCCAAAAGACAACAGCCAATCAGAGAGGAGAATGTTTGCCGGTGAGTCCCAGTGTCTCTCTCTCTCTCTCTCTCTCTCTCAGGTTCCTCCCTCCAGTGTGGGTGGCTTTCTGTCTTCCACACGAGCAGAAACTTCCCAACAGATCCGGTGGATTTTTCCATCATCTCATTGAATCATGTTGATCTTCAGCAGGGTCGTGACCTCTTTATGTCTCATTTACACTTTGACTTCAGCCATGGAAGAAAGCACAAACTTCACAGGTAAGGAATCTTTGTTCACATTGTGTGTGTTTAATGTCTGATGTGTATGACGAGAGCTCTTATTTTAAACCATCAACGTCTATAATTGTATGTTCTTAGAGAAAGTCTTTGAACGTTTGTCATGGAAACATCAAACAAACCACAAGATGCTGCTAGTGAAATGTTCTGAAATGACACGTGTGTTCATGTGTGTGTTTGTGTGTGTGTGTGTGTTCATGTGTGTGTGTTCATGTGTGTGTGTGTGTTCATGTGTGTGTGTTCATGTGTGTGTGTATGTGTTCGTGTGTGTGTGTTCATGTGTGTGTTCATGTGTGTGTGTGTGTGTGTTCGTGTGTTCATGTGTGTGTGTATGTGTGTGTGTGTTCATGTGTGTGTGTTCGTGTGTGTGTTCATGTGTGTGTGTGTTCATGTGTGTGTGTTCGTGTGTGTGTGTGTGTGTTCATGTGTGTGTGTGTTCATGTGTGTGTGTATGTGTGTTCATGTGTGTGTGTTCATGTGTGTGTATATTTGTGTGTGTATGTGTGTTCATGTGTGTGTGTTCATGTGTGTGTATATGTGTGTGTATATGTGTGTGTGTGTATGTGTGTTCATGTGTATGTGTGTTCATGTGTGTGTGTTCATGTGTGTTCGTGTGTATGTGTGTTCATGTGTGTTCCTGTGTATGTGTGTTTGTGTGTATGTGTGTTCATGTGTGTGTGTTCATGTGTGTGTATGTGTGTGTGTGTGTATGTGTGTTCATGTGTGTGTGTGTGTGCACCGCAGAGACTTCCATCTCTAATCATGTGAAGACGCCACAGCAGGTCAGATCCAGTTTCCACGTGTATCTTGAGGGAAATGTGTTTGAAGAAACCTGTGCTGTGGTTCCGTTCAGATCTGAAACTCTGGACAGATGCAGCTACAACAGAAGTGATCCACTGGTGCTGATCATACACGGATGGACGGTAACAATCATGTTTCATGACGTCTCATACCTGCTGACTGATTCAGTGTGTTTGGAGAACTCCCGTCAGCAAACATGTACAACAGGAAGTTAAAGGTCTCCTGGAGAGAAACTGAAGAATCACAGATCTGCTGATTGAACATGTAAACATGTTTATGTTGAGATCATGTGAATCACGAGTCCGTTCTCTGACTGATGAATATTAAACCCTTCCCAAACTCACAAGCTGTAATGCCATTGGCTGACTGCAACATATCTTTCTCAGTATTTTTGTTGATCTTGTTTTAAGAATATTTCGATCTTTATACGGGATAGCGAGACGACGAAACTCAATGAAAACGATTGTTTTGCCGTGTAGTCGCTGGATTTGACAAACATTTGTGAAATTGATCCAGAGACGCATATAAAGAAGTAAACAAAGAGAACGTTATATTTCACAACTGCTGGTGTCCGTGTTACACACGTTTATATGTTTTCTATAAACACTCTATAAACACTTAAATGAAGGTCTGATTAAAACTGAATTGTAAACTGTTCTTCTAGGTTTCATGATTTATTTTTGGTACTTTTTAAATATCTTTTATTTATAGATTTGATTGTTTTAGTCTTGTGACCTTCAATATTAAACTATGAAAATACATGATAAAATACAAATTATTACAAGTTTAAAACTGTGATCATCTAAACAAATATTGAAATAAACAAAAACATGATCAACAGTTCGACTGTCCCGCAGTTGTGATGTCATTTCCACCACAACAAACAATTTTGCCCCTAATAAAGTTTAAAAAAAGTTTTTAAAGTTAGTGTACTTGATAAATGGACAAAAGTGTCCGTGAAGAGCACGACACATGAGACAAAACAAGACAAATGTCACTTTGTATTTGCCATCATTTCCTATCAAACTGTCATTTTACCAAATTATGTAAATAGTCTGAAAATATGATTTAATTGTGTCTATATATGATGCATCAAATGTTAGCCTTTTTTTAGACATTATTAGCAGACTAATATCAAGCAGTGAGAGTGTGAAAGATGTTTTTACTGTCCAGACGGTGATAAAAGTGTCCATTAAAGTCTCAGTGTGACTCACTTGTTCTCTCTGCAGATGAATGGGATCATGGAACAGTGGATCTTCAGCTTGGCTTCCGCTCTGAAGATCAGGATTGGTCAGGTCAATGTGCTCATCAGTGATTGGAGGAATCTGGCCCTGCAGCCTTATCCAATCGCGGCCAAGAACAGCCGTCAGGTGGGACAGGATGTGGCCACGCTGCTCAAGTGGCTGGAGGTGATTAAAGTCTCACAGGAACATTTTCAGATTGAAATCTACTAAATATAACACATGAAACACGTGATGGAGTCATGACATCACTTCCCTCTTGACAGGAAGCTGTCCAGCTCTCCATGGATAAAGTGCATCTGATTGGCTACAGTCTGGGCGCACATGTGGCTGGATTTGCAGGAAGTCACTTCAGAGGCTCCAGGAGAGTCGGCCGCATCACTGGTCAGTTTGACAGTGTTTCCATACAGGGAGGAGGAGGGCAGGCGCTAATATACATACCACAATTAACATTGGGTTTTGGGTTGTACATGATGGTTCCCCTAACGTTCCCCTAACGTTCCCTTACGATCACATCATTCAAAAACCTTTCTTGGAAGATGTGTGTGACTTTCTTTCTTCTGCTGAACACAAATGAAGATTTTTTAGAAGAATATTTCAGCTCTGTAGGTCCATACAATGCAAGTGAATGGTGACCAGAAATATGAAGATCCAAAAAGCACATAAAGGCAGCATAAAAGTAATCCAGTGGTTTAATCCATGTCTTCAGAAGTGATATGTAAGGTGTGGGAGATAAACAGATCAATATTCAAGTACATTTTTACTACAAATCTCCACTTTCACTTTCCTTTTTTTTTTTTTTTTGGCGATTCACATTCTTTGTGCATAATGCCACCTATTTGTCAGAGCTGGGCAAAGGTGGAGATTTATAGAAAAAGGGAAACTGCTCAGGTGCCCTCAGATCAGGGTCCTGATGAAGCACACCAAGTTTAGCTAAAAACTTTGGCAAGATACAGCCACAATTCCTGTCGCTCTTGTTAAGTTTGTGTTAACGTAACTTTTTAACATAATAAAAAAATCACGATTTGGTATTATTCATTCTGTGCGGATCGGTCTGGAGATTATTTTGAGACACTGTTCAGGCAAAACTGGCGGGAATAGTAGCGAATAAATGATAAACGCCTTAATACGAGATGGTGGCCACTGTAATGGGATGAGTTTTAAGCGGTCCAGTTGTATCATTAGGAGGAGCGTAATTACATACAAGAATTTCTAGAACAAATGTTTTTTTTAACTGGTGGTGGCGCTATAGAGTCTGTTCTAGAGATCGCAACATGCTCAGAAATGTAATCTATGTAATCGCGCTGCGTGAAACGCTTGCTTCGTGTTGTATGTGAACGCACCATTACTCGCTAGGGTTAGGCGAGGTTAAACACAACGTTATAATCCAGCGGTCAAACTCACGCGAGCAACGCAAGGCGGAAATTGTCTTCGCATTGTATGTGAACGCACCGTTTGGGGAACGTTTTGTGTTGCGTGAAGCTCTAGAAGTACACACCATATTCTGCTGACCTGTCTGACCTTCCCATTAAATGCAACGCGCTTATCTATGAACCTGTGACATCACACGTGTTTTATGTATGTCCGTCCAGATCACTAGTCACGTGTGTTGTGAGAACTCATCTGTCATATTGAAATAATAATACACGTGCTGCTGTTCCCGCTAATGAACATTGCTACAGAATTTTGTAGACTTGTTAATGAACAACATGCCCCATCTGAAGCACCTGAAAGCCCAATTACAGCTTGTGTGTGATTGGTTTGTAATTAACGGTGTCTCCGACAGGTCTGGATCCCGCCGGGCCGCAGTTTGAGGGTCTCCCTGCGTTTGACAGATTGTCTCCAGATGATGCGCAGTTTGTGGACGCCATTCACACGTTTGCCATGAACAGAATGATGCTGGGAGTGGGAATTAAACAAACGGTTGCTCACGTGGATTTCTATCCAAACGGCGGCACGTTTCAGCCCGGCTGCAAGATGCTCGACATCTACAATAATGTTTATCAGTACGGACTGCAAGGTACCAATAACACAGATACACATCCTGCACACAACAACAACAACAACAACAACAGCCCACTCGCAGCTAACCCTTTCCCATCACTGCATCCTTCACTAGTTCTGTTTACTGAACACATTTACCAAAATATGCAAATACATCCAAACACACCGCTGCATTTCCAGTCTGAATAATTACCTGGAAGTATCGGTGTGTTCAAGTCATGTCGGAATCATATTTACGATTTGAGAGCACCTGCACCACAAAGCCGTAATTACCAGCGGGAAACTCAGAGCCGACTACAATCCCATAATGCACTGCAAATGACGTAATGGAATAAAACGATTGAAATATATAAAAGTATTTTAAGTATAGAAACAATATATTTTCATTTTACTAAATATCAATATATATGTAGTTTGAGAGTGTAGGAGAGCGACTCAATTGTGTCATTCCCAGTGCATCATGGGAGTGGGCGGAGCTCTTTTGATGTAGTTCTCTGATTGGTTGATCTCTCTTTAGGATTATGGGTAGTGTAACATGATTTTTAAACAATGAAGTAGAAATAATGCAAACTGTTGTCTGCAAACTCATGGAAGATCTGTCTTTCATAAAAACATTATTGTTGAAAATATATTTGTCTATGGAATAAATGTGATTTGTACTTCAGGAACAGATTGTTGTGCTCGATTCAGTTAATGAAGAATACCACCAGAACAAAAGACTCATTTAGCCCGATTGCCTTAAACATGCTACAGTGTTAAAAAGCGAATCTGGATCCCACTTCCCTGATCAACTTTCGGCCCATCTCCAACTCACCTTTTGTTTCTGAAATCCTGGTGAAACAGCATTAATTCAACGATAGTGAAATATTCCAATCAGGTTTTAAAGCTCGTCACAGTACCGAATCTTCCCATCACTGATCCTGGGGAATCTGTGTCTCTGGTCAGATCTTAGCTCTGCTTTTGATTTGTTTGATCAGAATATTCTTCTTTCTCGATTGGAGTCATGTGTGGGTCTGTGGGGAACAGTGTTGCTTTCGTTCATACCTTACAGACATCATTCTGCTGCTGACTTTCACAAAAGTATTGGCAGTGACATACATGTTGTGTTTTGCACAGTTTGCTGCATCAGTATTTGTAGGTTATTTTTTCACATGTTTCTGTGGTATACTGGAAAACATTGATAAGCATTTCATGAGTTTTAAAGGCTTTTATTAGCAAAAACATTAAATATATGCAAAGAGTCGATATTTACAGTGTTGACCCTTGTTCTTCATAACCTCTGCAATTCACTCTGGCACGCTGGATATCAGCTTCAGGACCAAATCCTGACTGATGATCCATTCTTGCCTTATTAGTGCTCGGAGTTGATCACAGTTTGTGGGCTTCTGCATGTCCACTCGCCTTTTGAGGAATGACCACATGTTCTCTATGGGATTAAGATCTGGGGAGTTGTTTGGCCACGGATCCAAAATGTCACTGTAATGATCTCCGAGTCACTTCATTATCACTCTTGCCTTGTGACATGCTGCTCCATCATGCTGGAAAATGCCCGGATCATCACCACATTGCTGCTGGATCATTGGGAGAAGTTGCTCTTGCTCTTGTGGGACGTTTTGATACCATGGCAGTGTTTTTGTGCAGGATTGTGAGCGAGCCCACTCCCTGTGATGAAAAGCAACCCCACACATGGATGGTCTCAGGATGCTTCACTGTTGGCACGACACAGGACTCATGGTAGCGTTCACCATTTCTTCTCCAGACTATCAATTTCCCAGATGTCCCAAACAATCAGAAGGGGGCTTCATCAAAGGAAATACCTTTGCACCAGTCTTCTGCTGTCCAATCCTTGTACTTCCTGCAGAATTTCAGTCTGTCCTTGATGTTTTTCTTGGAGAGAAGTGGCGTCTTTGCTGCCCTTCTTGACACCAGGCCATTGTCCAAAAGTCTTCGCCTCACTGTGCGTGCAGATGCACTCACACCAACCTGCTGCCAATATTGAGCTCTGCACTGGTGGTGACACGATTCCGTAGTGGACTCTTCAGGAGGAGACGGTCCTGGCACTTGCTGGACACTCTGGGACGTCCTGAAGCCTTCTTCACTGCAGTTGAATCTCTCTCCTTGAAGTTCTTGATGATCCAGTAAATGGTTCTTTCTGGTGCAATATTCCTTGCAGCAATTTCCTTGCATGTGCGGCCATTTTGATGCAAAGCGATGATGACTTCACGTCTTTCTTTAAAGGTAACCATCGCTAACAAGAACACAATGATCGGAAGCACTTCTTCCCTCCTTTTATAGCAATCAGTCTGCTCTTATTATCCAATCAGAATGATCGAGTGATGTCACCTGACTAGTGCTCGTTCACACTTTCCCAGGTGCTGCTGATATGATCAGTGAGATGATGTTAGCTGGCCATTTTGTGCCAGGGCCAAAAAAAAAACAGTGATTTTTGGGTTTTTGTGATAAAGTTCATTTGTTTGGCCAATTAAGCTTTTTGCAATTATTTAAAATGCATCTGATCACTCTGCACAATAATCTAGAAACAATGTAAATCAACACCACAACAACTGAAGCACAAAACTTTGCGAAACACAACATTTATGTCACTGCCAATACTGTAAGTTGTAGCGTGCCACAGGGCTCAGTTCTTGGGCCTGAATTGTTTTCTCTCTATATGCTTCCTCTGGGCTCCATTTTTAACAGATACAGAGTGTCCTTTCATCTCTATGCTGACGACACCCAAATGTATCTCCCTTTAAAGCGTGACAACAAACATAACTTACAGCCCATATTAGACCGTTTAGATGAACTTAAATCATGGCTAACGAATAACTTTTTAAAGCTGAACGAGAGTAAAACTGAAATCAACCTGTTTGGCTGGAATAACAACAGTGCATGTGATTTTGACCCTGACTCTCTCTCACCTTATAGGACCGTGTGCGCTGGGAACTAGGGTGTTCTGTTTGACAACTAACTTATATTTGATAAGCAGATAAGCGCTGTGGTAAAATTATGTTTTTATCATCTGCGTTTGCTAACTAAGGTTAAGTCACTCTTGTCATTAAGCAAGTTTGAAACAGCGAAAAAAAAAAAACTATATAAATAAACAATGATTAATTGATTGATTGATTGATTGATTGAACAGGACAAAACCTGGATACAAATGTTATGATAACTGGATGCCACACTCTGAATTAAATATATGATGTAATGAGGTCATGTGACGACAGTGTGGTACACTACTGTTTGAAGTATTTATTATTGCATTCTCAGTATGCCGTTATGTTTAAAGCGTCACCTTCTTCCCGTGTGTTTCTAACAGGTGTACCCAAGACGATAAAATGTCCCCATGAACGCGCAGTCAAACTCTTCACTGACTCTCTGCTCAACACCAGCCAGCCCATAATAGGCTACCGTTGCCGAGACGACAGCAGCTTCAAAAAAGGCCTGTGCCTGGACTGCAAACACAAGCGCTGTAACACGCTAGGCTACGACGTCAGACATGTGCGCGCAGGAAAGAACGCTAAAGGCCTGTACATGAAAACCGGCCCAGATACACCTTATAAAGGTCAGTACATACTCGACTCCTGTTATAAAGCAGTTATAACAGCTGCTTCTGAAGACTTCATTTATTGTCTCTACAGAGAAATAAGAGTTTCAATAATAATGTATAAAGCTTTCGAGGCAGACCTGATATAAGCTCTGAGGACGTTCAATATACACTTCTATAAGCCACATGACAGTGCGGTGGAAAAACTACACTACCCACAATCCTAAACAGAAATCACTTCAACATTAAGTGATTTAATAAAGTCTTTCATAAAAAAGTAATGAAACAAACCAACCAGCTCCGATGAGAATCACAACGTCACAAACTTTGTTTTGAGGCATAAAAGTATTTAAAAACCGCACAAAAAGACAAAGATACAAGACTGTGTACTTACCGTCTTTAATGAGGGCATGCACTACAATCCCATGATGCATTGCGAATAATAGAATAATATAAAACTGTTGTTGCATCATGGGAGTGGGCGGAGCTCTTTTGACGTGGTTCTCTGATTGGTCGATCTCTCTTGAGGATTATGGGTAGTGTAGTTCTTCACCAGGAATTCACTCTTACACTTTATTTTTAAACAATGAAGTTGAAATAACGTCTTGAACAGAAGTATATCCCTTGATTAATAACCTCAGATGGTACATGTGTCTTTAAAGATTCATAAGTTATCCTTAATAATTCCTCTATGGAGAAAATGAATGTGACTGACTTCCAGAACCAGACTGTTGTGGTCTAGTGGCACATGTAAGATAAGTTTAGCCTCTCATCCACACCCGCGGGCACTGCAGTGGTCTGAATAAACACTACATGCAGAGGTGAGCTTAAAATAGTGGCAAGTGTTTCCTGTTTCTGTTTCTATAATTCTTCTTGCACACCCTGTTTCCAGTGTTTCATTACCAGCTGAGAGTTCTGCTGCTGAATGTGATCGAACCCGTCGAGGCTTCTGTGACAGTTTCACTTAACGGAACCACAGGAGAGCGCACACACTTACCCACAGTACTGTGAGTCCACATCACACACACACACACTTACTTACCCACAGTACTGTGAGTCCACATCACACACACACACACACACACACTTACCCACAGCACTGTGAGTCCACATCTCACACACACACACACACACACACACTTACTTACCCACAGTACTGTGAGTCCACATAACACACACACACACACACACACACACACAGTACTGTGAGTCCACATCACACACACACACACACACACACACACACACACACACTTACCCACAGTACTGTGAGTCCACATCACACACACACACACACACACACACACACACACTTACCCACAGTACTGTGAGTCCACATCACACACACACACACACACAGTACTGTGAGTCCACATCACACACACACACACACACAGTACTGTGAGTCCACATCACTCACACACAGTACTGAGTCCACATCACACACACACAGTACTGTGAGTCCACATCACTCACACACAGTACTGTGAGTCCACATCACTCACACACAGTACTGTGAGTCCACATCACTCACACACAGTACTGTGAGTCCACATCACTCACACACAGTACTGTGAGTCCACATCACACACACACAGTACTGTGAGTCCACATCACTCACACACAGTACTGTGAGTCCACATCACTCACACACAGTACTGTGAGTCCACATCACACACACACTTACCCACAGTACTGAGTCCACATCACACACACACAGTACTGTGAGTCCACATCACACACACACAGTACTGTGAGTCCACATCACACACACACAGTACTGTGAGTCCACATCACACACACACTTACCCACAGTACTGAGTCCACATCACACACACACACACACACACACAGTACTGTGAGTCCACATCACACACACACACACACACACACACACACAGTACTGTGAGTCCACATCACACACAGACAGTACTGTGAGTCCACATCACTCACACACACACACACACAGTACTGTGAGTCCACATCACTCACACACACACACACACACAGTACTGTGAGTCCACATCACTCACACACACACACACACACACAGTACTGTGAGTCCACATCACACACACACACACACACAGTACTGAGTCCACATCTCACACACACACACACACACACACACACAGTACTGCGAGTCCACATCACACACACACACAGTACTGCGAGTCCACATCACACACACACACACACACACACAGAGCACTGTGAGTCCACATCACACACACACACACACACACACACACACAGTACTGAGTCCACATCACACACACACACACACACACACACAGTACTGTGAGTCCACATCACACACACACACACACACACTTACCCACAGTACTGTGAGTCCACATAACACACACGCACACACACAAACACACACACACACACACACAGTACTGTGAGTCCACATCACACACACACACACACACAGTACTGTGAGTCCACATCACACACACACAGTACTGTTGTGAGTCCACATCACACACACACAGTACTGTTGTGAGTCCACATCACACACACACACACACACACACACACACACACACACACACACAGTACTGTGAGTCCACATCACACACACACACACACACACACACACACTTACCCACAGTACTGTGAGTCCACATCACACACACACACACACACACACACACACTTACCCACAGTACTGTGAGTCCACATCACACACACACACACACACACACACACACTTACCCACAGTACTGTGAGTCCACATCACACACACACACACACACAGTACTGTGAGTCCACATCACACACACACACACACACAGTACTGTGAGTCCACATCACTCACACACAGTACTGTGAGTCCACATCACACACACAGTACTGTGAGTCCACATCACACACACACTTACCCACAGTACTGAGTCCACATCACACACACACACACACACAGTACTGTGAGTCCACATCACACACACACACACACACACACACACACACAGTACTGTGAGTCCACATCACACACACACAGTACTGTGAGTCCACATCACTCACACACAGTACTGTGAGTCCACATCACTCACACACACACACACACACACACACAGTACTGTGAGTCCACATCACTCACACACACACACACACAGTACTGTGAGTCCACATCACACACACACACACACACACACAGTACTGAGTCCACATCACACACACACACACACACACAGTACTGAGTCCACATCACACACACACACACACACACAGTACTGCGAGTCCACATCACACACACACAGTACTGCGAGTCCACATCACACACACACACACACACAGAGTACTGTGAGTCCACATCACACACACACACACACACAGTACTGAGTCCACATCACACACACACACACACACACACACACACACACAGTACTGTGAGTCCACATCACACACACACACACACACACACACTTACCCACAGTACTGTGAGTCCACATAACACACACGCACACACACAAACACACACACACACACACAGTACTGTGAGTCCACATCACACACACACACACACACACACACACACACACACACAGTACTGTGAGTCCACATCACACACACACAGTACTGTTGTGATTCCACATCACACACACACACACACACACACACACAGTACTGTGAGTCCACATCACACACACACACACACACACACACACACACAGTACTGTGAGTCCACATCACACACACACACACACACACACACAGTACTGTGAGTCCACATCACACACACACTTACCCACAGTACTGAGTCCACATCACACACACACACACACACAAACACACAGTACTGAGTCCACATAATACACACACTATACAAACACTACACACAATCAACATCTGAATCACTTACTGAATCAACATTTGAATCAACATTTGAATCACTTTATGAATCAACATCTGAATCAAAATTTGAATCACTTATTGAATCAACATCTGAATCAACATTGGAATCACTTACTGAATCAACATATGAATCACTTACTGAATCAACTTCTGTATCACTTACTGAATCAACATTTGAATCACTTACTGAATCAACATCTGAATCAAAATTTGAATCACTTATTGAATCAACATCTGAATCAACATTTGAATCACTTACTGAATCAACTTCTGTATCACTTACTGAATCAACTTCTGTATCACTTACTGAATCAACATTTGAATCAACATTTGAATCACTTACTGAATCAACATCTTCAGTCAGTGTCTGACTGAAAGTGTGTTTCATGTACTTCATGGATACTCTCATCAGTCACTTCCCTTCTGTTCACACGACTTTGTTTAAAAAGTTTAAAGTTTTTTGTGTGTGATTCTACGCAGTATCGCAACTCATGAATATTAATTAGGTTATCTTGAATTTAAACTTGATTATAACACGCACACAAACTAAATGAAATCTAATGGATATGAATGATATATTAAACATTTTATTTGTGTTGCGCTTTTCACAACACGCATGCATTAACAGACAATGAAGATGTGATGTTAAATATGGTGCTGGATCTTTAACGTTGTGGAGCTGTTTTTATGCCAGAGGTCCTGGACATCTTGTTCGGATACATGGCATCATGGACTCTATCGTATACCAACAGATCCTAAATCAAAACTTGGCTGTCTCAGCCAGAACGGGCCCTGATCGGACCTTCAGCAATGGTCCAAAACACACAATAAAATCAACACAAAAATGGTTCACTGACCACAAAATCATGGTTCTGCCGTGACCACCCCAGTCCCCTGACCTGAGCCCCACAGAACCCCTGTGGGACGAACTGAAGAGTCCTCCAGCGTGCATTAGAGAGACAAGTTGAATTTCTTTTGTTTCTGTCTCTATTGTAGACTCAAACTAAAGAAATGCACAGATCAACAGCATCCACACGGCACTAATACATCAGACCGCACATCCCATCATGATGCAACTCTGAAATACTGTTATTGTGCATTTTTAATCCTGTGAAATGAATATGTGTTATAACACTGTAATAACTTGTTGAGCTGTGCAGGTATCAGGAGAGTTCAGGTGAGAAGAGCTTCACGTCTCTCATCACAGTGGACACTGATGTGGGTCACCTGACATCCATCACACTGGTCTGGAGGGGAGAACTGGTCTGGTCCAGCTGGTTGAGACGGGTCAGAAACATCATGAGCTGGACCGGACCGGACCGGAGTCTGGAACTGAGTGTGTGGAGAATCCGGATTAAATCAGGAGAGACTCAAGAGAAGTGAGTTCACATGGATTAGACAACAGATGAACACTCGCAGCATTACGCCCAGAGTGATGATGTCATATCTTCTCTTGTCAGGACGTGGTTCTGCGGCGCGTCTGAAGTGACCAACCTGAGAGCGTCCGAGGAGCAAGAGTTCAGACGCTGCGAGACTTTAAAGAGAAAAACCCCCAAATCAAAGACTGTTCACACGAGCACATCGACACGTCCATTCACAAACAACACAAGACGAACCGATTCAACCGAATCTTTTTATTAATGCAGTTCAAGTACTCCAAAAAAATTACATCTCTTCCACAATACGCTTTGAAATGTTACGTAAAAATGTTCAAAGTGAACAAAAATGTAGGTACTGTATAAAACACAGTGAACATTAACAGACAGTAGCATTATTATTATTTTATTTTTTTCGTATTTTCATTGGTTTTTAAACTTTAGTGATTGGCCTATTTTCACCTACGACATTTTGAGTCAATTAAGACGTTTTTCAGTGCACTCGTCCTCTATGAAGTTTCATCAAGACTATGTAAAAATTAAAAAGTCAAATACAGGCAAATATTCAAATCTCCTCTATAATTCAGTCCAGACCACAGAAAAACACCTTTATCATGACGGCAGTACCGAAAATAATAATAATAATCATCATCATCATCATGTGCACAACGTTCCTCCGAACGGCCGCTGTGAAGAACTCAAGCTCACGTGTTTCTAGAGAGGAAATATCTCCGATGTGGTCCGTCTGGATCGACTCTTTTCTAGTGGCAAACAGGAAAAGTATCAAAATGTATCTTGAAATATAGCAGAAATTCTGCGGTTACTGTACATAGTTTACAAGAGAGCAAGTCGACAGTCTTTCATCGCGGGCGGAGAGGAACCTTCATATGGCAAGCCGAATTAACATTTAATCACATTATACACGTCTATTATTTCATTCTATTTCATTTCTATTATTTAATCATGACGCACAAGCAAAAACATTCAAAGTACATGATTGGAAGTAAAATTGTATAATTCATTTATTGTTGAAATTCATATTTCACATTTCAAAAGTTTCTTTTTACTAGAAAAACAAATTCTTGATATAAAATCATTGTGAAAAGTTACTAGTGAAAAAGCACTTACAGATATCAATAATCAATAATCATGTTTTTAAACATAAAACAATTAAAAGTTTGATATCAAGAAAGTGTATTTCTGCAAGTAATGTCATTTTTTACATCAAGAATTAAAGTTTCACACTGAAATCTTTATATGTTCCATTTTTACTAGAAAAACTTTCTTGATATCAAACTTTTAATTGTTTTACGAGTAAAAACACGATTATTGATTATTGATATCTGTAAGTGCTTTTTCACTAGTAACATTTCACAGTTACAGACTTCTATAATTAATTGTTGAAATTCTATTTTCATGCACTTTATAGTAAAAAAAAAAAAACTTTAATTCTTGATATCTAAAATGCCATTACAACTAGTAAAAATGCCCATTTTTAAACCATTTATAATGTTAAATTCACAAATGTGATTGTAACTAGTAAAAAAGCCTTTCATGATTACCTTTAATTACTCGTCAATTTACTGAGAACAGAAAACATCCAGATATCTGAAACACTGAACTTAACATGTAGATGTCGTCAAAAGTTAGCATTATCGTTAGCATTATATACACGTGTATTTGGAATTTCAACTTCAATAATAAATTAAACATGTCTGTAATTGTGTTTTGAGCACGGGTGATTGACAGATCATTGTGAAATACAGTTCGAGTTAAAATGATGTTTTTAACTAGTTGAAATTCAGTTAATTATATGAAGAATGTTTTTACTAGTTACTGATCACATTTATTCCATTGCTGATATGAAGAATTAGCATTTCATCTAGTGAAAACTGAATTATGGAAATCTATCATTCATTAAATACAATTTTTATCGATTATACGTCGATTCGGCTTGCCATACAAAGGGTCTATTTGAGGCGCATTCAGAGTAATGGACCATTCAAGGCTACAGCACTTCAAATCAGAATAGATGCCATATTTAATTCTATGTAAATGAAATTAAAGCCGTGAGAGAGACATACAGTCGGTTTGATGAGTTGGATTGTGTAATTAGATGTACATCATCCAGATACATCTGCATATCGCAAGAAACACTGAACATTGGCATTAATCGTAAAACAGACTGTATGTTTCTCACTGATTGCTTTGATTGGTGTCAGATTAAAGATGGCATCGCTTCCATTCTTTCTAGATGTTTCCTCTGCTGTTCTCAGAGGGCTTGAGATCCTGAGCTCTGTTTCCTGTCCATTACACACCTGACACCTGCTGCCCATCTCTGACTTCCAGTAATTGTCCTGTTGATGAGGATGAGGATGATGATGGTAGTGATTGTAAACGGAGGTTTGTGTTAATGATGCAACACTGTTGGAACGTCGAGTAAGTACGTTTAGGTCATTTGTGCTGCTCGGAGTGCAATGAGAAGTTCACAAACACTCCTTCATCAGACTTCAAGTAAGAGTTTTTGGGGGTCATCCCAGATTCAGCATAACAAACAGCTGGAGGGTCCGATCTTCTGGAGAAGAACGTGTGTGTTTGAGCTATCAGCGCCACACCAGTCCAGATATCTGAATCTGTGGTTTAATGTGCAGCTTTGAGGAGTGAGATTTGGACCGATGAGATTCACTGTGTCGATCAGTAAACACAAAATAAAGCAAGTACTCGTGCTCAGAATTGAGATGTGAGTGAAAATGGTTCTGTTAGACTCTATACGGAGCACCGAACCCTAACTTACAATACCTTCATCCATCCCTTACTTAAATGAACCAAAGCTTCCACTACAACTAACCACCATAATAACAGAATTGACCTTGGTAATGCTACAGTAACTATACTCAACCAACTATGGCAATAAAAAGAGAGGTAAACCAATATATCGGTTTTACCGATTAATCGGTGCCGATAGTTGCTTTTATGGAACCATCAATTATCTGGTTTGATTTGTGAATAATATATAGGCTATTAAAAGCTCATTTGTTAAGTATTAAATATAGAGCATTAAAATGGAGCCAAGTCCCTGTTATTTCAAAATAAGAGTCCCTGGTGTGTTTCAGGCTTGTTTAGTGTTAAAAGTCGCACTTTATGCACCAAGTCTGATTTTGTTGAATTATTATTGGCATTTTCGTTGAACTACATCTGTGATTTTATACATTTTGACCTCTGACCTGTATGTCTGTGCCAACTAAGAACATATTGTAACATTCTATGAATCGATTTTATAAACGAATCGGCCGATTAATCGGTTATCGGCCTTTTCCACCACCTTAGCTATCGGCAAAATCCACCATCGGTCAACGTAATAAATATGAATCATTCTGCCAGAAAACATGCTAGTTGTACTATAGTAACACCAATGCTTATCTGTGGTGTACTAGATAAATAGTGGATTTCACCAATACGATCACTAACCGATTAATCGGCTGATTTTGATTTAAATAATGTTTAATAACGACTATACTACAGTATAACGGGCACAGACATAGAGGCTCCAAAATGAATAAAATCCAAGATTCAGTTTATTTTTCAAGCAAAATCCCAATAATAATAATAAATTGATTTGGTGCATAAGGGACTCTATATTTAAGCCTATATCAGCACCGATTAATCGGTAAAACCTCTAATGCGTACCATGGTTTTTAAAATGGTTAATTTTTGTAAGGGTATTATTTTTTATGGTGTAAATCATGGTTTTAAAAACATACTTGTACCACAGATTAACCACGGTGTTATTATTAGTTCATTCTTTATATTTGTAAACTCGTGAAAGCATCTCCTGCTATTAGTATCCCTCAACATCACCATCTGACGGATAAAACAATGACATTTAAACGAGTTTGTGTGTCATGCACATTCCTCTGATGCGTTCCCTCATTCAGGCTGTGTACAGGAAGTGCAGTGAACGTGAGGGACATGAACAGGAAGTCTGTTTCCAGACGATGTTTGACGCTTTCATGCGGTGAGCAACTCGAGCTGAGAGTGTTTTGTGGGAGCTATATACAAAAAACAAACGGCGTAAACGCCTTGATGCGCGGAATGAAGTATGCAAACGATGGAACGACGTAAAACAGCTCACGCGTGATCCATTTCTTTTCACGTGCTGAACGATCACCTTCATTTGCGTTTTTGAGTCCTGAGTGTTTCAACAAAACTGCAACTGTAAATCTCTTATTGACAGTAGAAGAAATAATTTGTTCTCACATATAATACAACTAATTTCGTTTCTCTGTACAGCTGTGGCGCTTCTGCACTACGGAAAAGGAAAGGCTCGTACTTCTGCTCTTACAAAATAAAAGTCCTTTTCCGACGATGTGGCGATACCCGTCCAAAGCTCCAGAGATTCAAACTAAGAGTCTCACTGGATTTAAAGAGTTTTAAAAGCAAAGAAAAAAAGCAAAACGACTCAGGGAACTACAGAAGGCGCTACAAATACCCCGGTAAACCTTGGCACTCGAGTACTCTGTCAAGGGGGGGCAAACAAGCCAAATAAATCAACTGTTCCATGTTTCCCAAAGCAAGCTGAGAAACATGATGGAGAAGTTGTTCATGTTTACTCCAGTAAGAGGAAACTCCATGCGGCTGGATCAGGTTCTGGCAGGTGGAAGCATTATTTGACAGATTCCTGTAAACTGTTCCAGTTTAGTGCCGGATTGTTCATGAAAGCTTTAGAGAAGGACTGTAGTGTGACTTCGAATCACAGCGGATCTGCTGGACTGTGGCGTGATGGTGGATGGTTTGATTCTTTGGAGTAAAGCCCCATTGCTCCACTGTCAGACTGAACAAAATCTGCACCCATCCGAGGTCTAGAACCGCCAAATCAATCGCCACACCAGCATGTTTATTTGAAAGAACATTCATTTCGTGATGTTTACGCCTGAAAATGGAGACTTGGGAAAACACTCGCCGTAACTTGATCATTTGGGAAAACTAAAAATGGATTAGTGGCCTGTACCGTTCTAGAACTTTATACAAGTAATGGTGCGTTCACGTCATGTCAAGAGTTTACAGCGTATTAATTATGAGTTCTACGGCGATGTGAACACTTTCTATAAGTTGCAATCTCATAATGACGGTAATTACGGTTTCAGTGTAGGGTTGCGATTTCAAACAGAAATGTTGGTGTGTGTTGGCGCACAGTTCGGGACTTTAGTTTACTCTGGAAGTCAACTCTCGGCACACAGTTGTAGGGTGTCAGATAAGTGGATGAGGTTTTGTTCAGTGTGTCGGTGGACCAGAGACTCCGGGTGTCTGCAGTACCGCTCATCACAGGCACTGTGGGAGTTTGCGGGTCTCAGCGTCTCATCTGACCCATCTGGTAGTTCTCACGGGGCTGTCGATGGTGGCGTTGAGGCTGCGGTTGGCGCTGGGCCTGGCGTGGAGCCTGCCGTTGGTTCTGGTGAGCGTGAGGGTGCTGGTTCTGGTTCTGATGTTGCTGTTGCTGCTGATTGGCTTGTTGAGCTCGTCGTCTCTTCAGTGTACCTTTACGAGAACAGAGGGGAAGAAAAAACGAATTTAAACTGAAACATTTGAACAATTACCATTCAAAGGTGTCATTTGTAGAACAACTCCATTATAAGAACCCACAGGGAAATCCCGAGGATCACATGGCGAATTAGACGTCCGGGTTCGCCTACAGCTGAACAGCACTGAACTTCTCTGTAGAACTGAAATGCGTCACACAGGTTTTGTGGTCTGTGCCGTGATATCGAGGGAAGCCGGATCGAATAGCGCGAGTGATCCCGTTCTGACGGGAAGTGTGACAAGCCTGTGACACACAGATGCGCGTCTCAGACCAGAAGTATGTCTAGCGCTTATAACGTGCCGAACGCAAGATGAATGTCATTGATATTAGTACCAATCTCACATGAAGTCCCGCCCACTGATGGAAGCGCTTGACACGCACATGGATATTTACATATCGCGATACGCACAATACAGCTAAATCTCAATCGATTAACACTTCTATAGATCTATATATATATATATATATATCGTCATATCGCCCAGTTCTAATGTTTTGCTAACATTCTCAGCTAATGCTGTTAATTATACGGGGGAACTTCGAGAAACGAGAAATAAACATTTTATAAATGTACATTTTATCATTAGTTTTGGTCATATTTTAGCTTTTTTTGAAATGTCCAAATCCACTCAAAGTATTCCATTAATAAATATGATGTCTTGAAATGTATATAATATGAATATATACAGTTACATGTTTATTGTTTACATGCATCATTTGTACTATTGAACTAGTGTTAACTAGCGCATGTTAGCATGAACGGATTCTTCTGCTATGTGTGATTCCAATGAAATGATTTTGATATAAAATGAGACATTATTCACTATCAAATGGATTGTGTGGATCTCTTCTTTGGACACAGGACGAGTTTACGCTCAACACGCAGTGGAAGGATCTCGCTGATAAACGTCTACACCACTATTAGCAATCCATATCGAGATCGTTCAAATGATGATCGCGATCAATCAGAAGCCCAGCCCTAGTGAATCACAGGGGTTAGTTTGGGGTCATAGGTTAAAGTACCTGGCAGTGGTTTTGGAGGGGGCAGTTTTGGGTTGCTGCTCGGTGTGTGAACGCTGCAGATTTTAATGAATCCAGCCATGAGCATGATCAGAGCGATCCCCATGAGTAACACCGCCCACCAATGAGCCTGTGAAACAGCAAACACACACACACTGAATATACACAAGTCCAACACACAAACTACACAATCATGCGAGGAACTACAACCAGTAAATGCAGACACTTGCCACTATCCACTCAGCGATGTTCTCGTAGAGCTCTGGGTTGAAGATGGCTTTCTTGAGTCGGGCGAGAGGCCCATCAGCGTCCACCAGACGACACTTCATGAACACGTCACAGTAGCCCTTGAAGTCATTACAGGGCGAGCCCGCCTGCAGAGTCGTCACCTTCTTGTTGAAGAATCGTGCGAGCCGCTCGGAGCCAGTGCTGCTGCAGGTGCTCGGGTTCACTGCGCACACAACACACATTTCGTCTTTCAGCCCTCACATACATGATTGTGTGCGGTTCTCATGATGAGTGCACAGGAAATGGAATGACTTTCCAGAAGCTTCTGATGACTTCATCTTTAATCTCATTTGTTGCAATGAAATACTTCACAGATAAGCATAACTACAAAAATGATAGAATAAACCAGGTTTTGAACACTGAGTGAACCCTGTATAGAGCACGCCAGTGTCCTTATGCATCCATGTTTTGTTCCAGAAGTGTTTTTCCCATTCATTTTCTCTGTAGTGATTTCATAAAATCCTTGTCTTGACCCAAAGCATCCAGCTCAGAGGTGAATCACAACATCACACACTTTCATTTAAACAAACAAAAGACTGTGAATGAACTACAATCCCATGATGCATTGCCAATGACTTAAAAATGGTGGAAAAATACAAAACTATTGATTTAAATGTGTTGATTATAAGCAGAGAAACAATTTTTTTTTTTTTTGTTTCTTTGCAAAATATTCAGATTCAGGCAGACTGGCTATTTAACGTTAATTCAGTAAAATTAATTAATTAATGTGTTAAAAATATTGACGCAATTAATCATGTCCCCGGAACGTAATAAGAAATATTCCTAATAGGGATGTGCGCTCATCAATAATTTGGTATTCAATATTATTATTATTATTATATAAATGAAGGTAATTAATGAGAACGAGACGTGAAATGTTTTTGTCACCATTAATAAAACAAGCTTCAAATTATATTCAAAACAAGTTTAGATCCTGTCCTTTGTTGTTTATTTAAATATATATTTAAACAACCAATGCGTGAAAACCAAAAAGTATAGAAGGAAAGCATTTAAGCTCACGCAAAGCGAAGAAAAATAAACCGCTAATAAAGTTGACTGACGCGGCTAGCGTACAGGACGAGTATAAACACTTGACATAAGTAAACTACACTTGTTTATACACACCAGTTTAAATTATGGGATGTCCCTCCGCTAGCAAAGTCTGTCTGGGATGCCATGTTTGTTTACAGAAGCGTCGCGGGGATGACGTTGCTATGGGGACGCTGCTTTCTGACGAGCTACACCGCTTATCCTGTACATTTAAACAGGAACCATCTTTCTCACAATAACCTGCTTTTCTGGTGTCCATCTGAACGTACGGACAGAACCGTCAGCTCAACACACGTGATCAACTCAACAGCGCCACCCAGAGCATTCCGTTAGAACTGCCCACTTCAGTGTGTTCAGGATATCACTGTATATACGGCCAGCAAAGCACAACTTTGATATTAAATTGATTAAATTCAAATAATTATTGCAGCACGAATATTAGAATATGTGACTACACGCACATCCCTAACGGGAGCAATTCAAGCTTGCAGTTCCACCAGTTTTCTCCAGCAAAAAAAAATTAGCAAAAAATTCATATGAACAAAAACATGAACTTATTTGTTGTAGTTTCATTTTGTTGTCCTTTGTTTTATTTCTGTTGTGTTCGCAGCTTTTATGTGCTTTCCTAATTTGGTTGTGTTGTGCACCCCTGGGACATGGTTTAGCAGCTTTGGAGCTCACGATAGGGCTGTCTTAAACACTGATCATTAAAAATCAATTAACCTATGGAGAAAATGAATGGGATTTTCACTTCTGGAAGCACACTGTTGCTCTGTTATGGCATTTATAAATGAATAAAATGGTGTAATTCTGAATGCAAGTGTAATATGAGTGCACTGACTCTTCTCCATGCAGCACACGTGACAGAGTTCAGTCTCGTCTTTGCCATCCACACTGGCACAGGTGCAAACCTCCAGACCGTACTTCTCACAGATCGAGCCCGAGCAGCCCTGAAACACAGAACAGGATGTGGTCATTAATCACATGTCATGTGATGCTGTGGTTCTGCTGTGATGTCACTGGTCACTCACCCCGTTGAGGCAGACTTGCGTGTCTCCATGGCAGGCGGTGAAGTTGGCTTTGGGTTCAGAGGTCGGGCACTGAGCAGACGCTCCGTTACACATTCCCTGATGAGCGCACTCCGACTCCTCGCGACAC
Source organism: Moxostoma hubbsi (assembly GCA_032164185.1). NCBI lineage: Eukaryota > Metazoa > Chordata > Actinopteri > Cypriniformes > Catostomidae > Moxostoma > Moxostoma hubbsi. The sequence continues at coordinate 23,292,137 of JAVLUX010000049.1, read as the reverse complement.
TTGTCGTTACGACTCTTGTAGATGCATTCGTGAGTGCAGCAGGGACCCTGACTCGGACTGAACACGTTATTTAACACACGTTAATCAGCGACTATGTTTACATGTACACCTATACTCTGATTATTGCAATAATTAAGATGTTTACATGATTTGGGCAAACCACTTCAATCCCATTAACATGCTACTTGCCATTACTGATGTTTTAATGTTAAATGAATCTTTATTACCAATAACAATTGTTGCAATTGTGTCTCTTTAAATACAGACTGGCATTAGGAAAATTAGACAGTCTGAGTCTTTTTAAATGATTTGCTAAAAGAACCACTTCATAAGAGTCATTTATTACTGCGCTGTCTGTCTGTTTTGATTCACTAAAAAGAATCGGTTCATAAGAGTCGTTTGCGTATGAATCGGAATGCACGTGATGGATGTTTTTTTCGGGAACTTTTTTTGTGTTGATTATGTGGATTTTGGGTTGAAATTATGAGCTTGAAGTGTTTACTTGCAGCTAAAGTGTGTTTGATGTGTATTTACAGTTTTACCTGCACACTTTGTTTGGTTTGAGTTTGCATTTCCTGTTATCTGGTTGATTAGCATCGTAGCAGCACTCGTCTTTACACTGATCGCTGTAACCGCAGTCACACTCTTCACCCGGCTCCACGAGACCGTTCCCACAGATGGGCTGACCGGACTCTGCGCACACACACACACACACACACACACACACACACACATATACATATATACACACACACACACACACACACATATATACACACACACACACACACATACATACACACACACACACACACATACACATGCACACACGCACACACACACATATATATATATGTCAGGATGCCCGTGTGATCATGTGATATTTGTGAAGTGTCACAGACTCTCTCGCCCACTCACCCACGAAACAGCTCCCTCTCTTCTTCTCCAGCACCTGACTGATGTTCTTGATGCTGCACACGGAGAACTTGTTGTTGTTCAGTTTGTCTCCTGATGTTGCTCGAGCGTACATGATGTAATTTCCTCTTTCCTTCTTGTCCTGGCTCTTAGACTCCCCCGGCGTGCACTCCGACCCCGAATCATGCTGACGAGACAAAATCATCATTACCACCAAAACACACGGCCTTGTCCCTCACATTATGATTAATAATAATCTTGATTTATTTACATTCTACATTAATAAATACTCAATGTATACGGTTATAAATGTGTTATAGATGAGTGTTTCATCAACTTCAGACACTTATCACGGTGGACAAGGAGGGTCATTTTAAAAAAACCTTTTTCTGATTTGTCATTAATATATCTCTGGGTGTAAATAATGTGGCTCTAAAAAACTGCTTTTGTGTTGATACGACAAAGCAATCAAAAGTTATAACATTACAAATATAGTTTTGAACAGAATGAGTTTCATTCGGTGTCATTTGAGTCATCATTGAGTCTGTGTCATGTATTTGGTGCCATCTCCTGGTGGTCATATGTAACATTGTGCTTCATGTGGATTATCTAATGATCTATACATCTGATTATCTTGTGTGTGGACTCGTTTGAAAGATAATCATCTCATTCAGTTTCATTCTGTGTCATTTGAGTCATCATTGAGTCTGTGTCATGTATTTGGTGCCATCTCCTGGTGGTCATATGTAACATTGTGCTTCATGTGGATTATCTAATGATCTATACATCTGATTATCTTGTGTGTGGACTCGATTGAAAGATAATCATCTCATTCAGTTTCATTCTGTGCCATTTGAGTCATCATTGAGTCTGTGTCATGTATTTGGCGCCATCTCCTGGTGGTCATATGTAACATTGTGCTTCATGTGGATTATCTAATGATCTATACATCTGATTATCTTGTGTGTGGACTCGTTTGAAAGATAATCACCTCATTCAGTTTCATTCTGTGTCATTTGAGTCATCATTGTGGATTATCTAATGATCTATACATCTGATTATCTTGTGTGTGGACTCGTTTGAAAGATAATCACTGACTCTAAATAATGATATGTGAGATTTTATGTTCTGTTTATTTTTTGTTTAGTTATAAGTGAAAAGGCGGTATATAAGCAACACCAACATAATTATCAGACATATATTTAGCTGTTACTCGCTATATTTTCATCTGTGAGTAAAACAAATATTCTGGTTGTATTTTACTCTTTGAGAACTTTCCAACAACATATGACACATGAATATTTGATCAGTTTGATGTTTTTACTGATTGTAATAATATGAACAGCGCAAAAATATTAATAAATGATCAAAACGGAAACTTCTGATTCATCTGCAGATTTCAAAGCACTTGTTCAGTTTTGGTCATAATATCTACATGCATTATAAAATACAGCTTATAAACTTACAGACGATACATATATTGTGTTGTTCAAGACTGAAGTTATTAATATATTGATTTAAAAATATCATCATCCAAGCTATAATGTTTAAGAGGCAAAAACAGTCAAATCCATGTCCATTAATGTGACCTTTAACCCCTGGGACATGAAAGTCACTGAAGTTGAAGAAACAGCCAGTTATTTGACCAATATTGTAAGGTTGTGCATGAGTTACACACACATGTACACAAACACCTACTCACACTATGAGTATTTTCACAAATGTAGACTAACAGCAAAGTCATCGAAACTATGAAATAACACAAATGGAAGTATGGGAAATGTGTAACGTTACACAGATATCAGCACTCTTGTGTTTGCAGCTTTTTAACTGTACTGAGGGAGTTCAAGTGCACGCTGGATCAACTCACCGGAGATCCAAAGTTGTGTCCGACCTCATGAGCGAAGGTGATGTGTGAGACTTTAGGAGGCACGTGTGAGGCGTAATTCTGAACGGTGATGATGCCGGTGTTCAGAGATTTCTTCTTCCCATCAGAATATAATTTACTCTTCTCACAGATCCCACCGGAACTCCCTGTAAACACACAGACAGGATCAGAACCTTCCGGCTCATTAGTTCCCCGCTTCTCATGTGAGTGAAGATCTGTGCTTTACCCGCGGGCGCGCCGACCCATGCCAGACCCAACACCCCGTCGTCGAAGTCTCTGTCGGTGAAGACGTACGCCAGACAGTAATCGTCATGATTCTGCTCAGAGTTCAGTTCCAGAAACTTCTCCACGCCGATGTTGGCGAAGCGGAACGGGTTCGAGCGATCTCGCTCATCACTGGTGGTGTTAATCTGACATGAGCAAGAACATCATCATCATCATCATTATCATCATCATCACCACCACCACAGTCACAGTAAACACAGTCCTGAGTGGCATTACCCGTATCCTCTTCACCATGAAGCTGATGTTACGGATGCCCATGAAATCTGTGCCCTGATATATGGCATCAATGGCTTTCACATGACTGGAGATCTGAGGAGACACACAACATCACCTGCATCTGTCATGTCAGTGTAAAGCATCAATCAATCGTCACCGGACCGTTAGTGGCGCACCTGAGCGATGACGGCCTCTCTGGTCTTGTAGTATTTGAAGAACAGATGATCGGTCTGGATGAAGAGTTGACAGGTGTTCTTCTCCACCTGTGTCATCCTCCTCTTCCTCAGGAGAGCACGATCATCTGCAGACGTCTGCTCCACATTCCCCTCCTACAAACAAACCAAAGCATGTATACTCGTCATGTCTCTAAGTCATGTTCTCTGCTCTGTTGTTGCTCATATATCAAATAACGAGTCTTTGAGTTCTTTCAATCTCTGGAGAATGGACGCGTTCAGAAGATGATGTAGATCATGTGACCTTCTGCGGCTCCTCCAGCGGTGATGACTGATATTTCTTCATTCTCTCAAACACGGATGCGTCTGCACAGCCGCCTTCAGGACCGTATTTATGCGGATAATCTGAAGTGCAAGAAGAACACATTAAATATAGTGAAAGCAGCAAAATATTGTTCCAAAGAAACGCTTTGTTATATGGAAGCCCTGAACCGCACTGTGAAAAATACATGACAAGGTAAACATTTTCTTAAGGTGTCTGAGTGCCTGAGTTTATGTTCTGCAAATATTTTACTTAAAATTTCAAAAAAAAAATACAAATATATATATATATTTTCCCTCTCAAAAAATATGTATTTTCTCCTGAAAACGCAACACATGATTTTTTTTAAATTGCTTGCATGCTAACAATTAGCATGCGGTACTAACCGAGGCCACCAGATGCCACTTAGAGGGAAAAAAAACATTTGAGTAAAAAAAAATAAAAAATAAATGTATGAGAGAAATGTTTTTCTAAGCTAGAATGCTTTAGGTGGCACTACACACCTAAAAGAAATGTCCCCTACAAATGTAGTTTTCCATGGTGTGGTTCAGGGCTTCCGTACTGTTCTGCATATACTATATATATATATGTGTGTGGATATCTACTGTGATATCTGACAGCAGGGTTCAGTTCGACTCACTTATGTCATCCTCGTGGTAGATGACGGAGTGGAACGGGACGTTTTTATCCTCCAGGTATCTCTCGGCCGGTTCCACGTAATACGTCCCTCGATGAGACTGAATGAAGCCCTCGAACCTCCCGTCCACGATGGATCCGTGAGTCAGAGTGCCCTGTTCACCTGCAGACCGGTCCAGACCACAAACAGATTTAGATTCAAACCTCCTGCACTGATGTCACGCTGCATTCGGCCTCCATGACACTCAATTACACTTCAGAAGACTTGGAATATAGCACACAATCCTATCCTCTTATTTTCTGCTTTATACAAGTTCCTCTAAAGCAGCGTCCTCTTGTCGTTGTGCTCACCGTATATTTCTCCAGTGTAGACGTGTGAGGTGTCGTAGTTCATCTCCTCTCCAGACATCTCCAGTTTAAAATCATCAGAAAACAGCTGCGTGTCTCTCTTCATGCGCAGGTGGAAATGTCTGTCACGTGGAGACACAACAGATGATGAAACATTTCACACAACTGTTAAACATGGGAAAGTGTTTTATTAAACAGTTCACACAATGCAAGTGAATGGTTGCCAGAACTTTGAAGCTCCAAAAAGCACATAAAGTCAGCACAAAGTAATCCATAAGACTCCAGTGGTTTAATCCATGTCTTCAGAGGAGATTTAGGCCAAAATGTATTATTTATTACTGTATACATGTTGCATATGCTTGCACTTAAAGGAGCTGTAAGTGATTTGTTCATGGAAAGCTTTGCAAAAAAAGTCTGATTACCTGAAAACCTGAGAAATATTACTGAAATAAGTGTTGTGACATATCTCACTGGTCTCCGTGACAACTCTAGACTCTGTAAACAACAAGCAAACTTTCTGCCTGTCAATCATGTTGTGTTGTAGTTTCAGCGAATGATTGAGGCTTAATGCCATTTTATGCCATGTTGTTCATTACAGTTGCCAGTTGAGGGCGCTGTTTCACTGCTGATGTTTATAACATCCGTTTCTGCACGTGTCGCTCTCAAAGCTCATTTGGTATACTTGGAGGGCGGGGTTTTGGAAAGAGGGGCGTGGCTTACACTTACAAAATGTAAAAATCACTTACAGCACCTTTAAGTCACATAAATAATAATAACTAAATATTTTGGCGTATTTTGACACTCACTGGTGCTGGAAATATTTCAAGCTGGACTTTACAATGTACAGTAAATAGACAATATTAACAACTCTGAACAGGTGCTTTTTAACTTATTGACAAATTATAAGAGTTCTGTTTTACTTATGAGAACTTATGAAATATGATTATATACTGTACACAATACTGTCAAACATATGGTCAAATCATCACACACACAGAAAGTTCTCAAAGTAGAATATAACAAATACAGTTTCACTTACAGACCAAATCAAAAAGTTGGAAGACAACACAAATTTTATTGATTTAATCTCTAGGAGGAGCTTGTTAAGTATGAGGACCAGGAATGGCAAAAACTGAGCAAAAATTGAAGAGAAAAATAAAAATGGCTGACTTCCTGTTGAGTTTAGGGTATGGGTCCAAGAGAGGTTTTTGTAGGTATTGGCATGTTACACACGTGTCCTGATTTTCATACGTGTAGGTGAAACGTAGCATAAAGCGCACATCGTTGGATGTTTGTAGGTGGCGCAATCGAGCCATTTTGCCACACCTCATTCTGAAACCCACATCAGATGCACATTTTCGGTACTTCTGATCAGTGCTCGGGCCCTAATAAAATCTCAGATTTGATCTCTGTTTTTTGTTCAACCTAAATTAAAAAAATAACCAGAAAAAAAATCAAATTTGGTGCATAATGGAGGACATTTAAGTGTAAACAAGCCCAAAATACATCAAATTATGAAAAAATGAATGGCAACTATCTGTGCCAATTTTTGTCAACAATCGGCAGGATTGATGTGTAAAACTATCTCTAATTTACAAGAGGATAACTCAGAGATTATCCTGCGCACACACTCCGTAATGATCGTTTCTATGGCAACACTCATAATGGCAAAATCTAAGTGGATCTGCCGGTGAGAACGCTGGTTAATGTGTTCACATGCAACACGTGTTGTCGGGTTATTACACGCATAATCGTGTAAGAATGTGCAGTATCTCTGACCTGATGTGAGTGCAGCGCAAGACGACACCTCAATAAATTCTATTTAGACCTGATGACATTGAAATGTGTGTGAAACATGTGAGTGTCTCACCTGCCGTGCGCGTGGAACTCCAGGTGCAGGAACTGATGCGACAGCGCCCTCTTGGCTCTCTGATGACTGCTGTGCACCGGCTCCGTGTCGTACGACAGACCCTCGTAGTGACGGATGTACTTGTTCAAGGGGTTGCCATAGTAACCTGTACACCACACAGACAACAGCCCTGTTTCTCAACATGCGACACACTATCACACACGCACTGAATATGAGCACGGCTTTGACTAACGGCACTTAACATTACGGTCCAATGCCGTTAAATGAAATAACTGTCCAGTGTCAAGGGTCAAAACATCACAAAAGATCAAACCGATCTTGAAACACCCAAACACAGAGCAGACAGCCCGTTCACACCTGATATTGCGCAGTCTGGAGTGACTCTGGATCAAACATGAGTAGAAATATACATTTACACTATGATAAAACTACAATGTTCATCTAATATATTTCTACACACTGTACAGCACAAAACTCTTAGTTAAGGAACACACACTACAGGTGAAACTCGAAAAATTAGAGGGCCGACATTTCTGTATTTAAAATCCTTTTTTTTTATTGATTTCATGTAATATTCTAATTTTCTGAGATTCTGAATTTGGGGTTTTCATAAGCTGTAAGCCATAATCATAAAAATTATATCAAATAAAGGCTTGAAATATCTTACTTTGCTTGTAATGAGTCTATATAATATATTAGTTTAGAACTTTTGCACGATATTCTAATTTTTCGAGTTTCACCTGTATATTGATCAATATAATCTGCCGATAGGATGTGAATTATTTATTTAGTTTCACATGCGGTTTGATCAGATATCCTTGTTCTATAGAGCACCAGTGTGTCTCACGCCACGTTTCACCCGTTCTGTAATGACGAGCTCGCGGCATTGGACGCAAGAACAAACACAGCACGAGAGAGTCGTGAACGAATGACTCTTTTGAACCGGATCTTTTAGCAGTTTGAATCAGAGTCACTTTCTCAGCGAATCTGGTAGTGCAAACATTTCAAAATAAGAGTCCCATATTTATTTGGGGCTACTTTATAATTAAAAGTCCTGTATTGTGAACCACTTTTTTCTCCTGGTATTTATTGGTTGGGATTGAAGTAACACAAACTGCATCTGGGATTATATTCTATTTACACTCTTGTAGTCTCTGGCCATCCGGTAACCGTAAAGAAAGACTAAGGAAATATTTTAATTAAAAATGTAAATTATAATTATATGTATATATTCATACTATATAATATATATATATTTATAATATATACAGAACTGTGCATTAGACAAAAATAAGACAATTTCCATTTATCAATTAACGTCATACAAAGTAAACATAAAAAAGCTCCATCAATATTCGGTGTGGCCACTTTTGCCTTTAATAAAGCACCAATTCTCCAAGTTACACCTGGACACAGCTGTTCTTGGTTGTTGTAGATCGGGTGTTTCAAGCTTCTTGGAGAATTCACCACACTTCTTCTATTTATTTATTAAATGATTATTGTCTCTTTATATAATCTGAGACTCGATGATGTTGAGATCTGGGCTCTGTGGGGTCATGGCATCTGTTGCAGGACTTCTTGTTCTTGTTATATTTGCTAAGGCAATGTTAAAATCTAAAATTGATATTTCCTACTGATAAACTATGGGCAGAATATATAAAATAACCATTTTAAGACACGTTTTTGTGAAAAATATAATGTGCCTAAGACTTCTGCACAGTACTGTACATGTATATATATATATATATATATATATATATATATATATATATATATATATATATATATATATGAGATCAAGCTTTTGACACTGGACAATTGAGGGACAGAACGATTACACATTCATTGATGCTCAAGAAGACAACACACTACTATAGGCATACAATACTTTATGTAATTATCTGATTCTTAAAGCAGTGCTAAATAACTAATTATACTAAATAATAATGGTGTTGTGTTGATGGTAAGTGATGGTGTTCGTTTATGTTAATGCTGTTGTGTTCATGGTACATGATGGTGTTTGTTTATGGTTAATGATGTCGTGTTGATGGTAAGTGATGGTAAATGATGGTGTTTGTGATATGTTGAAGGTAAATGATGGTGTTTGTTTATGGTTAATGATGTTGTGTTGATGGTAAGTGATGGTAAATGGTGTTTGTGATGTGTTGATGGTAAGTGATGGTGTTCGTTTATGTTAATGCTGTTGTGTTCATGGTACATGATGGTGTTTGTTTATGGTTAATGATGTCGTGTTGATGGTAAGTGATGGTAAATGGTGTTTGTGATGTGTTGATGGTAAATGATGGTGTTTGTTTATGGTTAATGATGTCGTGTTGATGGTAAGTGATAGTAAATGATGGTGTTTGTGATGTGTTGAAGGTAAATGATGGTGTTTGTTTATGGTTAATGATGTTGTGTTGATGGTTAATAATGTTGTGTTGATGGTAAAAGATGGTGTTTGTTTATGGTTAATAATGTTGTGTTGATGGTAAGTGATGGTGTTTGTTTATGGTTAATGATGTTGTGTTGATGGTAAGTGATGGTATTTGTTTATGGTTAATGATGTTGTGTCGGAAGTGATGGTGTTTGTTTATGGTTAATGATGTTGTGTTGATGGTAAGTGATGGTATTTGTTTATGGTTAATGATGTTGTGTCGGAAGTGATGGTGTTTGTTTATGGTTAATGATGTTGTGTTGATGGTAAGTGATGGTAAATGATGGTGTTTGTTTATGGTTAATGATGTCGTGTTGATGGTAAGTGATGGTATTTGTTTATGGTTAATGATGTTGTGTCGGAAGTGATGGTGTTTGTTTATGGTTAATGATGTTGTGTCGATGGTACATTATGGTGTTTATGTTAATGATGTTGTGTTGATGGTAAGTGATGGTAAATGATGGGGTTTATGTTAATAATGTTGTGTTGATGGTAAGTGATGGTGTTTGTTTATGGTTAATGATGTTGTGTTGATGGTACATTATGGTGTTTATGTTTATAATGTAATGATGTTGTGTTGATGGTAAGTGATGGTAAATGTTGGTGTTTGTGATGTGTTGATGGTAAATGATGGTGTTTGTGATGTGTTGATGGTAAATGATGGTGTTTGTTTATGTTAATATTGTTGTGTTGATGGTAAGTGATGGTGTTTGTTTATGGTTAATGATATTGTGTTGATGGTACATTATGGTGTTTGTGTTGATGGTAAGTGATGTGTTTGTTTATAGTTAATTATGGTGTTTGATTATGGTTAATTTTGTTGTGTTGATGGTAAATTATGGAGTTTGTTTATGGTTAATTATGTTGTGTTGATGGTAAATGATGGTGTTTGTTTATGGTTAATTATGTTGTGTTGATGGTAAATGATGGTGTTTGATTATGGTTAATAATGTTGTGTTAATGGTAAATGATGGTGTTAGTCTATGGTAAATGATGGCATTTGTTTATGGTAAATGATGGTGTTAGTTGATGGTTATTGTTGTTGTGTTGATGTTGAGTGATGGTTACCTCTCCATCCATTTTAAGCTGGACGTGTTAGCCAGCATCACAGCATGTTTATGATTATTGATGTTGTGTTGATGGTAAGTAATGTGTTTGTTTATAGTTAATTATGGTGTTTGATTATGGTTAATTATTTTGTGTTGATGGTAAATTATGGAGTTTGTTTATGGTTAATTATGGAGTTTGTTTATGGTTAATTATGTTGTGTTGATGGTAAATGATGGTGCTTGATTATGGTTAATTATGTTGTGTTGATGGTGAATTATGTTGTTTGTTTATGGTTAATAATGTTGTGTTAATGTTAAATGATGGTGTTAGTCAATGGTAAATTATGGTATTTGTTTATGGTAAATGATGGTGTTTGTTTATGGTAAATGATGATGTTAGTTGATGGTTATTGTTGTTGTGTTGATGTTGAGTGATGGTTTCCTCTCCATCCATTTTAAGCTGGATGTGTTAGCCAGCATCACTCAACTGTCCTCGAAAAGCCCAAAGCAGAGCTCTGTATTCTCGGATCCCAGAGGGCATTTACTGTATATGAGCTCTAATAATCATTTGCAATCTATCCAGCCGTGAATATTGACAAAAAAGCGGCAGATTTCGCGAATAAATGAGAATAACGGTCGCGCGGATGCAGCGGGTTTAGCGTTAGCAGTGCTGCTCGCGCTAGCTGGTGTCAAAACATCACAGAATAAACACCCGAACCGGGTTTAAACACAAATACACTCACCTCGAGCGGGTCTGAGGGAACAGAACAGGCAGAGGAGCGCCGATAACGGAACCGTCATCGCGGATAAATGCATATTTAGCGCATGGATGATGGACGGGTTGGGTTTTATTGTTTACAGCTTCAGTCTCGGGTTTGGGGCTTTGCGTGCTGACGTCACACGCACAGAGCCAGTGAGTCTCCTCCCCCACTGATATAAATACTGCACTCTCAGTCAACTGTCACATCAACATCTCATAATGCAGCAGTGATGACTTTAAATAAAATGTTATAGATGTTTCTCATGTGGATAATATAAATACCAATAATTGAGATAATTTTTAATCTGCCAGACTTTTGACATCAACACTTATTTCTCTTTGAATTTCACTTTGCGGACAGTATTTCTTCTTTGCCCTTTCAATGTTCACAGTACTTCTTTCTCTTCACTCTGTGGCACTGTTTTGACATGGGGCGGAATTTCGAGTCTGACGACATCACGTGGGGTGTGGCTTATTCTCAAAGTCAAGGAGCATTTTAAACAAACATAAATACATATTTATTGACTTTAAATATGTCATGTGGTGTAACGCAACTTCAAAAAAGTATTCAAATCTATCAATTACAAATGTCATGAATTAAAAATAAAAGCTGAAATTCTTGGCACGAGTTGTGCTTTTATTATTATTTCTTTTAAAATATGATTAATATTTGTTAAATCGTTTGTCCACCAAATCAAAGTCATGTGGTGTAACCAACATGCAGGTAGAAATCTTGCTGTCATGTGACAAAAAATCATCATAAAAACCAATAATAATTTATATTATAATTTATTATTATAATTTATTTAATAATAATCATTAAATATCAATATTTTGACATTTTTCCCTTTTTCTTCTCAATTTGTATCGCCCAATTCTCAATGAGCTCTGAGCCCTCGTGGTGGCGTAGTGACTCGCCTCAATCCGGGTGCTGGAGGACGAACCTCCTCTGATACCGTCAATCCGCGCATCTTATCACGTGACGTTACCGCGGAGACGTAGCGCGTGTGGAGGCTTCACCCTATTCTCTGCGGCATCCACACACAACTCACCACACGCCCCACCGAGAGCGAGAACCACATTATAGCGACCACGAGGAGGTTACCCCATGTGACTCTACCCTCCCTAGCAACCGGGCCAATTTGGTTACCCCATGTGACTCTACACTCCCTAGCAACTGGGACAATTTGGTTACCCCATGTGACTCTACCCTCCCTAGCAACCGGGACAATTTGGTTACCCCATGTGACTCTACACTCCCTAGCAACCGGGCCAATTTGGTTACCCCATGTGACTCTACACTCCCTAGCAACCGGGACAATTTGGTTACCCCATGTGACTCTACCCTCCCTAGCAACCGGGACAATTTGGTTGCTAAGGAGACCTGGCTGGAGTCACTCAGCACGCCCTGGATTCAAACTCACGACTCCAGGTGTGATAGTCAGCGTCAATACTCGCTCAGATACCCAGAACCCCCAGAATAATTTATTATATTTAATAAAAGAGCCACAGTGGCTTCATTTTCCATTTTATTTCTATTAAATGCTGCTTTATTCATGAATTGTTCAGATTTTTTGCATGAATGAACTTCTTTGGATGGAAACTGATCTGTAGTTTAAACGGTAGAATGGGCCGTGTGTTTGTGGTGTTTTGTAGATCATCTTCATCCAGCTTGTAACGCAACTTAAAAAATGAGCCCTTCCCAGACTTCCTATGTTGCCTATTAAAGCCTGTAGACTGATTTTCATGGGAAGGGAGCGTGTCAGTTTTGCCGGGAAAATCCAAAGGATGTGACGTTTATGCTCATGAGAGTCTCAGTGCTTCACTTCCGCTATTCAACAGAGACAACAAACTGCAACACTAGATAACGTTATCTTAGAGATGAATCCAGCAAACGTCCGACTCCAGCACAACACCGACTCCTACACAAACTCAGAGTAAACCAAACAAACATTTATCTACTGAATCCCGTCTGGATAAGCGGGAACGTGATCGAGCGAAAACAAGAGTGAACATCGACAGGGCGTTTGATTCCTGGAGGGACCTTCGTTTGGTTTTGGGGATCAAAACAGACTCTGAATTGGCAGTTGCTGCAGTTCACTGAACTGCCACAGGTGTCACTATGGAGTGTGTGCACGAGCGCGAGCAACAGGCTGCAGTTCACTGAACTGCCACAGGTGTCACTATGGAGTGTGTGCACGAGCGCGAGCAACAGACTGCAGTTCACTGAACGGCCACAGGTGTCACTATGGAGTGTGTGCATGAGCGCGAGCAACAGGCTGCAGTTCACTGAACAGCCACAGGTGTCACTATGGAGTGTGTGCACGAGCACGAGCAACAGGCTGCAGTTCACTGAACGGCCACAGGTGTCACTATGGAGTGTGTGCACGAGCACGAGCAACAGGCTACAGTTCACTGAACGGCCACAGGTGTCACTATGGAGTGTGTGCACGAGCACGAGCAACAGACTGCAGTTCACTGAACGGCCACAGGTGTCACTATGGAGTGTGTGCACGAGCACGAGCAACAGGCTGCAGTTCACTGAACGGCCACAGGTGTCACTATGGAGTGTGTGCACGAGCACGAGCAACAGGCTGCAGTTCACTGAACGGCCACAGGTGTCACTATGGAGTGTGTGCACGAGCGCGAGCAACAGGCTGCAGTTCACTGAACGGCCACAGGTGTCACTATGGAGTGTGTGCACGAGCGCGAGCAACAGGCTGCAGTTCACTGAACGGCCACAGGTGTCACTATGGAGTGTGTGTATGAGCGCGGGCAACAGGCTGCAGTTCACTGAACGGCCACAGGTGTCACTATGGAGTGTGTGCACGAGCGCGAGCAACAGGCTGCAGTTCACTGAACGGCCACAGGTGTCACTATGGAGTGTGTGCATGAGCGCGGGCAACAGGCTGCAGTTCACTGAACGGCCACAGGTGTCACTATGGAGTGTGTGCACGAGCGCGGGCAACAGGCTGCAGTTCACTGAACGGCCACAGGTGTCACTATGGAGTGTGTGTACGAGCGCGGGCAACAGGCTGCAGTTCACTGAACGGCCACAGGTGTCACTATGGAGTGTGTGCACGAGCGCGAGCAACAGGCTGCAGTTCACTGAACGGCCACAGGTGTCACTATGGAGTGTGTGCACGAGCGCGAGCAACAGGCTGCAGTTCACTGAACGGCCACAGGTGTCACTATGGAGTGTGTGCACGAGCACGAGCAACAGGCTGCAGTTCACTGAACGGCCACAGGTGTCACTATGGAGTGTGTGCACGAGCATGAGCAACAGGCTGCAGTTCACTGAACGGCCACAGGTGTCACTATGGAGTGTGTGCACGAGCGCGAGCAACAGGCTGCAGTTCACTGAACGGCCACAGGTGTCACTATGGAGTGTGTGCACGAGCGCGAGCAACAGGCTGCAGTTCACTGAACGGCCACAGGTGTCACTATGGAGTGTGTGCACGAGCGCGAGCAACAGGCTGCAGTTCACTGAACGGCCACAGGTGTCACTATGGAGTGTGTGCACGAGCGCGAGCAACAGGCTGCAGTTCACTGAACGGCCACAGGTGTCACTATGGAGTGTGTGCACGAGCACGAGCAACAGGCTGCAGTTCACTGAACGGCCACAGGTGTCACTATGGAGTGTGTGCACGAGCACGAGCAACAGGCTGCAGTTCACTGAACGGCCACAGGTGTCACTATGGAGTGTGTGCACGAGCGCGAGCAACAGGCTGCAGTTCACTGAATGGCCACAGGTGTCACTATGGAGTGTGTGCACGAGCGCGAGCAACAGGCTGCAGTTCACTGAACGGCCACAGGTGTCACTAATAACAAGCATTTCTGAATCTGACATACTGCACCTTTAATTAGAACAAAAAACACTTTTTATGTGTTTTATGTGTTTGTTTTTTTTTAATCGTAAAAGAATAGAAAAGATCCGTCTGGAATCGACTCTTGGAAACTAACTTCCATTGATTTCGAAACCAGGAATCGGAATTGGAGTCGATTCCAAGATTTCTGGAATCTAACAGCTTCTCTAAATATACAATATTTTTTATTAACTTCAGACAAATATTAGCAAACTTGGCAAAGCTACAAACAAATTGAAGCGCTATACGTTACCTTGGCGTTGGTAAATTGACAATCGTAAGTCACCATATACTAAATCCATTCCCCCAGAATGGTTGAGTACGGTTAGCAAACCGTGCCGAGAATTCCAGGCCGAGAACAATTTATAATCAAAGCGTTCCGTTCCATGCCCAGAACCATGGAAAAGTGGCTAATGTTGATTACCACAAAAATGTGTTTCAACTCGTTTTTTAATAAAGCACAAATGTGTGTTCCAGTGAGACACTTCCAATGCAAGTCAATGGGGTTTAATCTGTTACAAGACATAAACAATATGTGTGTTAACATGATTATACTGTCATTATATCATGCACTGACCACATCTGTGGAGTTATAGACAATTTATAACTTCGTTGCCATGACGACGTCATGCTGTAAACCCCTAAACACTAAAAAGGCAGCAAACATTATGATTTAAAGAACTTTACATCTCAAATAACACACGAGTTTAACAGGAGAATGAATCCATTGGAAGTGTCTCACTGGAACACACATTTGTGCTTATTAAAGAAACATTCTGTCACAAATGTTTCCAGTTAATACTTGTATTGAACTCTGAGTATTCCTTTAAGAAAGAATTTAAAAATTCCAATAATCTTCCATTAAGAACAGTAGATGTGGATGATATAGATATACTGTTTATT
>JAVLUX010000049.1:23268972-23273972 GCA_032164185.1 Moxostoma hubbsi | reverse complement strand
GCCTTTTACCCCAAGAGAGTGGACCTTTTACCCCCAAGAACGTGGGCCTTTTACCCCAAGAGAGTGGGCCTTTTACCCCAAGAGAGTGGACCTTTTACCCCAAGAGAGTGGACCTTTTACCCCAAGAGAGTGGGCCTTTTACCCCAAGAGCGTGGACCTTTTACCCCAAGAGAGTGGACCTTTTACCCCAAGAGAGTGGACCTTTTACCCCAAGAGAGTGGGCCTTTTACCCCAAGAGCGTGGGCCTTTTACCCCAAGAGAGTGGGCCTTTTACCCCAAGAGAGTGGACCTTTTACCCCAAGAGAGTGGACCTTTTACCCCAAGAGCGTGGGCCTTTTACCCCAAAAGAGTGGACCTTTTACCCCAAGAGAGTGGACCTTTTACCCCAAGAGCGTGGACCTTTTACCCCAAGAGAGTGGACCTTTTACCCCAAGAGAGTGGACCTTTTACCCCAAGAGCGTGGGCCTTTTACCCCAAGAGAGTGGACCTTTTACCCCAAGAGCGTGGGCCTTTTACCCCAAGAGAGTGGAACTTTTACCCCAAGAGCGTGGGCCTTTTACCCCAAGAGAGTGGAACTTTTACCCCAAGAGCGTGGGCCTTTTATCACAAGAGTGTGCAAATTTTGCTTTAAATGGTGAGGTAATCACAGGCAACATACCGAGCACCTGATCCCCTACACAAAAAACATTTGTATGTTATCGTTAATAATCAATTCACCTATGGAGGAAATAAATAGGATTTTGACTACCAGAACTCGACTGATGTGCTTTATGGATCTGATCATTTGAGCTCTCTTCAAGAGTCCAGAAATGAAGCAGAAGTTGAATTATTCCATGGATGAGGTCACCAGGTCTCACTCTTGATAGTAAACGGATACAGGGAACAATGTGTTTCCCTTTAGGTGTTTTTCTGAGACTATATTTCTGATTGAAGTGAAATCTCCCAGAACCAGAAGACCAGGATCAACGTGTGAGAACTGCTGATTAATCTGTCATGTTGTGGGAGCTGCTTTACTGACTTCAGATAATCATCAAGAACAAGATGTTCATTGGCAGATGGATATAAATGAGTGTCGAGGGTTTTTTCCCCCACATCAAACGATGAATCACTGCAATCAGCAGAAAGGACATTTCAGAAGAGCGCTATATCTCTCTCTCTAACCCTTTGACCTTTGATCCTGCTGTGTTGTGGCTACTTGATGTTGTCATTTAAGAGAGAGGGGGACTTTTGAGGGGAAATGACCTTTGACCGGTCAAACACTGACAGCTTTAACTGTGATAGTTGTGAAACTTCAAGATCCTTCAGAAACTCCACAGGATGAATTCCAGAGTCCAGAGAGCAAATAAAGCAGATGCTTGTGTCTACTTTCCTCTCATGCAAGTGTGGGTCTCAGTCTGTGGATGTCAGTGAGTCTTGCAGCTGCCAGTGGAAATTAATTATTAAAGGAGCACAAAGTGAGACACACACTTTCACTATCACTTCAGATGAAGCTTCTCATTTACAGAGAAGTGAACTGAACAGCAGATCTGATGAGACATCATGGTTCAGGAGGACACATGTCACTTCCTCTGACTCCCATGATTCCATTTAGTGTGACTGGCAACTGCACTCTCAGCACTGTCACTCGCAGCAGGTGTTTGAGTTCTTCATCATCATCATCATCATCAGGTGTTTAAACAGAACTTTACATGAGGCCTTCTAAAACATGTTCAACACAATTATTGTTCTTAATATTTTAATGAAAAGTCAAAGGTGAAATAAATTAGTGTGTCTGGGTATCTCAGCGAGTATGGCCGCTGATTATCACACCTGGAGTCGTGAGTTTGAATCCAGGGTGTGCTGAGTGACTCCAGTCAGGTCTCCTTAGCAACCAAATTGGGCCAGTTGCTATAGAGGGTAGAGTCACATGGGGTAACCAAATTGGGCCAGTTGCTAGGGAGGGTAGACTCACATGGGGTAACCAAATTGGGCCAGTTGCTAGGGAGGGTAGACTCACATGGGGTAACCAAATTGGCCCGGTTGCTAGGGAGGGTAGAGTCACATGGGGTAACCAAATTGGGCCGGTTGCTAGGGAGGATAGAGTCACATGGGGCAACCAAATTGGCCCGGTTGCTAGGGAGGGTAGAGACACATGGGGTAACCAAATTGTCCCTGTTGCTAGGGAGGGTAGAGTCGTGGCACGTTGGAGGGTGGGGCCGGTTCGTGACTCAACACACCCAGTCCCGTATTAGGCTAATCAAGCCTCCGAGAGGGTTAAGGGCCGACCATGAGGGGAGAAGGGGCGAAGGGGCTCCTAGCCGGCGGTCGCCTGTAGCGGTCAGGGCCGCTGCCAGGGGTGGAGGATGCCCCTACTAGCCGCTGAAACGCGGAGGGGTCGAGGGAAGACTGCCATCCACGAGCGGGGAGGGGATCACGACCGACCGCCTGGAGCGGGAGAACCGTTGCCATGGGCGGGGGAGTCCCCTTTGGCTCCCCGAGAACGTGGCGGGGCATTCCGTCTGCCAGGGGCTGGAGGACTGCCTCGGATCCACTTGGAGAGGCGTGGCTGCCGGTCGGTAGAGGGTGGAGGAGTGGCTGAGGAACAAGCTATGGCGTATCCCTCTTCCTTCCCGGGTTTCGGCACCAGTGTAAAGAAGTTCATGCTCACGGGCAAGGAAGAGTCGAGCGTAACGTATAAATTATAGTTTTAATGGAGAACTCAAAATACAAACATATAAGACAATGGACATGTCCGTGAACGATCTCTCTCTCACGCCTGTATTCCGCGGTCGGCCCTTAACCCTCTCGGAGGCTTGATTAGCCTAATACGGGACCGGCCCCGCCCTCCACCGTGCCACAGTAACCAAATTGGGCCGGTTGCTAGGGAGGGTAGAGTCACATGGGGTAACCAAATTGGGCCGGTTGCTAGGGAGGGTAGAGTCACATGGGGTAACCAAATTGGGCCGGTTGCTAGGGAGGGTAGAGTCACATGGGGCAACCAAATTGGGCCGGTTGCTAGGGAGGGTAGAGTCACATGGGGTAACAAAATTGGCCCGGTTACTAGGGAGGGTGGTGTCACATGGGTTAACCAAATTGGGCCGGTTACTAGGGAGGGTAGAGTCACATGGGGGTAACCAAATTGGGCCAGTTGCTAGGGAGGGTAGAGTCACATAGGGTAACCAAATTGGGCCTTTTGCTAGGGAGGGTGGAGTCACATGGGGTAACCAAATTGGGCCAGTTGCTAGGGAGGGTAGAGTCACATGGGGTAACCAAATTGGGCCAGTTGCTAGGGAGGGTAGAGTCACATAGGGTAACCAAATTGGGCCTTTTGCTAGGGAGGGTGGAGTCACATGGGGTAACCAAATTGGGCCGGTTGCTAGGGAGGGTAGAGTCACATGGGGTAACCTCCTCGTAGTGGTGATTAGTGGTTCTCTCAATGGGGCGTGTGGTGAGTTGTGTGTGGATCGTGGAGAGTAGCATGAGTCTACACATGCTGTGTTTCATGCACAACGAGTCACGTGATCAGATGCGCGGATTGACGGTCTCAGACGCGGAGGACTCTGAGACCGCGCCACCATGAGGACCCACTAAGTTGTGGGAATTAGGCATTCTCAAATTGGTCAAAAGGTGACGTCAATTGATAAATGATCTAATTCCTTCAGTTCGATGCCTTTTAAGTCCCCAGAACAAATGATGGTATTTATTATGTTTAATTTTAAACCGAATACCATTGCAATAGGGTTTTTTAAAAGAATAAAGACTATTTATAATGTTGCACACTGATGTGGGCCTAAAAAGTCAACCTTTAAATAATACAATTATTTTAACTTCTCGTGCCATTTGGTCCTGTCCTCAGAGCTGCCAAGTGTTTAGTGTTACTTTTATTCAATGGCATGTATTGATTTGTGGTAAATGTGTATTTTTAACACTCATAATGGAGGTTAATATATGATATCTGTCACCGATTATTGAGATGAGGGACAAAATATGTCCTACATACAAAAGTCATTTTATGTTAAAAATCAAGAAGTTCATAATGATATAAATACTGTTAAAGTTTCTCTTGTTTTCATGTCTTTTATTTTGAAATTGTAGTTCCTGTTTCCTGTCATGTGATTTCCTGTTTCTCAACATGTTCATGTGTGTTGTTGTCATTATCTGTTTATTGGTGTTGTTGTTGTTTGTGTATTTAAGCCTCACGTTTGCCATCGTCTCTTGTCAAGTTTATGTCTATAGTTGGATTTGTCATATTTCAATAAACTGCACTTGTGTTCTTCATCTTCACGTCATCGTCTTCATCAGTGCCAGCACACTGTTACATATCTAAAGCAAATGTGCAAAGGCATTTATTACTTTTATTTCTAAATCATTTCATTAGAATATTGAAAAAAATAAAAAGGAAGGGAATTGTACAATTTCAAATAATACATAAAGTCAAATTTAAATGATTTTTTTTTCTGTGTTTAAGAAGGAAAAAAATTAAAAATGTTCAACTTGTGAAAACATCATTTATATAGAATATATTTGATCTCCTTTAATGAACCGCAGTATTAGACCATTAAACACTTGTTGGATGGGTTCAATTAAAGATATTTAAATAAGTGATCTGAGGGACCATACATGATCTGAGGGGTCACACATGATCTGAGGGATCACACATGATCTGAGGGGTCACACATGATCTGAGGGGTCACACATGATCTGAGGGACCATACATGATCTGAGGGGTCACACATGATCTGAGGGACCATACATGTTCTGAGGGGTCACACATGATCTGAGGGATCACACATGATCTGAGGGATCACACATGATCTGAGGGGTCACACATGATCTGAGGGATCACACATGATCTGAGGGACCATACGTGATCTGAGGGACCATACGTGATCTGAGGGATCACACATGATCTGAGGGGTCACACATGATCTGAGGGATCACACATGATCTGAGGGACCATACGTGATCTGAGGGACCATACATGATCTGAGGGGTCACACATGATCTGAGGGACCATACGT
>JAVLUX010000049.1:23233972-23263972 GCA_032164185.1 Moxostoma hubbsi | reverse complement strand
TACTTGTAAATGTTCATAAATAATGAACTTTAAACATATCCATTGGTCTGTCATTCTTTAATATTGTGTAGTTATAAACTCTAGACTGTTAATGATTAGTGCTTTTTTTTAAAAAAAAAACCCTTATTTTGGGATGGTTTCCGGGAAATCTCCCTTATTTTCAATGTTCAATGTTGACAGCTATGGATTGGTCAGACAGTTGATGAGAATAAAAGACTGTAAATGCCTCATTACTGTAAACACTTTGGCTCTTTATGAAACATGATAATCTATCCTCTAAACCTTCAGAAATAATGATTTAAACTACTTTATACTCTAAATAATACAGAAGAATTCAAGTGCTTTAATAAAATCATAAGCGTCACATTTCTGCTTTTAAACCCTCCAGAGATTAAACCCCATTGACTTGCATTGGAACTGTCACACACACACACACACACACACACACACACACACACACACACACACACACACACAGATTAAACCCCATTGACTTGCATTGGAACTGTCACACACACACACACACACACACACACACACACACACACACACACACAGATTAAACCCCATTGACTTGCATTGGAACTGTCACACACACACACACACACACACACACACACACACACACACACACACACACACACACACAGATTAAACCCCATTGACTTGCATTGGAAGTGTGTCACTGGAACACACACACACACACACACAAACACACACACAGATTAAACCCCATTGACTTGCATTGGAACTGTCACACACACACACACACACACACACACACACACACACACACACAGATTAAACCCCACTGACTTGCATTGGAAGTGTCACACACACACACACACACACACACACACACACACACACACACACACACAGATTAAACCCCATTGACTTGCATTGGAAGTGTCTCACACACACACACACACACACACACACACACACAGAGCAAACCCCATTGACTTGCATTGGAAGTGTCTCACACACACACACACACACACACACACAGATTAAACCCCATTGACTTGCATTGGAAGTGTCTCACACACACACACACACACACACACACACACACACACACAGATTAAACCCCATTGACTTGCATTGGAAGTGTCTCACACACACACACACACACACACACACAGATTAAACCCCATTGACTTGCATTGGAAGTGTCTCACACACACACACACACACACACACACACACACAGATTAAACCCCATTGACTTGCATTGGAAGTGTCACACACACACACACACACACACACACACACACACACAGATTAAACCCCATTGACTTGCATTGGAAGTGTGTCACTGGAACACACACACACACACACACACACACACACACACACACACACACACACACACAGATTAAACCCCATTGACTTGCATTGGAAGTGTGTCACTGGAACACACATTTAAATATGTTTTGTTCTAATCAACATTATGACACAAATGTGTTAAAACTTGTTGTGTATTCTTTAACTGCTTTTTAACTGTAAATTCCCCTCCCTGACCAGCAGGTGGCGGTATGCAAAAGAAGAAGAATGTGAAAGTGAAAGTGGAGATTTATATTTAAAAGGAATGAAATATTGATCTGTTTCTCACCAGCACCTATCATATCCAGTGTTGGGTGGAATTGGAGTACAAAGTAATTAGTTACTGTAATCAAATTACTTTTAGGCCAAACATTTTAAACTTTATGAATTGTCTACTCTGGTAGAGCTTTATGTGCATATTCTCTGGAAATCTGAAAGTGGTCTTCCTTCACCCCGATGGCAGGAATGCTCCTTTACAGTAAACCGAGACTATCGTGGAGCAGCGGTAGTAGAGAATGGGATCCGTCCTGTGTAACACCTGTAACATTACTGGTAGTAGATCTACAGACCCTCCCTAAACATGTATTTTACAAGCACCCGCCAGAATGGCACTGTGAACTTCACCGGACAAATAGAAAATGTACCCGCATGAGGCTTGGCAGGTGTCATACAATTAAAATGTTCATATGTTCATATGTTCATATGCATGCCTGTGACAGCTAAAGGGTGTGTGAATATGGACAACAAGAATATAAACAATATTTAGAATTTATTGAGTGGAAAAACAAAGACATTTTGTGACATTTGTGACGTTTGTAATCAGTAATGTGATTTTATTTTAGAGAAGTAGTTAGTCATTTGTAGTGGATTACTTTTTTGTAATTTACCCAACACTGATCATATCACTTCTGAAGACATGGATTAAAGCACTTATGGGGTACTTGCTGCCTTTATGTGCTTTTTGGAGCTTCAAAGTGCTGCTCAGCATTCACTCGCAACTGTTCCTTTAAGTGTGTCTTTATCACATTAAGTGTTTGCTCTTTGCTTTGTTTAACTTTATTTAACTCATTGTAGTGTATGTACTGCTCATAGCTGGTCTCATCCGTGTCTCATGTACGGTGTGCTGCCGGTCCCGGTCCGGTTCTGTTCCGGCTGGAGGCGTCGCTGCAGTGAGACACATGCGCGTCCACGAGAGCTGCGCGCTTTTGAGGTTGCGCGTGCCCGCCCGAGAGCTCCCGCGCGTTTATTGGAGATGAGAGCGGACAGTCACAGTCGCACCGCAGGACAGACCCCAAACCCGAGACGGGACCAGAACCACCTCTGCGCTGATTCAGGTGAGCAGCTGTTCTCTGACGTCATATGTGACAGGTGAACTCGCATCATTTGAGAGTTTAAAGAGGAAACACAAACGCGCTGCTGGACTCCGTTCATGTGATTCCAATCACCCGTTTGTCGTTTTTGAGGATTACTGCTGAAATATCCTCTCTCTTGACGGACACGTGACAGCGGCGCGTTATATTTGAGTGTTATTGTGTGATATATGTGAGTTGTGTCGTGACACGTTCATGACACTGTGGATTTCTCTCGGATTGAAGTGACGGACTGAAACGGAATATGTGCTGGAGTCATGTGTGTTGTGTTGAGGTGCTTGTGTTATATTAGTTGTAATAAATGTGATTATTGTTCAGGTGACGCGAGCAGGTGCAGCTCGGGCGCGCGCTTCTGTGCGCTGATGGTCGCGCGCGTGAATCAGATTATATTAGAGATTATTTGAGTTATTATTTCGCAATCAAGGACACGTTTAGAGCAGTGTGGTTTAATAACGACATGCACTGGATTTATACAACTGTTTAATGTTGTTTATGGGTGTAAATGTGAGCATGTAAGATGCGTTTTCGCAATTTGTTTGAGGTGTTTGTGTATTTATTTGTTTTATTTTTCATAAATGTTTGGCATAAAAATCCTGACGCGTGTTTCTCGGTTTTCCATTTTGTCGCTTAAATGAGGAAGAAAAGAGACCAAAGCATCATGATAGAAGGTGATTTCCACGTATTTATATCCTGATTTAACTAACAATTGAAACAATGTTACACTTGTTAACTTTTGTTTTTGTTTTGCGTGAAAATGATTTTTGATTCTCGCATATAAAATAAGCAACAATAGAACAAATCAACTTTATAGAAATTTCCTTTCAGACACAAAATGTTTGGTAAAAACAGAACAACCCCTCCTGAACACACACACACACACACACACTGTTACACACACACACACACTTACTCTTACACACACACACGCACACACACGTGCGCGCGCGCACACACACTCACGCTCACACACACACTTTTACACAAACACACACACACTTACACAAACACATACACACAATCGCACACAGACACACACACACACACACAGACATATACACACACACACAATCATACACACACACAAGTACACACACACACTCTTACACACAAACACACACTCACACACACACACACACTCACTCACATACACACATACACACACACAAACACACTCTTACACAAACACACACACACACACTCACTCACATACACACACACACACACACTCTTACACACAAACACACACTCACACACACACACACACTCACTCACATACACACATACACACACACAAACACACTCTTACACAAACACACACACACACACTCACTCACATACACACACACACACACACACACACACACACACAGACACGCTGCATTCCATTAGTGGGTCACGTCTCTCAATTAATACAATGCTAATGAGTGAGACGAGTGTATTGTCTGTGTGACGAGCGTCTCATCAAGCGTCCGCAGATGAATTCAACTTTACAGTTGCTGTTTGCAGCACTGAATGATCAGATCTTTGGATTCTAGAATGTCAGTTTATGAGCTCATTGGTTAAACAGTCTAAAAGATGAGCAGCTTTAAATAAAGGACACATGTTTGTCTGCTAGTGTGTGTGTGTGTGTGTGTGTGTGTGCGCGTGCGCGTGTGCCAGTCGTCAGGGTGGCAGTGTGCCCATGGGAAAGATCCGTGCTGTAGGAGGATCAGCTGCACATGAATGCCACTTATTTCACCCGGTGGGCTGCTGAGGCATGTTGGGTATTCTGCCACTAAACAAACCCAATCACTAGAGCACAATACACACAATAACACACTGACACATGACGTGATGATGTTATTATGTCATATTCATATCTGGAGTGATTCGTCATCATCTCTGGAGATTGTGAATCTCACACATTCTTTGTGTTTCGTCTGGCCTACTTTTGTCTACCAATCTTGCTCTAAAATCCCTTTAAAGTGTCTTTAAGTAGAATTTTCTCTCCATGATTAAAATAGCAGCACAGATTTGTATGAAAACTGACCCTGAGGTGAGCTGTCAGAGAGAATGACTTCAGGATTATCAGGACACACAGGTGAATATCA
Source organism: Moxostoma hubbsi (assembly GCA_032164185.1). NCBI lineage: Eukaryota > Metazoa > Chordata > Actinopteri > Cypriniformes > Catostomidae > Moxostoma > Moxostoma hubbsi. The sequence continues at coordinate 23,259,183 of JAVLUX010000049.1, read as the reverse complement.
GCACACCTGTTCACAGACTCATGATGGGTCACGATCAACAAACCAATCTCACAAATCAAGTGTCAATAATGAGTTCAGAGCAGAGCTGGACTGGCAGAAAACACTAGAAACAATATATTTCCTCTAACATGTTCCATCACAATACACAGATGTGAACTGTAGGTGGCGCTCTAACACGTTCCATCACAATACACAGATGTGAACTGTAGGTGGCGCTCTAACACGTTCCATCACAATACACAGATGTGATCTGTAGGTGGCGCTCTAACACGTTCCATCCCAATACACAGATGTGAACTGTAGGTGGCGCTCTAACATGTTCCATCCCAATACACAGATGTGAACTGTAGGTGGCGCTCTAACACGTTCCATCCCAATACACAGATGTGAACTGTAGGTGGCGCTCTAACACGTTCCATCCCAATACACAGATGTGAACTGTAGGTGGCGCTCTAACACGTTCCATCCCAATACACAGATGTGAACTGTAGGTGGCGCTCTAACACGTTCCATCCCAATACACAGATGTGAACTGTAGGTGGCGCTCTAACACGTTCCATCCCAATACACAGATGTGAACTGTAGGTGGCGCTCTAACACGTTCCATCCCAATACACAGATGTGAACTGTAGGTGGCGCTCTAACACATTCCATCACAATACACAGATGTGAACTGTAGGTGGCGCTCTAACACATTCCATCACAATACACAGATGTGAACTGTAGGTGGCGCTCTAACACATTCCATCACAATACACAGATGTGAACTGTAGGTGGCGCTCTAACACATTTCACCCCTCACAGATGTGCTCGTCCATAGACATTCAGTCTAATGTTCAGTTCAAGCAACACCCTCATTATTTCATTGAATATCTCGGCCTCTGAGTGGACTACAAGCTCAATCTAGGTGTCATTAGAAAGCTGAGATCCTCCCCTTTGTGGTGATATAAATATAAGTATTATTTATATAAATAAATATTAACATAATTTAATTTATTTTGCATGTTTTCCTGCTGGATGGCATATGTTGTTCTGGACATGTAAGATATATCACTGGATTATTCACACAAACAAGCTCACACACAAGTCAACAATGGCTCATTTATTAGAGAACTTCCTCAGATAAAAGCAGATATAAAGTTTTGAGATATTTGGGGTTTACAGCAGCAGTTATCAGAGCATAAAAGAGACGTTTGTATTTGATGACTTACAGAAATCATATTTCACTTTGTGATTCTTTTGTAAATCTTTTGAACTGTGATATTAATGCAACATAATAATCTGTACAGTCACATTCCTGAGAGTGAGATCTTTCATTTGATATGTGACATGTCCATTTATGTGAAAAACATTTATATTCATATTAATATTTCTACCACATGACCACTAGAGGGCGCAATTTGTTTAACATGAATGTTTTGATGCATTATTTTGTTATTTTACGAAACATAAATGCAGAATTGATGGTCATCTCTGAAAGATCAGATTCTAAGTTTCAATCGATACCTCATATATCTGACTTATAGGTATTAAATCTTTGTGTTTGCAAAATGACAGGGTTTACGATAAGGCTGGGCAAAATAAAAGATTTTTCGATTAATAGTTTTTATTTGGTTGATTAAATATTGATTCTGAAAAGCAGTGTTTGGGTCTGATTAACATGAATCCTTTTATTACTCGCTTCTCTAGATATTTCTCTGTCAGTGTGTCCTGCACGGCTGTTTAACAACGGTGAGTGGAGCGCATGTAACGTGTACAGCGAGAGAAGCGCATGTAAACACGGAGACGGAACGCACAACAGCAAATCTGTCCGCGTACAACATGTTAACTTTTCCTCGGCTCTGTAGCCGGCAGTTTTTGTGAAGGTGTGTGTGTGTGAGTGTGTTGTGTGTTTGTGTGTGTAGTGTGTGAGAGTGTGTGTGTGTGTGAGTGTGTTGTGTGTTTGTGTGTGTAGTGTGTGAGAGTGTGTGTGAGTGTGTTGTGTGTTTGTGTGTGTAGTGTGTGAGAGTGTGTGTGAGTGTGTTGTGTGTTTGTGTGTGTAGTGTGTGAGAGTGTGAGTGTGTGTGTGAGAGTGTGTGTGTTTGTGTGTGAGTGTGTAGTGTGTAGTGTGTGTGTGCGTGTGTGCGTGTGTGCGTGTGTGCGTGTGTGCGTGTGCGCGTGTGAGTGTGAGAGTGTGTGAGTGTGTAGTGTGTTGTGTGTGTGCGTGCGTGCGTGCGTGCGTGCGCGCGCGTGTGCGTGTGTGTGTGTGCGCGTGCGTGTGGTGTGTGTGTGTGCGTGCGTGCGTGAGTGTGTGCATGCGTGTGTGTGTGCGTGTGGTGTGCGTGCGTGTGGTGTGTGTGTTGTGTGTGTGTGTGTGTGTGCGCGTGTGTGTGAGTGTGTGTGTGTGTGTGTGTGAGAGTGTGAGTGTGTGAGTGTGTTGTGTGTGTGCGTGCGTGCGTGTGTGCGCGTGCGTGCGTGCGCGTGCGTGTGTGTGTGTGCGCGTGCGTGTGGTGTGCGTGCGTGTGGTGTGTGTGCGTGTGTGTAGTGTGTGTGTGTGTGTGTGTGTGTGTGTGTGTAAGCGTGTGTGTGTGTGTGTGCGTGCGTGTGGTGATCAGACCGCAGTGAAGCGTTCAGTCTGGTTGGGGGGGGGGTCCTGAAGGACAATGAAGCTCTGTTGTATCTGTCTCTTTTCATGGGGTTGTTGTTCTCGTCTTTATCTTAAAGTAAGGAGGGTGTGTGTGGGGGGGATCCTGAGTTGTTGAGGAACAAAACAGAAGCTCTGGAATCTTCTCTTTAGGGTTTCCCATCATGCACCGCTGCACTCTCAGTGACCTCTGTTTGAGGAGAAGTGACCAGAGTGAGAGTTCACACTGAGATCATGTCTCTACTCGATGTAAAGATGAACATTGCACATTGACTTTCATAGAACTTATTAATCAGGAACACAAACCAAGATATTTTGATGGAGAAATCAAGTGTTTTATCCATATAATGCAAGTCAATGGGGTTTCTCACCCAAAACCTACAGTGTTGTTTCAGAAGACATGGATTAAACCACAGGAGTAATAAGGATTACTTTTATTTGCTATAAATGAATGTGTTTAGACCCCATTGACTTGCATTGTATGACTATTAACTGTGCAGCTCTGTCACTACAGTTGTGTTTAATGTACAATGCAAGTCTATGGGGAAAGTGGACTGGAGGCTTTAAAACAGAAATGTGCAGCTCATATAAGCACTTTACTTTCTTCCATTAAGTAAAGTGTTTAAATGTTGTTTTAATGGTGGGACGACTGTTCTAGGTGGATAAACTTCCAGTTAGGCCAGTGTAATTCCTGTGGGTGTATTTCTCTCTAAGTAAACAGTCTCTTTCTGGTATTCTTGAGCATTATGCATTTGGCTTGTAGTCCGAGAGCTGAAACGAGAAGAACTGTGTGTTCTGTGAGTGTTTAAAGAGGTCCAAGTTCACAATATATCTGCAGTGTGAGAATTCAAAACAACACGCCACTCAAAGATGAGAGACAGACAGACAGACAGACAGACTGTTAGAGAGAGACAGAAACTCAGTTGAGGCTCAAAATACCACACACACACACACACACACACACACAGATGATCAGGAATATTCTAGACATCTCACAGTATCTGATCCTGGATGAGTCTGGTCTTTAAGGCATAATTAGTCAGGAGAAGAACAGAGCTGGTCTGAGATCAGTTCTCTACTTTATCGTTCTGTGTTTGTTGTATGCTGGTGTGCATTGTGGATGGTGTTTGTCCATTAGATTGTTGTTGTTGTTGTCTTGTTTACATAAATAAGAGATGATTGGAGAGTATTGATCTGTAATGCAGGTTTGATGGACAGATTGACTCTCAGATTACAGATAGTAGCAGATGCTCTGCAGAGAAACACCACACCTCACATATAATGCTGTGTGTGCATTCACGTGTGTGTGTGTGTGTGTGTGTGTGTGTGTCCATCTGGATGCCAAGTTAATTTTGCATGTACAGAGCATCCGGAAAATATTCCCAGCGCTTCACTTTCCACATCCATTGTTATGTTACAGCCTTATTCCAAAATGGATTAAATTCATTATTTTCCTCAAAATTCTACAAACAACACCCCATAATGACAATGTGAAAGAAGTTTGTTTGAAATCTTTGTAAATTTATTAAAAAAAATAAAAATAATAATAATCACATATACATAAGTATTCACAGCCTTTGCTCAATACTTTGTTGAAGCACCTTTGGCACCAATTACAGCCTCAAGTCTTTTTGTGTATGATGCTACAAGCTTGGCACACCTATTTTTGGGCAGTTTCTCCCATTCTTCTTCGCAGGACCTCTCAAGCTCCATCAGGTTGGATGGGGAGCGTCGGTGCACAGCCATTTTCAGATCTCTCCAGAGATGTTCAATCGGGTTCAAGTCTGGGCTCTGGCTGGGCCACTCAAGGACATTCACAGAGTTGTCCCGTAGCCACTCCTTTGTTATCTTGGCTGTGTGCTTAGGGTTGTTGTCCTGTTGGAAGATGAACCTTCGCCCCAGTCTGAGGTCCAGAGCGCTCTGGAGCAGGTTTTCATCAAGGATGTCTCTGTACATTGCTGCATTCATCTTTCCCTCGATCCTGAGTAGTCTCCCAGTTCCTGCCGCTGAAAAACATCCCCACAGCATGATGCTGCCACCACCATGCTTCACTGTAGGGATGGTATTGGCCAGGTGATGAGTGGTGCCTGGTTTCCTCCAGACTTGTCTCTTGCCATTCAGGCCAAAGAGTTCAATCTTTGTTTCATCAGACCAGAGAATCAGTTTCTCATGGTCTGAGAGTCCTTCAGGTGCTTTTGGCAAACGCCAGGTGGACTGTCATGTGCCTTTTACTGAGGCGTGGTTTCCATCTGGCCGCTCTACCATACAGGCCTGATTGGTGGAGTGCTGCAGAGATGGTTGTTCTTCTGGAAGGTTCTCCTCTCTCCACAGAGAAACGCTGGAGCTCTTTCAGAGTGACCATCGGGTTCTTGGTCATCTCCCTGACTAAGGCCATTCTCCCCCGATCACTCAATTTGGGCGGTCAGCTCTAGGAAGAGTCCTGGTGGTTCCAAACTTCTTCCATTTACGGATGATGGAGGCCACTGTGCTCATTGGGACCTTCAATGCTGCAGAAATGTTTCTGTACCCTTCCCCAGATCTGTGCCTCGATACAATCCTGTCTCGGAGGTCTACAGACAATTCCTTGGACTTCATGGCTTGTGCTCTGACATGCACTGTTAACTGTGGGTCCTTATACAGAGAGGTGTGTGCCTTTCCAAATCATGTCCAATCAACTGAATTCACCACAGGTGGACTCCAATCAAGTTGTAGAAACATCTCAAGGATAATCAGTGGAAACAGGAGGCACCTGAGCTCAATTTTGAGTGTCATGGCAAAGGGTGTGAATACTTATGTTCATGTAATTTTATTATTTATTTATTTATTTATTTTTATTTTTTTTTAATTTTATTTTTTTTTTGAATTTGCAAAGATTCTTTCAACTTCTTTCATGTTGTCATTATGGGGTGTTGTTTGTAGAATTTTGAGGAAAATAATTAATTTAATCCATTTTGGAATAAGGCTGTAACATAACAAAATGTGGAAAAAGGGAGGCGCTGTAAATACTTTCCGGATGCACTGTATATCACTTTTCACAATGCATATTTTTTCAAACACTAAAAAATAGTTTTCAAATTTGCTTTTTTATTAAGGTAAATGTTTGCACTAAATTGATTTATGTACAGTAGCAAGAAAAAGTAGTACTAAAAAATGATTTAGTACTATAGGTACTCTCACTAGAAGTGGCCGTTAGATATTCATCTGTCCACAGTTAGACAAACTGTCTATAAATGGAGATGATTTAGTACTATAGGTACTCTCACTAGAAGTGGCCGTTAGATATTCATCTGTCCACCGTTAGACAAACTGTCTATAAATGGAGATGATTTAGTACTATAGGTACTCTCACTAGAAGTGGCCGTTAGATATTCATCTGTCCACCGTTAGACAAACTGTCTATAAATGGAGATGATTTAGTACTATAGGTACTCTCACTAGAAGTGGCCGTTAGATATTCATCTGTCCACCGTTAGACAAACTGTCTATAAATGGAGATGATTTAGTACTATAGGTACTCTCACTAGAAGTGGCCGTTAGATATTCATCTGTCCACAGTTAGACAAACTGTCTATAAATGGAGATGATTTAGTACTATAGGTACTCTCACTAGAAGTGGCCGTTAGATATTCATCTGTCCACAGTGAGACAAACTGTCTATAAATGAAGGTGATTTAGTACTATAGGTACTCTCTCTAGAAGTGGCTGTTAGATATTCATCTGTCCACAGTTAGACAAACTGTCTATAAATGGAGGTGATTTAGTACTATAGGTACTCTCTCTAGAAGTGGCCGTTAGATATTCATCTGTCCACAGTTAGACAAACTGTCTATAAATGGAGATGATTTAGTACTATAGGTACTCTCACTAGAAGTGGCCGTTAGATATTCATCTGTCCACCGTTAGACAAACTGTCTATAAATGGAGATGATTTAGTACTATAGGTACTCTCTCTAGAAGTGGCCGTTAGATATTCATCTGTCCACAGTTAGACAAACTGTCTATAAATGGAGATGATTTAGTACTATAGGTACTCTCACTAGAAGTGGCCGTTAGATATTCATCTGTCCACAGTGAGACAAACTGTCTATAAATGAAGGTGATTTAGTACTATAGGTACTCTCTCTAGAAGTGGCTGTTAGATATTCATCTGTCCACAGTTAGACAAACTGTCTATAAATGGAGGTGATTTAGTACTATAGGTACTCTCACTAGAAGTGGTCGTTAGATATTCACCTGTCCACAGTTAGACAAACTGTCTATAAATGGAGGTGATTTAGTACTATAGGTACTCTCACTAGAAGTGGCCGTTAGATATTCATCTGTCCACAGTGAGACAAACTGTCTATAAATGAAGGTGATTTAGTACTATAGGTACTCTCTCTAGAAGTGGCTGTTAGATATTCATCTGTCCACAGTTAGACAAACTGTCTATAAATGGAGGTGATTTAGTACTATAGGTACTCTCTCTAGAAGTGGCCGTTAGATATTCATCTGTCCACAGTTAGACAAACTGTCTATAAATGGAGATGATTTAGTACTATAGGTACTCTCACTAGAAGTGGCCGTTAGATATTCATCTGTCCACCGTTAGACAAACTGTCTATAAATGGAGATGATTTAGTACTATAGGTACTCTCACTAGAAGTGGCCGTTAGATATTCATCTGTCCACAGTGAGACAAACTGTCTATAAATGAAGGTGATTTAGTACTATAGGTACTCTCTCTAGAAGTGGCTGTTAGATATTCATCTGTCCACAGTTAGACAAACTGTCTATAAATGGAGGTGATTTAGTACTATAGGTACTCTCACTAGAAGTGGTCGTTAGATATTCATCTGTCCACAGTTAGACAAACTGTCTATAAATGGAGGTGATTTAGTACTATAGGTACTCTCTCTAGAAGTGGCCGTTAGATATTCATCTGTTCACAGTTAGACAAACTGTCTATAAATGGAGATGATTTAGTACTATAGGTACTCTCACTAGAAGTGGCCGTTAGATATTCATCTGTCCACAGTGAGACAAACTGTCTATAAATGAAGGTGATTTAGTACTATAGGTACTCTCTCTAGAAGTGGCTGTTAGATATTCATCTGTCCACAGTTAGACAAACTGTCTATAAATGGAGGTGATTTAGTACTATAGGTATTCTCACTAGAAGTGGTCGTTAGATATTCACCTGTCCACAGTTAGACAAACTGTCTATAAATGGAGGTGATTTAGTACTATAGGTACTCTCTCTAGAAGTGGCCGTTAGATATTCATCTGTTCACAGTTAGACAAACTGTCTATAAATGGAGATGATTTAGTACTATAGGTACTCTCACTAGAAGTGGCCGTTAGATATTCATCTGTCCACAGTGAGACAAACTGTCTATAAATGAAGGTGATTTAGTACTATAGGTACTCTCTCTAGAAGTGGCTGTTAGATATTCATCTGTCCACAGTTAGACAAACTGTCTATAAATGGAGGTGATTTAGTACTATAGGTACTCTCACTAGAAGTGGTCGTTAGATATTCACCTGTCCACAGTTAGACAAACTGTCTATAAATGGAGGTGATTTAGTACTATAGGTACTCTCACTAGAAGTGGCCGTTAGATATTCACCTGTCCACAGTTAGACAAACTGTCTATAAATGGAGATGATTTAGTACTATAGGTACTCTCACTAGAAGTGGCCGTTAGATATTCATCTGTCCACAGTGAGACAAACTGTCTATAAATGAAGGTGATTTAGTACTATAGGTACTCTCTCTAGAAGTGGCTGTTAGATATTCATCTGTCCACAGTTAGACAAACTGTCTATAAATGGAGGTGATTTAGTACTATAGGTACTCTCTCTAGAAGTGGCCGTTAGATATTCATCTGTCCACAGTTAGACAAACTGTCTATAAATGGAGATGATTTAGTACTATAGGTACTCTCACTAGAAGTGGCCGTTAGATATTCATCTGTCCACCGTTAGACAAACTGTCTATAAATGGAGATGATTTAGTACTATAGGTACTCTCACTAGAAGTGGCCGTTAGATATTCATCTGTCCACAGTGAGACAAACTGTCTATAAATGAAGGTGATTTAGTACTGTAGGTACTCTCTCTAGAAGTGGCCGTTAGATATTCATCGGTCCACAGTGAGACAAACTGTCTATAAATGGAGGTGATTTAGTACTATAGGTACTCTCACTAGAAGTGTCCGTTAGATATTCATCTGTCCACAGTTACACAAACTGTCTATAAATGGAGGTGATTTAGTACTATAGGTACTCTCACTAGAAGTGGCCGTTAGATATTCATCTGTCCACCGTTAGACAAACTGTCTATAAATGGAGATGATTTAGTACTATAGGTACTCTCACTAGAAGTGGCCGTTAGATATTCATCTGTCCACCGTTAGACAAACTGTCTATAAATGGAGATGATTTAGTACTATAGGTACTCTCTCTAGAAGTGGCCGTTAGATATTCATCTGTCCACCGTTAGACAAACTGTCTATAAATGGAGATGATTTAGTAGTATAGGTACTCTCACTAGAAGTGGCCGTTAGATATTCATCTGTCCACAGTGAGACAAACTGTCTATAAATGAAGGTGATTTAGTACTATAGGTACTCTCTCTAGAAGTGGCTGTTAGATATTCATCTGTCCACAGTTAGACAAACTGTCTATAAATGGAGGTGATTTAGTACTATAGGTACTCTCACTAGAAGTGGCCGTTAGATATTCATCTGTCCACAGTGAGACAAACTGTCTATAAATGGAGGTGATTTAGTACTATAGGTACTCTCACTAGAAGTGTCCGTTAGATATTCATCTGTCCACAGTGAGACAAACTGTCTATAAATGGAGGTGATTTAGTACTATAGGTACTCTCTCTAGAAGTGGCCGTTAGATATTCATCTGTCCACCGTTAGACAAACTGTCTATAAATGGAGATGATTATTACTATAGGTACTCTCTCTAGAAGTGGCTGTTAGATATTCATCTGTCCACAGTTAGACAAACTGTCTATAAATGGAGGTGATTTAGTACTATAGGTACTCTCTCTAGAAGTGGCCGTTAGATATTCATCTGTCCACAGTTAGACAAACTGTCTATAAATGGAGGTGATTTAGTACTATAGGTACTCTCACTAGAAGTGGCCGTTAGATATTCATCTGTCCACAGTTAGACAAACTGTCTATAAATGGAGGTGATTTAGTACTATAGGTACTCTCACTAGAAGTGGCCGTTAGATATTCATCTGTCCACAGTGAGACAAACTGTCTATAAATGGAGGTGATTTAGTACTATAGGTACTCTCACTAGAAGTGGCCGTTAGATATTCATCTGTCCACAGTTACACAAACTGTCTATAAATGGAGATGATTTAGTACTATAGGTACTCTCACTAGAAGTGGCCATCCAGTCAATATGATTCATAGGACACACTGCAGAATGATCAATGAGGTAAAAATGAACTCTAGAGTGACAGATAAAGACTTTGAGTCAGTGGAACTGGTTAACATCTGTTTATGAGTCTACTATACAGAAAACATTAAACGGGTATGGTGTTCATGGCAGGACATCACGAAGGAAGCCACTGCTTTCTAACTAAAACAATGCTGCGCACCTGAAGATTGCCAAAGACCACCTTGATGCTCCTCAACGCTACTGGTTTTGTGGACTGATGAAACTAAGGTTGAATTGTTTGGGAAGTACATGCAGCACTATGTATCATCGTTTACTCAGTGTTCTCCAACTTCAGTCTATTGTCCAGCAGGATTCAGCTGTAGCAGGACATGAAGACACTTCTGGCTGTCTGCTTTTAGTTTACTCACAGATTCAGTTACTATAATTTAAATAAGGTTTACCTTATTTACATTTCTGCATTTGGCAGATGCTTTTATCCAAAGTGACTTACAGTGCACTTATTACAGGGACAATCCCCCCGGAGCAACCTGGAGTTAAGTGTCTTACTCAAGGACACAATGGTGGTGACTGTGGGGATCACACCAGCAACCTCCTGATTACCAGTTATGTGCTTTAGCCCACTATGCCACCACCCATTGCCCTTGTGTATTTAGATGTAACACTAATCTCCATGATGGTGACTCCAAATAAAGTGTAAAACACTACAATACTGGACTCACTCTCAAATGAGCTGCTTTTAGGGTTTACAGAGCACAGAAAAGAATATAAAACTCTAAACTACCCTAAAATATTTATATTCTCTGTGCTAAAATACTGCTGAAGGGAAACAAGACTGCTTGTTGCCGTGTTCAAATTATAATCTCCTCCTCTAATCTGGGCTTGGAAATGCTTAGAGGAGATTGAGGTCAAAAACCCATAAAAATCAGCACGTTAAAACTGTATAAAAATGAACAAAACATCACTCAGGAGAGAGAGAGAGAGAGAGAGTGGAGATCACATGACACAAGGCATTCAAGTCGGCCAATCAGAGCGAGCGTGAGGACAATAGGTATTAGTGCTGTTCTTCAGGAGTTTAATTGAGTCTGTCAGCTGTGACACTTTGAGCATTCACAATGATTCAGGATCAGTTGTACACACTTGATGCCACATGTGACATTGTATCTCCACCAACAGCACAGGCCTCAGATCAGCCGTTCACATTCATGTTTTATTCAGTGTTCAGTTGCTCTTCTTTTCAATCTCAATAATGTTCACTTTATTTTACTGCCTATTTAAAAGTTCTTTGCCACATCTGTAAAGGGTTCTTGAGTTCTTAGTGGATTAAAACAATTATTGGTGCTTCATTAGCGGTTCTTGAGATCAGTGTTTTAGTAGATGTGTAGTTAAAGCGGTTCTCTGATGACATCGGTCTGTAAATCTCAGTACAGATATTGAAGCTCCAGAGACCTGGTTTGTGTTTTTCTTCTGGTGGAGCCAGTAAGACATGATTTGTGAATGTGTGAATTCCTCCCACTGAATTTATACGTTTGGCAGCTGAGACGAATCCCGTGGTGATACAGACAAAAATCTAGTGTACAGAAGCGCTCTCTCTCTGTGTGTGTCTGTGTTTGATTGGTCGGTTCTTCTGAGAGCATTCAGGTCCGGTCAGATGTATATGTAGTTCTGTTGTGAACACGTCATACTGATTAACAGTGAACTCAGATCAGTTATTGATTAGTAACTGTTTTTAGAACAGAATCCTGTTGCATCTTGGGATTCCCCCGTAGCATCTCCCGGCATCGATATGCATCCTGTGTAAATTGTCTGCACTTATATAGCACCTTTTTAACATTAGCAGTATACATTCACACACCAATGATGGCAGAGCTGCATGCTAGGTGCCAGTCTGCCATTGGGGGCAACTTGGGGTTCAGTGTCTTGCCCAAGCACACTTCGGCATGTGGAGTCATGTGGGCCGGGAATCAAACCACCAACCCTGTGATTAGTGGCCGACCTGCTCTGCCAACTGAGCCACAGCCACCCCACAGTTGACTCCCAAAATGGGACATCATGGCTATAACGGGACAGATGAGAAAGACCCTCTCATATACAGTACTTCACCATTGCTTTCTGTTGTGCACCGCGTTCTCAAATCAATATTTTGCAAGGAATAATGTATTTCTTTGGTAACTGTGTAATAAGCTCAATCCGCTCCCCTTTGGAGTCATGATCACGGTTTATTTTGGGATAAAAATGGCTGACTATACATTTCCTTACATCTCAAACAAATGAAAATATGAAACATTAGAATTACACTCGGCATTACTTTTATGTCCAACATTGTTGGCACTGCTACATCTTTCAAACTTCTTTGCAAAGCCTGAATCCCTGGTTCTCAGAGGAATTCATCCATGAATCTTAACATTTATTCCCATATTGATGCGTTCAGGTACTCGGAAATTTATGCAGAGATACAGTTTCTCCACAACCAGGAACACAACGTGTGCATTTAGCATTTAGTATAGTGCCACTTTCAGTGTTGCAGTACCCCAGATGCTTTCTCTGTCAACTCACCGGCTGTGACGATTATATATGCTGTGGAGGCGGGGACTATGCAAATGAGCCCTATCTTCTATGTAATAAGGGGATGATTTCAGGTTCACGTTTTGGCAGGGAGGAAACATAAAGGCTCTTTTTGGGCTGGTGAGGATATTTATTTTTGTGACCTCTTATATGTCAAAATATCAAGGAAAATGTGATTTCTCATGACATGACCCCTTTAAATACAGCCAACGACCTTTAACTATATACGCAACTCTCTATATTGACAGTCAATTTTGTGCTATATGATTATAAATGTCAAGTAGTGGTAAATATTGAGATTTCACTCAGCAGTGATTTAGTAGTGATGCCTGGAGGTTCGATCTAATGGACACATGGATGTCAAGGGAGAGGAAGAGGAGAACTCCCTGTGAGACAGACGAGAGCGAGACCGTTTTATACCTCGGAGATAAGTCGCCCAGTGTGACGGATTCAATGAGAGAAACATGAGAAACTATGATGATCTATGATCAGTTCCTCATAGTCCAAGAACTGTCATCATCATTGAAAAGGCCAGTCAGACTGCTCTCAGAACAGTCACTGGAGGCAATTCTGAACATTTGAGAAATACATCAACGAACTGTGTGTTCATGTCACGGCTGTCTGATGGATGTGACGTCTTCATGAGCAGATGAGACGAGACATGTAGAGCTGACGTGATGGTTTGTGCAGGTCCTGTCACGATAAACACAGTCACGTGTCTTCAAACAGCCGTTTTCCATCAGATTTACACTTTCTGCATCTTTCATCATCCAAACCTCCAGCATCAGATTTACTGCGCATTATCAGCTTTACAGGTTTCATCATCATCAGTCAACGTCTGTCACTCAGCATCCATACGGAGCCGCTGGACTCTCAAATGAATGAATATGAGACAGATCAGGATTTCTGTAAGATGAGAGCTGATAAAGGAACAATCCCACAAACCCCAGCCCGATTAAACCCATGATCCTCTTCTCTCTGCTCACTTGTGTTCACATCGCATCTCGCTCTCTGGGAACTCTCCGATCTCAACCTGAACATCTTTAACATGGTCCTGTTTTGTGAAATGCAGTTTTCAAAATCCATACGGATCTGTTTAGTATTTGGAACTATCGGTTATCGGCAAAAATCAACACCGATATGTGATGATATTTGTAGAAAAAATAGCCAGAACCCTTTATCTGGTAAATATATAGGCTTAATTTGGTGAATATTACATATAGAGGATTGTAACAGAGCCAAGTCACTGTCACATCACACTTTATGGATTCATTTTATGAGTATTTATTTATTTGTAAATAATTTTATCCCACTTTTCTCCCAATTTCCGCTACTTAGTTGGTACTCGTGGTGGCGCGGTTACTCGCCTCAGTCCGGGTGGCAGAGGACAAGTCTCAGTTGCCACCGCGTCTGAGACCGTCAATCCGCACATCTGATCACGTGACTCGTTTGCATGACACCGTGGAGACTCACAGCATGTGGAGACTCATGCTACTCTCCACGATCCACACACAACTCACCACACGCCCCATTGAGAGAACCACTAATCACCACCACGAGGAGGTTACCCCATGTGACTCTACCCTCCCTAGCAACCGGGACAATTTGGTTACCCCATGTGACTCTACCCTCCCTAGCAACCGGGACAATTTGGTTACCCCATGTGACTCTACCCTCCCTAGCAACCGGGACAATTTGGTTACCCCATGTGACTCTACCCTCCCTAGCAACCGGGACAATTTGGTTACCCCATGTGACTCTACCCTCCCTAGCAACCGGGACAATTTGGTTACCCCATGTGACTCTACCCTCCCTAGCAACCGGGACAATTTGGTTACCCCATGTGACTCTACCCTCCCTAGCAACTGGGACAATTTGGTTACCCCCTGTGACTTTACCATCCCTAGCAACCGGGACAATTTGGTTACTCCATGTGACTCTACCCTCCCTAGCAACCGGGACAATTTGGTTACCCCCTGTGACTTTACCATCCCTAGCAACCGGGCCAATTTGGTTACCCCATGTGACTCTAACCTCCCTAGCAACCGGGACAATTTGGTTACCCCATGTGACTCTATCCTCCCTAGCAACCGGCCCAATTTGGTTACCCCATGTGACTCTACCCACCCTAGCAACCAGGACAATTTGGTTACCCCATGTGACTCTACCCACCCTAGCAACCGGGACAATTTGGTTACCCCATGTGTCTCGACCCACCCTAGCAACCGGGACAATTTGGTTACCCCATGTGACTCTACCCACCCTAGCAACCGGGACAATTTGGTTACCCCATGTGACTCTACCCACCCTAGCAACCGGGACAATTTGGTTACCCCATGTGACTCTACCCACCCTAGCAACCGGGACAATTTGGTTACCCCATGTGACTCTACCCACCCTAGCAACCGGGACAATTTGGTTACCCCATGTGACTCTACCCACCCTAGCAACCGGGACAATTCGGTTACCCCATGTGACTCTACCCTCTACCTTCATGGTTTGTGCTCAAAAAGGGGGCACACATCGACAGGTTAAGTTCTTCGAGTGTCTGAAGTGGATGTTGGCCAACAAGACGACACCTGAAAATAAAACTGCTTCTTCTTTATTGTATTGCAAGAACAGACGAGAGATTTTATAACAGAAAAACAAAAAGATCAATATAATTCAGTGCCAAGGGGATTCAACAAAAGTGCCCAAATATTAGAGAAAAGGGATATTGAGGGGTAATTAACATGTAATAAATCATAACAAGTGTGCGGATAAGTCATATATAACAGCGCTATATGGGGTCGTGTTATAGGCTGGCAAACGTTATATATAGAAACTGAAATTCGTTCAAACAGTCCATGTATTGATGGATTATTTGCTGGAAGAGGTGGATGAAAAATCAATATCGAGTGTAATATAGAATTACAGGCTCGCTCTAATGCCACCTGTTCTAATGTATTCTCTCAATATGGTATTACAATCTTCAATAATCCCAAACTCTCCATTTCAGTCTTCTGATATTTCCTCCATTGCAGTTATGTCCAATTAAAATAGCCAATTTCAATAAATTGTCTCGATATTACACACGTGTGTACTACACTGCTCTATCTGTAAAAGGCCATTTGAGTGGAAATGAGATGGAGGCAGCTAATTACATTTTTTTAATTAAAAGGTGGATGAAATCTTGGCTACTGTTTCGCCCCTCTGGTCGGATGGCGAAACACTAGAAGGGGACCGCCGTCTCGTATTCGTCTTTGTACTCTAAACCTTTCATTGTTTATTACGTTGAACCAAACAGCGTCTTCCCCAACTTCTATTTCCATTTATATATTGTGCCAGTTTCCCGAATGTTTCATCAGATGTCGTGTGAGCTGAAATGATCATTGTTGTTAATGACACGGCGTTCCCTCCGGTGTTCTTGTCCCTTGATATAATCTGTTCTCTTGGGAATCTCTATAGGGGTCCACAGGAAGTGCGATCCTGATCCTATAGATCCAGTTTGCTATTATGTAGCCTGTGAAAAGGTTGTGATGGGACGCACCCCTCTCTGAGTAACTAGAGATGCTGGTTTTGTTAACCTGAAACGTTAGCCGTTGTTACACTGATGCTGTTCCTCTCGCGAGTCCACAGGCCTGTTTCATGCACGTAATAGATTGCTCATGCTTTTTCATTTGCAGTTATCTTATTAACATGCACTGGGGGACGTATTAAAGTTGTGCTGTCTTACAGTTGCGTGCAGAATAGAAAATATCCTGTAGTTTTGCGAGCAGTAGGAGGTTTAATCGCATGGAAATCGAGGCTCCTTCGGGGGAGAATGCTGTCGATTCCTGTGTATGAGTTTATCTGGACTTGTTAAAACTAGGAGTTAGTGAAATTGAATGGAGGCGACTGTGATTGGATTCTTCATGGTGGAAAAAAATCCAATTAGTTGTGGGGCGCCTGCAGTCAGACCGCTGGGACTCTGATTCTTCTGGAGCTTCTGTGAAAGACTGATAAATCTGCTGAACTCCAGAATCCACCTTCAGAGATAAACATAAACAAAACCTTCCCAGTGCTGTTTACGGGATAGTGGGTAAGTTATATTTACATTGGGTCATGGATAGGGCTTTATATGTATATTTTAGGGTTGCTCCAATACCAACATTTTGGTTGAAAGTTTATGGTAATATAATGTGTTTTCTAAATATTACCCCTAAACACAACTTCTAAACCCTAAACATGACCCCTAAACCCAAACCCTAAACCCAACCCCTAAACCCAATTTCTATACCCTAAACATGACCCCTAAACCCTAAACCAACTTCTAAACCTGACCCTTAAAGCCTAAACATGACCCCTAAACCCAACCCCTAAACATGACCCCTAAACCCAACTTCTAAACCGAATCCCCAACCCCTAACACGTAAACCCAACCCCCAACCCCTAACACATAATCCTAACCCCTAACCCTACTCTTAAACCCTAACTCTAACCTTAAGGTCAGTAGCAGCAAATGTGAATATTGTGAGTTTTATGCAGAAAACATGTAGTTACACAAAAGTGTTTTATATGCATTGAAATTAGTGCAGTCAGTCAATTAATTTTTTTATTACGATTAATCGCATAATTTTTTGTAGTTAATCACAATTAAGTGCTTAATTTTGACACTATATATACTTCTTTTCTTGTCAAAATGCCTTTATTTCCATCTTAGGAAAGAAAACAAAACAATATGTAACAATATAATGCTTTATTAACACTTTCCAAACAAAGCCTTCCGCAGTATTAAGATAGAAATGCTGTAAAATATCACCAATTCAAGCGTTTCCCAAAGTGTAAGTGTGAGTTTGAGTAATTGATAGAACTAGTCTCCACATATGGTGCATATTCATTGCAATGGGCATTAAATCTCTTAAACTCTCATCCTACACAATATTAATCTGCCAGACTGTGTTTCGCAATCGTGAAGCTGCGTTCATGATTCGCGTCAGAGAGTCAACGTCAAATGCAGATTTGAACACACCATGAACAGCGCTCGCAGACAAAAACATCTCATTCTGCGTTTTGGTGATAGTTAAGATACGTACCTCTGTGGTATTTAAAATGTGCCTTAAACATCAAATAGCGCTAAAAACAGGGAAGCGCAGAGATTCTTTTATTTACTAAGATAACAACCTCCATCTATCATAGGAGAGAACGTAACAGTCAACTAGTGTGTTAAGAGTGTGTTCCGCCCATACAATGTCGTTGGGAATGTAGCGTTATGCTATCTTATGCTAAGCTTGTAGGCTTTCGTGGTAGAAGGGCTCTGGCACTGTGTCTGTTTGTATGCGTCAGTGCAATAACTCCTGTTGGACACATTACAAAGGTGCCGCCTTTCACACCACTGTTTATACCATATTAACGAATGTGTTAATTGCAGTGAAGAAAAATTACCACATTAATCATTGAATTGCAAATTAATTGCATGCATTAACGCATTCATTCTGTCAGCTCTAATTTAAATACAAGTACATAGTAGTTAAAGACACCTAATATAAAGTGCTCCCTTGCTGCTGGGGATGTGTGGCATTGCTTTGGCATTGCTATGCATTCTCTCGTCTTCTCTGTCGGTTGGCATGAGCGTATATTGCCTTATTGTCTTTGTGATGTGCGTTCATGCCATTTGGGAGTTTGTGTCTGGCGAGAGCACGTGGCTTTGTTTTGTTTCTGTGTTGGCATGTGCCTCTTAGTCTCATTGTTTGCCCATTATTAGTTAATACGTCTCACCTGCATTTGACCTGTTAAGATTTCTTTCCCTGTTTTAGTCTCCTCATGTGTGCTGTCCAGTGCCAGTTCGTCTTGTTTCATGTTCATGTCCGTCTCGTCTGTTGTTCCCATCCCTTCTCGGTCCGGTCGGTCCTGTGTCCAGTACGTTCTGCCCCAGCCCAGCTCTGCAGATTCTCTGCAACCCTGACATTGAGATGCATTGAATCATGGCCTATACGTTTCATCATTTGTAAGTGCTGTAACAATAGATACAATGATTCAAATATGCTAGTTTTGGACGTAACATTTTTTTCTTCAAATGGTTTTATACTAAAATATGTTGGCAATAAAAAGCAAATGTATTTAGGGTTGAGAGAGTGTTGTGAAATCCTTTGAAAAATCCCCTGTATTTGAGTCCTTCCAGCATCAGAACGAATAAACAAAAGTCAAAGAACGCCAAAGATGCATTTGAAGTCTCGCGAGGTTAAACGGTTCAAACGCACCACAGAGACTCACTCGACGCATCCAAATGAATTTCTGCTCTGCTGGAACATATTTCACATCTTTTGTGCTTAAACATCTTTACAAGGTTTAACTTTAAAACCTCCATGTCGCTGAGTGACTTTAAGGGCAGTAAATGAGCGCATAAGTCAACTGTTGCTCTTATTCCTGAAGGTGTCTCAGTAGGGGACGTTCTCTTTAGTGAGCGTTTATGACTGTGTTTTATTTCAGTGTGGAAATGATGGAGTGGATCTCTAAAAGCTCACCGTGCTACTGTTGTTCTGCTGACAGGGAAAGATTTGTCTCACATTGATGATGTCAGCATGTCAGAGGGCTCTTATAGGGATGTAAATGCATGTCTGTTGTCACGGTGACATTGTGCCGTAGGTGGTTTTTTTTGTTGTAAACACATTCTCATGACAACTCGTATTTATTCCTGCAACCTGACTCGTTCGAAAGATCTAAGTTTTATTCCATAGAGCAATCTATGAGTTTCAAAACAAATGTGGTTACTCATTATCATATTTATTTATGCGATTCACATGACTGATTTCCTCGTCTTTCTTCAGTCGGACACTGAAGTTATTTTCAATGGTTAGGATTAGAGTTTGGGTTAAGTCGTAATAACATTTTTAATTTGTTTGTTTATTTTTCTCTATGACGACCCGCGTGTGACTGCTGTGTGCATTTTCCATTTCTCTTGATTTGTAACTAGTAACACCTAATAAACATGCAAAAAAATACAATAAAATATTTATATGTATACACAGATCAGCCACAACATCAAAAGCACCTGCCTAATATCATGTAGGTCCCCCTCATGCCACCAAAACAGCTCTGACCCATCGAGGCATGGACTCTACAAGACCTCTGAAGGTGTCCTGTGGTATCTGGCACCAAGACATTAGCAGCAGATCCTTTAAGTCCTGTAAGTTGTGAGGTGAGGCCTTCATGGATCGGACTTGTTGGTCCAGCACATCCCGTAGATGCTCAGTTGGATTGAGATCTGGGGACTTTGGTGGCCAAGTCAACACCTTGAACTCTTCCTCATGTTCCTCAAACCATTCCTGAACAATGTGTGCCGTGTGGGGGACGCATTATCCTGCTGAAAGAGGCCATTGCCATCAGGGATACCACTGACATGAAGTGATGTAGCTGGTCTGTAATGATGTTTAGGTAGGTGGTGCGTGTCAATCTAACATCCACATGAAAGCCAGGACCCAAGGTGTCCCAGCAGAACATTGCCCAGATCATCACACTCCCTCTGCTGGACTGCCTTCTTCCCATAGTGCATCCTGCTGCCTTCTCTTCCTCAGGTAACCGACGCACACACATCCAGCCGTCCACATGATCTAAAGAAAACATGATTCATCAGACCAGGCCACCTTCTTCCATCACTCATGTGCCCATTGTAGGCACTTTCAGCAGCGGACAGGGGTCAGTGTGGGCACTCTGAGCGGTCTGCGGCTACACATCCCCATACGCAGCAAAGCTGTGATGCACCGTGTGTTCTGACACCTTTCTGTCATGGTCAAGTTTTTCAGCAATTTGTGCTACATTAGCTCTTCTGTGGGATCGGACCGGACGGGCCAGCCTTCGCTCACCACGTGCATCAATGAGCCTTTAGGTTAAACAACTTATATCACACAAAGCCATCGCATATGACTTTTTTTTGTCTTTTTCGAGTTTGATAGATGAGATCATTAACGTTGTATTATTGTTTTATTTTATGTTAAAGAGTGGCATGAAGATTATTTAAAAAAAATTGTTTTTGTGTTCTAGCGGTTTAATAGCAGTATAAAGTTTGAGTCAACATGAAAGTGAGTAAATGATGACAGAATTTTAAATTGTTGGGTGAACTATTCCTTTAATAGCTCAGTATGATTTGGCATCTTTTGTGTAAAACCAATTCCATCTTGTTATGGATTTTTAGAGTACAGTCCTGAGCATGAGAGAGCGAGAGAGAGAGCGAGCTGATATGTCTGTGGGGCGAGTGACCATCAGTGCACACTCTCTCTCTCTGTGTTCATTAGTGCAGCTTCAGCAGTTTGTTCGATCTTGTGCTCTTTAGAAAACAGCCTCCAGGAAATGTATTGTTCATATTGTTACATTCTCAAGGATTTAATTATTCAATGGCTAGTGTGTGTGTGTGTGTGTGTGTGTGTTTTTTTGTTTTTTTGTGGAAATATTCAGTGTCTTTAAGTCAGTTAAATGGTTTAAACTGTCCATTTCCCTCCATCAGAGAGAGAGAGAGAAGGTGTTTGTTTGAGTTTCAGGGAGAATTAAAGTTGGAGGAATATCAAATGCTCCACTAAACTAGAAAATCCATTCTTTTCATTTCTATTAGTGTGAAGCTCCAGATAGTGATGTCATAACATTTACATCAGCACAGTTTACATCAGCACAGCTTACACCAGCACAGTTTACACCAGCACAGTTTACACCAGCAGAGTTTACACCAGCACAGCTTACATCAGCACAGCTTACATCAGCACAGCTTACATCAGCACAGCTTACATCAGCACAGCTTACATCAGCACAGTTTACATCAGCACAGCTTACGTCAGCACAGCTTACGTCAGCACAGCTTACGTCAGCACAGTTTACGTCAGCACAGTTTACGTCGGCACAGCTTACGTCGGCACAGCTTACATCGGCACAGCTTACATCGGCACAGCTTACATCGGCACAGCTTACATCAGCACAGCTTACATCGGCACAGTTTACACCAGCACAGTTTACACCAGCACAGTTTACACCAGCACAGTTTACACCAGCACAGTTTACACCAGCTGAACTGTGCTGATGTAAACTGTGCTGTTCTTGTGTGCACGCCAGGTTCAAATAGGCGAAGAGAAAGATTTTTGTACAAAACACTATTGTATGTCTTCAGAAGACTTGTGTTATAGCACACCCATGATGTGAATGACTTTTCTGTGCTTTTGTAGTTTGGCAGTCACAATTATGATCCTCTCATTCCTCAATCTTGTGTTTATGATAAATGTCAGACACATTTGGAACCACTTGTGTGTTAGTATATGATTACAATTAAAATTTTGGGGTGAGCTATTATAATGTATATTAACATTGCTTCTGCAAGCAGTATCACATTGTAATGTGTTATATTGTTATTTTGGGATATTTAATAAATATATAATTTAAATGTTCCAGAAAAGTGTGCATCATAAGCCTAGTGACACAAAGTTCATTGAGTTGTCAACAAAAAGGAACTTTTCAATACTCAGCAAAACAGTAAAGAACTGAAAGAAATACTGTTTTCATTGTTTTTAAATGAACTTTTTTGTGTTATTTCTCAGAAAGTGTGACAAACATGCACCTGGAAGAAAATGCCATTAATGTTGTAAAAACATTTCTTTTTCAATTACATTTCTTTATTTTCCCCAATGTTTTTGATCAAATGACTATTTGTTATATTTGATCAGATATGACAGATTGAAGACCGTCACCTCAGTCTATCTGTATTATAAAGCTTAAGTGTGAGTTAAGTCTCTCAAACATTCACTATGTTTACATGAACACCGGAAATCAACTTATTGCTTACGACTGATATTCTCCAGAGCACTTTTCCTTAACTTCCTATCGCAACCTGCAGCAGAATTGCACTTCAGTAGTGGACTTTCCCACTTACTTAGAACTAGGGCTGAAACGATTAGTCAATGTTATTGACAACGTCGACAATAACAAATGGTAATTGTCGAATAGCCGTTTGATGTAATTTAACGTAACATGAGATCACATTGAACTCTAATGATGACACTCAAGCTGCAGTGCTGCCCTCACGCATCATCACTTATTGTTGGGCTCCATCCTATGATGTTTGTCCTCCGGTGTGTTCACGCACATGCGCTGCTTATTTGTTTACATGTCCATATAAGCCACATTGTCCTGAAGAATCCCAGCTGTGTTAAATCCCTTAAACGGCATAAGGAAACCAGTCTTCTTGTTTACATGATGTTTCAGACGCCACTTTATGTGAAATCCCTGGAATAAACCATTTTTTAAGTGCTTATAAACAGTGAAAATGAGCTAGCAGAAGCTTGTTAACTCATTAGCTTGTTAATTTAGGTTTCAGGAGAACATTTAAGTGGCTTAACACCTTCATCTCATTTCCAGTCATTAGAGTGTTTCAGTTTCCCAGTAAACCTTCTGAGTTTAACTCATCTGATGTTCGGGAGCCTGGATAACTCAGCGAGTATTGATGCTGACTATCACACCTGGAGTCGTGTGTTTGAATCCAGGGTGTGCTGAGTGACTCCAGTCAGGTCTCATTAGCAACCAAATTGGGCCGGTTGCTAGGGAGGGTAGAGTCACATGGGGTAACCTCCTCGTGGTCACTATAATGTGGTTCTCGCTCTCGGTGGGGCGTGTGGTGAGCTGTGCGTGGATGCTGCGGAGAATAGCGTGAAGCCTCCACATACGTTACGTCTCCACGGTAACGCACTCAACAAGTCACGTGATAAGATGTGCGGATTGACGGTCTCAGACGTGGAGGCAACTAGGTTTGAGGCGAGTCACTACACCACCACGAGGAGCACGGGAGAAAGGGGGACAAAATCTCGCCCCACATACCCCCCCCCCCCCAAAACACCAACACACACCAAATCTGATGTTCTTCAACCAATATACTAAAACATCACAAATAAAAATAATATGATTAGGGTGTCTAATAATGTCTTAAATGTGAATATTTCAGTGTCAATCGTGATTTCAGAACATGTGTATGTTGTTGCGCATCAGCGAGTCTAACTGAGAGTCTGTGACAGCGCTGGTTTGGCTCTCTTCTCGTTGCATTGGCCGTTGAATACCCGTCCTGCTGGGATCACAGGCTCTGGGCTCTATTGTTCTGACTGAGGGGTTTAATGGAGAATATCGGACGTGCACTGGGCAGAGGTTGATCACGGTCAAAGTCTCAGCCTGATTTCACTCTCCATCAATGGGACAATGCCATAAACCAGACACAAGACAAAACAGAACATTACAGGCCGTTCATCATGAGAAAAGAACGATCGACTCTGTGTGGTGTGAGTTCTGCCCATTCATGCATGTTTCCACCTCTCCATTGGACGCTTTGGGGGGTTTTGTACTTCCTGTCCACTGATGATTGGTGGAGTCTGCCAGGCGTTGTGTTTCGCTCGTGTTGATTGGTCAGGCTGGACGGTTATTAAGCATGAAGTGATTCTTGACTTCTAGAATGTGAAGGGCAGAAGATCTTT
Source organism: Moxostoma hubbsi (assembly GCA_032164185.1). Taxonomy (NCBI): domain Eukaryota; kingdom Metazoa; phylum Chordata; class Actinopteri; order Cypriniformes; family Catostomidae; genus Moxostoma; species Moxostoma hubbsi. The sequence goes on along the minus strand of JAVLUX010000049.1, from coordinate 23,235,136 downwards.
AATGAAAGATGCTCCTGATATTTCAGGAATTCTGCTGGTGCTCACATTCACGTGCATGATGGCATCAATGGCGGCTCATGACCACAGACAAACATTCCTGATTATTCAGACTCTTCTGTGCTCTCGTTGAATGTTAAAATGAACGGTCAATCTGTCCAACAGAGGTCAGAAAGGCTTCATTTTCTATATGCAAAAGATCATTTCTTATTAGCTTTTAATTTTGGAGTAAAATAGGAGATTTTCTGGACTTCTCTACTGATGTTCGACAGCTTTTTATACATTACAGCTCGCTTAAGTAACGTTTATTTCACCAGAAAGCTTTTATTTTTTATATCTGTTTCAGTTCTGACTATTGCCAATAGATTCGGCAGATTCTGGAATGATGTCTTATTGATCAGCCGATCGAGCACACTTATTGGTCGATTCTGATAATCACAAATGGAGTATTAATTGGTCTTTCACCCTGATGTTATTCTGAATATACCTCTCTCTGCAAAGAAAATTAATATTAGTGATTTATTTAATCATTCAGATAATGTGACATGACATTATGTTGTTGTTGTTGTCCAGATCTATCAAATTATTCATTATTTACACAGAACAATGGCAGACAACTGATCAAATATTTATGTGTCATATGTTGTTGGAAAGTTCTCAAAGAGTAAAATACAACCAGAATATTTGTTTTACTCACAGACACAAATATAGCGAGTAACAGCTAAATATATGTCTGATAATTATGTTGGTGTTGCCTATATGCCGCATTTTTGCTTATAACTTCACAAAACATAAAATATGACATATCATTATTTAGAGTCAGTGATTATCTTTCAATCGAGTCCACACACAAGATAATCAGATGTATTGATCATTAGATAATCCACAATGATGACTCAAATGACACAGAATGAAACTGAATGAGATGATTATGTTTCAAACGAGTCCACACACAAGATAATCAGATGTATAGATCATTAGATAATCCACATGAAGCACAATGTTACATATGACCACCAGGAGATGGCACCAAATACATGACACAGACTCAATGATGACTCAAATGGCACAGAATGAAACTGAATGAGATGATTATGTTTCAAACGAGTCCACACACAAGATAATCAGATGTATAGATCATTAGATAATCCACATGAAGCACAATGT
>JAVLUX010000049.1:23206472-23228972 GCA_032164185.1 Moxostoma hubbsi | reverse complement strand
GTTTCTAAACCAGCGGTCTGCGGTGGTCCGAGGCGCTGCTTTTATGTTGAGGGGTAATTCTAGCCCCCTCCGTAGGGCACTTGAGGTACACTTGAGAGGGGTCCGTGAGCTCTATTGACGCTGGTGCATTTGGAGCCTGAAGGAGCCCACCTCACAAAAACACTTTGAGATCTCGTGATGGCAGACTGAGCACAGTCTGAGACGTTCAGATTAAAGACGCAGCGATGTATCTGCAAACCATTGACTACATGAAAAGCATCTGCATATGATGGTTTATTTACAGCGCTCCCAACTGTGACGATATGTTCAAGTCTAGTTCTTTGTGTTTATATTCTTGTAAGAGTGCTTATTTAGTTTCTTCTGCTTATTTCACAGTAAGAGGCTGTATTTGAGTCTTATTTACCAGATCTTGTTTATTCTGGTTATTGTTGATGTTGTTCATCAATCAACTGTATCTGGGATTTCATTCAGTTTGGACTCTCGTAGCATCTGTGTCTGGGCCGACCGTATACATCTAATATTTATTTATTTATTTTAATTCAGATTATTAACCAGTTATCATCTGTCTGTCTTTGGCTTTCTATTCTGAACAACCATCTAAATTGAGCAAATCTGTTATTTGGCAACTAAAAACAGCAATTTAGCTCCTAAATATATCTGTAACGGTTCAATGGAAAGGAGGAGGCGAGAACCGGCTTGACAATATAAATAATGTTTTCATTATAAACTTAAACAAAAGACGAACACACACACATGACGGACATGTCTGTAAACGATCTCTCTCTCGTTGCACCACCGTCTGCCATCGGCCTTTATCCCTCTCGGAGGCTTGATTAGCCTGATAACGGACCGGGTGTGTAGAATCGCCCTCCGCACTGTCACAAAATCGTTTTAGCCAAGGACTCATAGATTTTTTATTTTAGTCCTGATTTATAATTCATTACAGGAATGTATTGCATTGTGCATAATCTTTTTTTCTGAGTTTAATATAAAGAAATACCAAAATAAATGTGAAAAATCATGTTAAAAATGCACAATATGAATTTGTAATGTTCTCTCATTACATGTCAAATGTGAATTCTATTGATTGTAAATGTAAAAATGCAAAACAACCTTTTCCCCACATCAATTGTCATGATGTTATACACAGAATATACAGTTGAAGTTAGAAGTATACATACACTTAAGCTGAAGTCATTAAAACTCCTTTTTTAACCACTCCACAGATTTCATATGAGCAAACTATAGTTTTGGTGAGTTGTTTAGGACATCTACTTTGTGCATGCATGAGTAATTTTTCCAGCAACTGTTTACAGACCAATTGTGTCACTTTTAATTGACTATAATCACAATTCCAGTGGGTCAGAAGTTTACATGCACTAAGATAACTGTGACTTTAAGCAGCTTGGAAAATTCCAGAAAATGATGTCACTCCTTTAGACAATTAGCCAATTAGCATCTGATAGGAGGTGTACTGAACTGGAGGTGTACCTGTGGATGTATTTTAAGGCCTTCAAACTCAGTGTCTCTTTGCTTGACATCATGGGAACATCAAAAGAAATCAAACAAGACCTCAGAAAACTATTGTGGACCTTCAGAAGTCTGGATCATCCTTGGGAGCAATTTCCAAACACCTGAAGGTGCCACGTTCATCTGTACAAACAATAGTACACAAGTATAAACACCATGTGACCACACAGTCATCATACCGCTCAGGAAGGAGACGCCAAAATGTGACCACACAGTCATCATACCGCTCTGGAAGGAGACGCCATCATGTGACCACACGGCCATCATACCGCTCAGGAAGGAGACGCCATCATGTGACCACACAGCCATCATACCGCTCAGGAAGGAGACGCCAAAATGTGACCACACAGTCATCACACCGCTCAGGAAGGAGATGCCAAAATGTGACCACACAGTCATCATACCGCTCAGGAAGGAGACGCCAAAATGTGACCACACAGCCATCATACCGCTCAGGAAGGAGACGCCAAAATGTGACCACACAGTCATCATACCGCTCAGGAAGGAGACGCCATCATGTGACCACACAGTCATCATACCGCTCAGGAAGGAGACGCATTCTCTCTCCTAGAGATGAACGTAGTTTGTGTGAAAAGTGCAAATCAATCCCAGAACAACAGCAAAGGACCTTGTGAAGATGTGAAGAAGTCAAGATATTGGAGCGGCATCACAAAGTCCTGACCTCAATACAATAGTACATTTGTGGGCAGAACTGAAGAAGCGTGTGTGAGCAATGAGGACTGCAAACCTGTCCCAGTTACACCAGTTCTGTCTGCAGGAATGGGACAAAATTCCAGCAACTTATTGAGAGAAGCTTCTGGAAGGATTCCCAAAACATTTGACCCAAGTTAAACAGTTTAAAGGCAATGCTGCCAAATACTAACAAAGTGTATGTAAACTTCTGCCCCACTGGGAATGTGATGAAGGAAATAAAAGCTGAAATAGATCATTTGTTTTGGGATTGTCTAAAGAAACACTTTGAGCTGGATTATGTTTCAGGTCGTGGTCTTTTGTCAAACACTCCTCATGGAGAGAATAGAGACGCTTTGAAAAGGAGATCGCCCTCTTTTGTCACGAGTTACGATCATATAAGGGACTTTCACACATCACTCTTCCTAAAAATAAACGCAGGAACACAACTGAACTCATCTGTTTGTGTGATGGACTTTAGAGAAGTCTTAAAGTTTAACCTGAAGTGTTTCCTGACATCATCTCTGTCAAACTGTCAGGATACAGGCTCGGAGACAGAGGTAAGTGTATAAGAACAAAGCTTTATTTTAGTGCATCAAGTTCAATGGTGAGTCTTTTCAAGTTTCAGAGGTGAATTCGATGAGGATAACTTAGCATGAAGGATTCCAGGTGAGTAGATCCTCTTTCGTTAAACCACAGTCAAACTAACACAGTTCAGTGATACGTCTTTTCTCTTTCAAACATTTCCACCAGCAAGCGAGACTCAGAGGGAACACAAGGAATCAGGAAACTTGGATACAGCAGCGGATTCTGGGAACATCAGAACATGGACATAGAGGTTAGTATCTTTTCAGGTGAGTATACGTTACTTGACTGGTGAAGGCAGAGTAAGAGACTTCTTGAGACTTTGGTATGCGTCTGTTCCTGTTGGAGACTCGACAAAGACTGATAGTGAACTGGGTTTATATGGAGCTGACTGCTGATTTAGAACAGGTGTAAGTGATTAGAACTCTGGAGAGAGTGATCGTTGTGTGGTGTGAGATGAAGCACCTGATTGGTTCCTGACACTACCCCCCCCTCCAGAGTCCGCGCCAGCGGACCGTGGACCCCGGCGTCGTGGTGGTCTACCTCTGGGTCGTGGTGCAGGTTTCTGTGGGTGCTGAGCGTGGAATTCAGAGAGCATAGTGGGATCAAGGATGTCTTTCCGAGGTATCCAACACCTCTCCTCTGGTCCATATCCTAACCAATCAATCAAATACTCTAGTTGACCACCTCGACGTCGAGAGTCCAATATTTCTTTAACTGAATAGATGGAGTCTGGTTCCATAGGAGGTATTGTGGGATTTTCTTCTGGAGTTGGTTCTGTAGTTGAACTGGGCACAGCTGGATGATAAGGTTTCAGGAGAGAAACATGGAATGTGGAATGGATCCGATGTTGAGCCGGGAGACGAAGTTTATAGGTTACTGGGTTGATCTGTCTCTCTATGGGGAATGGTCCGATATACTTGGGATTTAATTTCCGACAAGGCTGACGTAGACGGATGTCTTTTGTAGAAAGCCAGACTAGTTGTCCAGGTTGGTATTCTGGAGTCTGACGTCGACGGGCATCTGCAAAGTTTTGTTGGCGATTGATTGCTTGTCGAAGGTGATGATGAGTTTGGTTCCAAATTCTTTCACTCTCTCTGAACCATTTATCTACCGCTGGAATTTCTGAGGGCTCACCGGACCAAGGAAACAATGGGGGTTGATAACCCAAAACACATTGGAATGGAGTTAGCTGTGTAGATGTCTGTCTGAGAGAATTTTGTGCGTACTCTGCCCAAATCAAATACCGACTCCAGATGTTTTGGTTAGAGTGGCAGAACGTACGCAAGAATCGTCCGACATCTTGGATCTTTCGTTCGGTTTGGCCGTTAGTTTGTGGATGGTATCCTGATGAGAGACTTACAGTTACATTCATCAGAGAGAAGAATGCACGCCATACCCGGGAGGTGAATTGAGGCCCCCTGTCGGACACGATGTCCTCTGGTATACCAAAGTTTCGAAAGACATGTTCCATTAACAGCTCTGCAGTGACAAAGGCGGTGGGAAGATTCTTCAGAGGAATTAATTTACATGCCTTGGAGAAACGATCGATGGCCATGAGGATACAAGTGTTACCATCTGAAACAGGAAGGTCAGTCACAAAATCTACTCCGATGTGAGACCAAGGTCTAAGTGGGACAGGAAGGGGCATCAGCTTACCCACTGGTAGGTGTCTGGGAACTTTGGACATGGCACAGGGAATACATCCTTGGATAAAGGTTGTTATGTCTCGCTGCATGTTGGGCCACCAATACTTGAGTTGGAGAGTGGATGTAGTCTTACTTACTCCGGGATGACCTGTGCCTACCGAGGAATGCGCCGATGAAATCAAGGAATTACGGAAATCTTCAGGTACATAAATCTTGTCGGGGGGACATCCTGGGACTCTGGGTTGCTGTCGTGACAGTTCAAGCAGTTGTTCATTGATCTCCCAATGGATTGGGTTGACAAATAACTTTTCGGGCAAGATGGATTCAGGTTCTTCAATTGGATTTTCAGGGGCATGGATACGAGAGAGAGCATCTGCTCTAGTATTCTTTGAACCGGGGCGGTATGATATTGTGAAATGAAAACGAGTGAAGAATAGGGCCCATCTAGCCTGACGTGGGTTCAATCTCTTGGCATCTCTCAAATACTGGAGGTTTTTGTGGTCGGTGAGTACAATAAACGGATGTTTGGCCCCTTCCAGCCAATGCCTCCATTCCTCTAAGGCAAGTTTTACCGCCAAGAGTTCCCGATTTCCGATGTCATAATTGCTTTCTGCAGCAGATAGCTTTCTTGAGAAGAATGCACAGGGAATGGTTTCGAAAGAATTATCAGAGTATTGGGACAAGATCGCTCCTACTCCTGTAGTGGAAGCGTCTACTTCCACTACGAATACCTTTTCTGGATCTGGGTGATGAAGTAAGGGTGCAGTGGTGAATGCAGCCTTTAGTGACTTAAAAGCTCCTTCTGCTTCTGTGGTCCAAAGAAGTGTCTTGGGTTTTCCCTTTAGCAGTGAGGTTAGTGGAGCTGTCAACAGGCTGTACTGATGTATAAATCGTCGGTAGAAATTTGTGAAACCTAGGAATCTCTGAAGTTCCTTAACTGAATTGGGGGTAGGCCAGGATAGGATGGTTTCTGTTTTCTGATTATTCATTTCCACTCCTCTTTCACTGAGGTGAAATCCCAGAAACTCGACACTGGTTTGATGGAATGAACATTTCTCGGCCTTTAGAAACAGGGTGAATTCTCGGAGTCTTTGGAGTATCTGAGACACCTGATGCTGATGTTCCACTATATTTTTGGAGAAAATGAGGATGTCGTCGATATACACCAACACAAATTTTCCCAAGAACTCCCGAAGTACTTCATCCATGAAGCTCTGGAAAACCGAAGGGGCGTTTACCAATCCGTACGGCATAACGAGATATTCGTAGTGCCCTGCAGGAGTTATGAAAGCCGTCTTCCACTCATCACCCTTTCTAATTCGAATCAGATTGTAGGCGCTCCTTAGGTCCAATTTGGTGAAGATTTTAGCTCCTCTGAGCTGTTCCAGAGCCGAAGGGATAAGTGGTAGTGGGTAACTGAATTTCACTGTAATTTGGTTTAGAGCTCTGTAATCGATACATGGTCTCAGGCCCCCGTCCTTCTTGGGAACAAAAAAGAAACTAGCTGCGGCAGGGGATGTAGAAGGGCGGATGTAACCTTGTTGTAAAGCTTCTTCGATGTACTTCCGCATGGACTCTTGTTCAGGGATTGATAGCGAATATATTCGACCCTTGGGAATAGATGCTCCAGGTTTCAAATCAATAGCACAATCCCATGGTCGATGGGGAGGTAACTGGGAAGCAGCAACTGGATTAAAAATGTCAGAGAATGAGGAGTAACAGGAGGGAATACTCGTGGACAGGTTTTCCTTTGGACTTTCTATGGATGTAGAGCTAACAGTCATTTCTTTGGATATTTGGACACTGGAGGAGTTAGGAGGTGGGATTTCACTAAGGGAACAATCACAACCCCATCTCTTGATCTTCCCAGTCTGCCAGTTGATGGTGGGTTGATGATGAATTAACCATGGACGACCTAGGATTATATCTGTCTGACTATTCTGCAGAACAAAAGGCTCGAACATTTCCTGGTGTTTGTTCTCAACCCACAACTGGATGGGTTTTATCTGGGAAGTTACATGCCCCTTATTAATCTGCTCACCTGTTACGGCGTAGATGGAGTAGGGCTTAGGGGTGTTGATCTTCCGGAGCTTGAGTTCTTCACAGAGTCGTCCTGAAATGAAATTCCCCGCTGACCCAGAGTCGATGATGGCTGTTACAGATACATAGTTATTTCGAGATTTCAGGATAACAGGAATCGTGAGGGGTGTGGATATAATAGAACTGTCTTGGACGGAGCTTATCATCAGTCGTTCTGGTCGTATTGGACAGGTAAGTCTAAAATGGCCCTTGGAACCACAGTACATGCATAGTTTCGACTCCTTTCGTCGAGTGCGTTCTGTCTGGGAAAGTCGAAAGGTGTCAACCTGCATTCTTTCTGATTGATTCTCTGAAGTGGAACTCATGACAACTTGTGGAGATGTAGAATGACAATATAGATTGTCTTTATAACAATCTTGAGATCGTTGTTGCACACGAATGGCCTGCTGGATAAATTTCTCTATTCCTAAGCTGTCATCATAAATCGCCAACTGAAGACGTAAGGCAGGATTCAATCCACGGCGATACACTGAGAGGAGCGCTTTTTCGTTCCACCCACTGTTGGAGGCTAGAGTACGAAATTCTAAAGAATACTCAGAAACGGTCTTCTTCCCTTGGCGTAACTGCAACAACTGATCACCGAAAGAGGAATCCTCAATTGGACGACCGAAAACTTCCCTGAAGTGTCTTACAAAATCCAGAACAGATGTTATCACAGCTGATTCTTTCATCCACAATGCCTCAGCCCATCTTAAAGCCGCTCCGGATAATTGCTGGATAATGAAAGCCACTTTAGACCGCTCAGTAGGATATAGTTGAGCTTGTTGTTCCAGAGCAAGTGAACATTGTAACAGGAATCCATTGCAATCTTCCGCCCGACCAGAGAATGGCGCTGGACGCGACGGTGGAACAGCGAAGCAAGTAATAGAGGAAGCGGCGTTCACGGAAGCGTTGACTGGGGTTAACAATGGATTTGTCGTGGTAGCGGTGACATGTATGGGACTTGTTGCAGCGACGGTAGATTGCATGAGATTCGTATCCGGCGTTGGAGCTTGTCTGGAAGTCATTTTCTTCACCTCTTTTGTACTGGTCGAGTCTTCTGTCAGGATACAGGCTCGGAGACAGAGGTAAGTGTATAAGAACAAAGCTTTATTTTAGTGCATCAAGTTCAATGGTGAGTCTTTTCAAGTTTCAGAGGTGAATTCGATGAGGATAACTTAGCATGAAGGATTCCAGGTGAGTAGATCCTCTTTCGTTAAACCACAGTCAAACTAACACAGTTCAGTGATACGTCTTTTCTCTTTCAAACATTTCCACCAGCAAGCGAGACTCAGAGGGAACACAAGGAATCAGGAAACTTGGATACAGCAGCGGATTCTGGGAACATCAGAACATGGACATAGAGGTTAGTATCTTTTCAGGTGAGTATACGTTACTTGACTGGTGAAGGCAGAGTAAGAGACTTCTTGAGACTTTGGTATGCGTCTGTTCCTGTTGGAGACTCGACAAAGACTGATAGTGAACTGGGTTTATATGGAGCTGACTGCTGATTTAGAACAGGTGTAAGTGATTAGAACTCTGGAGAGAGTGATCGTTGTGTGGTGTGAGATGAAGCACCTGATTGGTTCCTGACACAAACACTCGCTCTGGACTTCAGCGGGAATCTCTGGCAAAACTCATTTAGTCTTTAATTAAAATATATAAACATCCTTAAAACAAGATGAATGAAGAGACTTATTTTAAGAGTTTCATTTGCTTGAATACCCAAATATATATGTTCTTGTATAATACAGCAGATTTATACTTAATATATTAAAAGCATCTTAAGGATGTTTAGATATTTTTACAAAAATATCAAATAAAAAACTGATAAACCGTCAGAGACACTCGTGCTTTTATGAAGCCAGTGATTATAAAAATCGACATTTTGTTTTGGGTTGAATTTTGCATGATTTGGGAAAATCTTTAGCGTTCATTTCTTTAGGGTCATTTCTGTGAATTTATTAAGCTCTGACATTCAGCAGACACGTGTCTGTTGTGATACCGTTACACATGTCTGTTGTGATACCGTTACACGTGTCTGTCGTGATACCGTTACACGTGTCTGTCGTGATACCGTTACACGTGTCTGTCGTGATACCGTTACACGTGTCTGTCGTGATACCGTTCCACGTGTCTGTCGTGATACCGTTCCACGTGTCTGTCGTGATACCGTTACACGTGTCTGCCGTGATACCGTTACACGTGTCTGTCGTGATACCGTTACACGTGTCTGTTGTGATACCGTTCCACGTGTCTGTCGTGATACCGTTACACGTGTCTGTCGTGATACCGTTCCACGTGTCTGTCGTGATACCGTTCCACGTGTCTGTCGTGATACCGTTCCACGTGTCTGTCGTGATACCGTTACACGTGTCTGTCGTGATACCGTTACACGTGTCTGTTGTGATACCGTTCCACGTGTCTGTCGTGATACCGTTACACGTGTCTGCCGTGATACCGTTCCACGTGTCTGCCGTGATACCGTTCCACGTGTCTGCCGTGATACCGTTCCACGTGTCTGTCGTGATACCGTTCCACGTGTCTGTCGTGATACCGTTCCACGTGTCTGTCGTGATACCGTTACACGTGTCTGCCGTGTCTGCCGTGATACCGTTACACGTGTCTGTCGTGATACCGTTACACGTGTCTGTCGTGATACCGTTACACGTGTCTGTCGTGATACCGTTACACGTGTCTGCTGTGATACGGTTGTGATACCGTTCCACGTGTCTGTTGTGATACCGTTCCACGTGTCTGTTGTGATACCGTTACACGTGTCTGTCGTGATACCGTTACACGTGTCTGCTGTGATACGGTTGTGATACCGTTCCACGTGTCTATTTTTACCATTTTAAATAATAATAAAAATGTGTATTATTGAATTCTTTTAAACATGTTGTGATTCTGCTACACAGTTTCTTTTGGGCAAGATTTTATATTTGAATCCACAATTTTCACCGGTGGATATTTTGCCATTTTTAGACTGTTATAAATAGCATAACCTCAGTAGTTAATAATACAATAACAAACAAACAAATAAATAAAGTTTCTGTAAATGTCTGCTATAGTTTTAGTATTGCACACATGAAAGTAGGAAATGTTTAACCTCCACTGAGCTGAAGACAAAAGATTGATTTAATCCTGCTGTGAGGGGCGGAGCTCTGTGTGTGTGTGTGTGTGTGTGTGTGTGTGTGTCTGTGAGTATATGTGTGTGTGTGTGTGTGTGTGTCTGTGAGTATGTGTGTGTGTGTGTGTGTGTGTGTGTGTCTTTGAGTACATTTGTGTGTGTCTGTGAGTATATGTGTGTGTGTGTGTGTGTGTGTGTGTGTGTGTGTCTGTGAGTACATTTGTGTGTGTCTGTGAGTACATTTGTGTGTGTCTGTGAGTATATGTGTGTGTGAGTGTATGTGTGTGTGTGAATGTGTGTCTGTGAGTATATGTGTGTGTGTGTGTGTGTGTGTGTGTGTGTGTGTCTGTGAGTACATTTGTGTGTGAGTATATGTGTGTGTGTGTGTGTGTGTGTGTGTGTGTGCCTATGAGTATGTGTGTGTGTGTGTGTGTGTGTGTGTGTGTGTTATAAATAACTAATAACTTGGTCTAATAACTTGTGCTGAATTAGTGGAGTTTGTGTGAATGGTTGCTGTTGGTTTGGTTTTGGTCTTGCAGTTTGAGCAGGGGATGCTGATTAATGTACTGTAGTTAAGAAGCCTGATGGGATGCCAGACTAACATTTGAGAGCGCTGGCACCGGTTACACCAAGTTCTACAGATGGTGGCACCAGCACCTGATTAGATGGCACTAGTTGGGGGTCTGGAGCCTATAAGAAAAAAAATGGAAAAAAGTGATATATGTGATACTTTATCAGTCCAAACCAGTCTGACCATTCTCTATTGACCTCTCTCATGTGAACTGAAGATCTCCACACAACACATGGAATATAACATAATGACTGTCACTGAATCTGTGGTGAGATGATGAAGGTTTTCATGTGTGTTTTTCATCTGTTTTCAGATTGTACAGAAGAACTGATCTTCTCTGGTGAGTTTAAACTGGTTTCTTCTCTCTATTATATCTGAAGGATTTCAGGGATCTGTTTATCTCATATTTGACAGATTTGTATCTGTGTTGTGAATCGTCATGAGATGATCTGAAGGATATTTCTGATCAGAATGAGTGTGTGAAGTTCAGATTGTGGAACTGTGTTTGCTGGAAGAGTAAACCTCTTTATGATGGGACAGCACATGTTAAATTGAGTTGAATGTAGATGTGACAAAACGTTTTATCATATTCAGTGTCCAAATCAAAGCAGCACACCTGATTGCATTTACAGTTTAAAACAAGTTTGTAAATTGATATAGACGTTCATTGTCATTTTATACATATATGGAGACAACAGCTCTATTTATCTCCTCACACAGTACAGTTTGTTTTATCTGTGAGTACATACTACAGGATCAGATGAGGGTCATATGGTGAGGGGGGGGGGGTGGTCTCTGCAGGTGAACAGCCAATCAGATTTAACAGCAGGTGTGAGATCAGCGGTCACATGACAGATGGACAGAAGTCATCACAGGAGCGCAATGTGTCTGAATGTGCATCACAGTGGCAAAAGCTGTTTGCAGTGGCATACTACCATACTACTACCATAGTACTACCATACTACTAACAAACTACTACAATACTACTACCAAACTACTACCATACTACTACCATAGTACTACCATACTACTAACAAACTACTACAATACTACTACCAAACTACTACCATAGTACTACCATAGTTCTACCGTACTACTACCATACTACTACAATAGTACTACCACTATACTACTACCATAGTACTACCATAGTACTACCATACTACTAACAAACTTCTACAATACTACTACCAAACTACTACCATACTACTACCATACTACTAACAAACTTCTACAATACTACTACCAAACTACTACCATACTACTACCATACTACTACAATAGTACTACCACTATACTACTACTACTATAGTACTACCAAACTACTACCATAGTACTACCATAGTTCTACCGTACTACTACCATACTACTACAATAGTACTACCACTATACTACTACTACTATAGTACTACCAAACTACTACCATACTACTACCATAGTACTACCAAACTACTACAATACTACTACTAAACTACTACCATACTACTACCATAGTACTACCATACTACTAACAAACTACTACAATACTACTACCATAGTTCTACTGTTCTACTACCATACTACTACAATAGTACTACCACTATACTACTATAGTACTAACAAACTACTACTATACTACTACCATAGTACTCCCATACTACTACCATAGTACTACCACTATACTACTACTCCCATACTACTACCATAGTACTACCATACTACTAACAAACTACTACAATACTACTACCAAACTACTACCACACTACTACCATAGTTCTACTGTACTACTACCATACTACTACAATAGTACTACCACTATACTACTATAGTACTAACAAACTACTTCTATACTACTACCATAGTACTCCCATACTACTACCATAGTACTACCACTATACTACTACTCCCATACTACTACCATAGTACTCCCATACTACTACCATACTACAACCACTATACTACTACTCCCATACTACTACCATAGTACTACCATACTACTACCATAGTACTACCACTATACTACTACTCCCATACTACTACCATAGTTCTACTGTTCTACTACCATACTACTACAATAGTACTACCACTATACTACTATAGTACTAACAAACTACTACTATACTACTACCATAGTACTCCCATACTACTACCATAGTACTACCACTATACCACTACTCCCATACTACTACCATAGTACTACCACTATACTACTACTCCCATACTACTACCATAGTACTACCATACTACTAACAAACTACTACAATACTACTACCAAACTACTACCATACTACTACCATAGTTCTACTGTACTACTACCATACTACTACAATAGTACTACCACTATACTACTATAGTACTAACAAACTACTTCTATACTACTACTACCATACTACTACCACTATACTACTACTCCCATACTACTACCATAGTACTACCATACTACTACCATAGTCCTACCACTATACTACTTCTACTACCATACTACTACCATACTACCACCATACTACTAACATAGTAATACCATACTGCTACCATACTACCACCATACTACTAACATAGTACTACCATACTACTACTACCATAATACTACCATTCTACTACCACAGTACCCCCATACTACTACCATAATACTACCATTCTACTACCACAGTACCCCCATACTACTACCATAATACTACCATTCTACTACCACAGTACCACCATACTACTACCATAATACTACCATTCTACTACCACAGTACCCCCATACTACTACCATAATACTACCATTCTACTACCACAGTACCCCCATACTACTACCATAATACTACCATTCTACTACCACAGTACCACCATACTACTACCATAATACTACCATTCTACTACCACAGTACCCCCATACTACTACCATAATACTACCATTCTACTACCACAGTACCCCCATACTACTACCATAATACTACCATTCTACTACCACAGTACCCCCATACTACTACCATAATACTACCATTCTACTACCACAGTACCCCCATACTACTACCATAATACTACCATTCTACTACCACAGTACCACCATACTACTACCATAATACTACCATTCTACTACCACAGTACCCCCATACTACTACCATAATACTACCATTCTACTACCACAGTACCCCCATACTACTACCATAATACTACCATTCTACTACCACAGTACCCCCATACTACTACCATAATACTACCATTCTACTACCACAGTACCACCATACTACTACCATAATACTACCATTCTACTACCACAGTACCACCATACTACTATCATACTACTGCCGTACTACTACCATAATATTACAATAGTACTACCATACTACTCGTACTAGATATTATATTCTGAATCCCTGAGGACCTGCTATATGCATACTGAGTGTGCAGTATACAACACAGCACTCTGCGTGAGATGTCAGACACAGTATTGAGGATTGTATGAATGACTGCAGATCACAAATGATGTTCATATGATCATTAGCGTGTTGTCACAGATAGAGGTGTAATCATGTGACACCTGTGCAGAACGCTGTTTAATCGGGGAACAATCAATTGATTGGGTCTTATTTGAAGTGACTAAAGGATTTACACCTCTGGAGTCATTATTACAGTCACTGATGTCAACAGCAGCACACACAGCGAGTGTGCAGTGCATTCTGGGTGTCCTGATTCTGGCACTGATCGTAAACAGAAAGGTTCCAGTCCGGAGAACCTTTTTAATTCTCTAGTTCTTAAGAAAAGCTTCTACATGTTCTGCTGCTTTATCCTCCTGAGACCTCTGTATGTGCATTTTACACTCCTCCTTCTGATCTGTAACTAGTAGCCCATAAAAGACCAAAGAGTTGTGCTAAAAACTGCTGTCCTGAAACTGTAAGTTGAGTGATGGTCAAGAGGAAAGTGAGATTGCACTTCTAGATGTTCAGTGTGAGTCAGCGGCTGAGATTAGAAACAGCAGAGAGGAAGTCTGAAAGGTTCTTCCTGTAATGAACACACTCTTGAACCTGGAGCCAGTGAGAGAGAAGGAGATGTTGTGTAGTTGTTGCAGTAATGTTGAGTGCAGTGTGGCTGTGCTGTGATTGTTGACGGGTCAGTGATCTGTGTCAGTGTCTATTATCAGTCAAACAGGACTGGACGGGTCACTGGTAAAGACACACACACATTACAATGGGTCAACTGACTGACCGAAAGCAACACAATGAACATCTGATAATCACACACTGACAAACTCAACAATAATCTATTTTGTGAGTGTAGCGTCCTCATGAAGCCAACTCAAACATTGTATTGGATTTGGATGAAGCTGATCTGATATATGGAGATGAATTCACTCAACGCTGTATCTGACATTTATAAACATATTGTTTAAGGAGGAAAACATTGACATTTCATTCAAGAGAATTTCACCCTGATTTACAATGTAAATGTGGGTTTTTGTGAAGTGGATGTTCATTTGAAACCTCACGACCTTGACTGACCGCTCTGAGAGGGTCATGTGATCTCACGTCCACTCAAACAACGACTGAAGGACTTTTAAACACAACAGTAGTCTAAACACACACACACACACACACACACACACACACACACACAGTCAACACACACACAGTCAACACACACACACACATACACACTCACTCACTCACACACACACACACACACATACACACTCACTCACTCACTCACACACACACACACACATACATACACACTCACTCACACACACACACACACACACATACACACTCACTCACTCACACACACACACACACACATACACACACACACACACACACACACACACACACACACACACATACACACTCACTCACTCACTCACACACACACACACACACACACACACACAGTCAACACACACACACACACACACACAGTCAACACACACACACACATACACACTCACTCACTCACTCACACACACACACATACACACTCACTCACTCACACACACACACACACACACACACACACACACACAGACTCATACTCACTCACATACACATACACTCACTCACACATACACACACACACACACACACAGACACACACACACACACACACACACACAGTCAACACACACACAGTCAACACACACACACACAGTCAACACACACACACACACATACACACTCACTCACTCACTCACACACTCACTCACTCACTCACACTCACACACACACACACACACACACACACACACACACACACACACACACAGACTCATACTCACTCACATACACATACACTCACTCACACATACACACACACACACACACATAGTACACACATGGTAGTACTGTGTGTGTGTGTGTGTGTGTGTGTCTGAACGGCCCTCACCCGCTGCGGGCAACAGAGAGCATCATTTGATTTTCTCACACTTTAAATGAGGTTTTCTTTGTGAGGTCTGGAGGGTTGTGGCTTTTGTGAGTGCTGAAGGGGAAATGATTTCTATTCACCTGCAGAGTCTCAATGAGCTGAAAAGACGTTCAGAGAATATTCTACAACTCTTCTGAACATTTTCTGCTTCTGAGAACAGCTCGTGTGTGTAGATGTGAGTTTAGACAATGCGTTTCTGTTTGTGTGTGAGTGTGTGTGTGTGTCTGTGTGTTTATATTCTTACACATCGTCTCACATGTTCATGTCCGTCTCTAACACTGCGATCTGTGTTTTGTTCGTATGTCGAGGGGTGTTCGTGGTGTGTAAGGGTTTATAAAGCAGCTTCTGTACACGGTTGCATGCGCACAGGAGATCTGCGTCTCAATGGGACATCTTTATTCGTCTGTGATTGTATTCCTGTGCTGTTCTCAGGATTGTGGAGTGGGAGTGGAGCGGCCCACCTCACAGGAACTCTTTGAGTCGAGCAGGTGGAGTTCTCAAGAGCTCTTTCACAAGAGGAGGGGAACTTGTTGAAAGGGCATCTTGTGTCCCGCACACAAACTACTGAAGATACAGAACTGCATTCAGTCTGATATTTTCACACAGTTAATGTTCCTACAGAAGTCAGAGGGGTTATTACTCATAGGAAGAGTTTGTGATTTGAATAAACCCCTAAATTGTGACACTTCTTACCATTCATTTCAATGTTAAAGTGTCCCAGTTTACCTGAGTTCACCCTGTCCAGCAGAGGTGATTTTCCACTGAACATCTGCGTCTGTTATATAAGTGTGTGTGTGTGTGTGTGTGTGTGTGTGTGAGTGGACAGACTGACGGTTCAGTTGTTGTGATGGATAAAACAGCTGATATGTAATGAGACACCATCATGTAAACAAACATAAGACAAGATTTTGATTGAAGTTAAATTTGATTCATGTAAGGATATTTGTTTAAGTGATGATATAAATGATACAACAACATCTGTGTGACGATACACAACAAAAAATCAATTTCTAATACAATTCCTTCCTTTAGAGAGACGATCTTTATAGAGTTTGGAAACCTTGTTGTGGTGCAGATTTGACTGAATGGAATTTACATTTATTCTTTTTGGACACTTGAAAGGAACATTTCTATTTTCAGCATTATTTGTACTTCAGATGTTTATTTTGCTGGACCAGAAAAACTACCTTCACATCATGTGACCAACATCTGGTTTTCCACCATTGAAAATGGGTAGAATTTACACATGGAGCCACATTGAGAGCCCCATATCTCTGGGATTTCACCATATAGGGCCTTAAAAATGAAGATACAAACAGTAAAGTTTATTTTGAATCAGAATAGAAAAGGATATTAAGATATATTTGAGACTTCTGGAGTTATAGACACTCAAACTTTGGAAAATCAACACAAAAAAGTGTTTTTTTCCCCATTTTTGGACTCACACCATTGGTATATAATACAACAAGAGGTGCTGAAGTCAACTGATATCAGTAATAGATCTACTGATCTCTGCATAAAAATAAGATCATAACACTGACACCTTTATAAGGGGATTTGTTTCACCTGTAGTTTTGCTCCAAAATCATAGGCGAAAATAGTCATTTTGAACCCCTTCTACAAATGAATGGATTACTCAGTAAATATCGATCCTTGGCAGTTCATATTGTGTCTCTCATCATTATTTATGCTTATAATTCTTGAGAAGATGTATTAACAAAATGTAAAACTTCAGTCTGGGTCGTTTGTGAAATTTGTTTGATTTGACATGGGAATAACCCTATTATCCCTAAAAGATCACGTCACCAACGTGTCTACAGCAGAAATACAAGCAGCCTGTAAGAGTATTAATGCTATATAATATCTCTATTCAAAATATTCTTCTTCATGTGGTTGTATTAATCTGTTGTAGTATTAATGTACTGACGGGTGTCAGAGAAAGTTCCAGTGGAATGAAGCGCTTGTTGAGTGAACGGTCAGCACATCGTAAAGCTGGCGGGGGCAGAGTCTATTGATCAGAGATGTTTCTAGAACACCAGAGAGCTGAAAGAGAAGAGCTCAACTCACTGATACCAGCACAGTCTCTGCATGACCTCCACATTAACATGACAATAACAGCCATTACTAGGTTAACTTTACCCATTAGAGCCCATGACAGAGCTTTGTCTGGTGATAGTCTGTTTAAATACGCCAATTTAGTTGACTTGAAAAAGAAAATCTACTGATCTACTACATAAACGTATTACTGTTCTTCTGAGACAATATTTCCAAGAGTAACTCGTCCTAGAGTTTTCAAGCTACAGCCGCTCGGGACAGACCTTCAGACTGTTCTGACTCGGCTTGCTATGTGTTTTCTAACTGACATGCTAAAACATTCTAAAACATGCTAGCAAAATGCTAAACATGATTGCAATGCCTAGCTAAGTGTTAAAACATGCTAGCAATGCCAAGCAACTTGTTAAAACATGTTAAAAACATGTTAGCAACATTAAACCACATGCTAAAACTTGCTTGTTGATTGTGAACAGATGGTACGTGATAGCTGTGTGTTATGTGCAAACCTCACTCCCCTGACCTGAAGAGGTGCACTAGCGACTGACACTAGGGGCTGTAGCCTTTAACTTCATTATTAGCGAGCCCATCAACCATGCCAGAGATGCCGGTTCGAATCCCACTTTAAGCGGGATGATTATGATCAGTTATAGTTGTCCCGTGACCTGGATGGGAGTGAGGTTTAGGGGTTTGAGTGTAATATGAGACAGCTGGTATGTGATAGCTGTGTGTTATGTGTAAACCTCACTTCCCTGGCCTCGAGGCACACTAGCGACTAACGCTAGGGTCTCTAATCTTTAGCCTGTTAGCATGCCCGCCTCCCATGCCAGCTGACGCTGGATCAAATCCCGCTTGGTGCGGGTCGAGCAGGACTGGTTACACTAGCAACATGCTAGCAGTGCTTAGATACATGCAAAAACATGTTAGCAACATGTTAGCAATGCCTAGTTCCATGCTATAACATGCTAGCAACATTCTAGCAGTGCTTAGCTACATGCAAAACATGTTAGCAACATGCTAGCAATGCCTAGTTCCATGCTATAACATGCTTGCAACATGCTAGCAGTGCTTGGCTACATGCAAAACATGTTAACAACATGCTAGCATTGCTTAGTTCCATGCTATAACATGTTAGCAACATGTTAGCAGTGCTTAGATACATGCAAACATGTTAGCTTCATGCTAGCAATGCCTAGTTCCATGCTATAACATGCTAGCAATGCCTAGCTACACCTTACAACATGTTAGCTTTAAACATTCAGTCAGTCTTTCTGACTGAAGAGCTTGTAAAACATTTACACTTTTAAAACCTGAATTTTCAGGCCAGGATTTTTAAAGACAACCCCAAAGTTTGTCTAGAAACATTCAATCTAGTTTTCTAGTGTTTTTCTGGAGTGATTTTTTTTTAAATATCCATGCCTTACAGCTAAAGCCTTATCGCTAGCAAAGTTTGTTGTACTAGTTTTATGTTTATAATAAGTGTTTGCTTGCACCATTTTAGTTTGTGTGGTTCTTCCAGGCAGGATAAGCATTGTGCTGATTTCTAAATGTGACAGGAGAATGAATCAGGACGGATGCGTTTCGCTCTTTTCATCTTGCTTACTGAAAAGGTCAACACTATGCAGGAAATGGATTTTTGAATGAGGTACATCGCCATGGATACGGCAGCGTGATGGAAGTGTCACATCCACGCCGTCTAATGATCTATCACCACAGCTCATGCATGACATGATTCATGGAAACTGTTCATACTTGCGTTGTTTCGGAGAATAAATACAACACAGACACTAATGATGATGAATCAAAGCATGTGTGCTTGTGTTCTGTTGTTATACACACGTGTTACACATGAACATGTGTCTGTGTTTGCATGCAGGCTTCAAACTGGATAACAGATTTCAGACTTTCATCTGACCTCCAGTGTTAAAGGATTTTATAATAACTTGAATTAAGAACATTATTAGATGATATAATGCATAACAGATCATTAGTTTGCAGTGAGTAAATAGTGTAGAAATGCTCAGTTCTGTCTTTTAATTGGTTGAACTTTCAGCTTTTGTGTTTTGTCATTAGTTTAAAGTCTTGCTGTGAGAATTCAGCGATGTGCGGTGAGACTAAAGTGATTTGTTCAGCGTATTATACGAGTTATCTTGTGTAGATTGATGTAGCGGTGTCATTGAGCAGCGGCGCGGCGTGCGGGTTCGTCCTGCATGCTAACAGCTTCACTCCTTTAACATGTTGCCAAACATTAGCATCTCTGAGGACGTCAGTCTGACAGAAGGAATTTCTGTGGGTTTTATTGTGTTATGAGTGTGAGAAAAGACAGAGAATGTTAATGGATTCAGTGCTCGTGGAGTTCAGCGGAGAATGAA
Source organism: Moxostoma hubbsi (assembly GCA_032164185.1). Lineage (NCBI taxonomy): Eukaryota > Metazoa > Chordata > Actinopteri > Cypriniformes > Catostomidae > Moxostoma > Moxostoma hubbsi. The sequence goes on along the minus strand of JAVLUX010000049.1, from coordinate 23,208,932 downwards.
TCATTCAGAGACACGTTGTGTAAACATTTGTTTTAGATTGTGGAGGTAAACAACATAAATGAGCAGAAAGACACTATAGCAAGTGCCCTTGAGTCTGAACTTCTGAGGGAAAAGGGCATGAAATAAATAATGAATTACACACTCCTTTAGACTGGCCTAATTTACTGTTGATGGAAAACTTTATACAGGAAAAAGTTGTTTTCAGAACCCAAAGTATTACATATCTTTCTTGTGTAACTTTTTACACAAATTTTAGCATTATGAATTAGGGCTCCAACTAACAATTATTTTGATAATCAACTAATCTATGATTATTCAATTATTCGGGCGATTATTGTAATGATTAATCATTAGCTCAACTGATTATTCAGCTTGTGCCTCGAGTCAAGAGTTTGTATTTAATATGTGCTTATTCGAGGGTATCTCAGCGAGTATTGACGCTGACTATCACACCTGGAGTCGTGAGTTTGAATCCAGGGCGTGCTGAGTGACTCCAGTCAGGTCTCCTTAGCAACCATATTGGCCCGGTTGCTAGGGAGGGTAGAGTCACATGGGGTAACCAAATTGTCCTGGTTGTTAGTAGGGGTGTAAATCGGACAGTTCATCACGATACGATTCGATATCGATTCTCTCAGCCAGCGATACAATATTTGCCGATCCTTCAAAAAATTATTCGATACGATTACGATTCGATTCATTGCTATATCGATCGATTAATCGATATTTAGATATTATGCGCCACTTTACACAACCAGTTTCATTTATATTAACTCACAAATGCAACCAAAAGATATATAACATGAATGTTTAATTAAACACTTTGAAAATTGCACCCTCTTTCCCAATTGGGACATTTACAACAACACAACAAAAATAAAAATAAAAAAAAATAAATAATGGAGGGGAGATTGATAAAATCAATCAAGCTTATAATGGTCAATAAAGTCAATAAAGCCTTCCAGTCTTTTGTGCCAACATGTGCAATAGTGCAAATAACTGAGGTACTCTAGTTAAATAAATAAATGAAATAAAACAAACTAATATAAAAAATACAAAAATAAAACTGTTAAACTTATCTGACATTTGATCTTTCACACAACATAAGATCTATGAATCAAACAAGTGCTACAGTGCAGTGGTCTCTTTTGAGAGGTTTTTCTTTAAAAAAAATCAACTGATCAACGTGTTCAGGAGAGAGGACACTGCGTTCTGAATTGACAATGTCAACACGCGCTCAGACGGCTGTTTTTCTTCAGCCAAATTAACGTTATTCTCCTCGATTCCATGTTTTCTTTTCAGATGCACTTGACAAGTTTGTGGTGTTTCCGAATATTTTAGCTTGTACTGGCAACGTGTACACATAACATGGGTTTTATTTACCTGACCATCTTTTTTGGAAAATACAAAATGTTTCCAAACCCACGATTTGCGCCCGACAACAGCGTCAAAATGTTCAGCGTCTGTCTTTTCCATGGTCTTTTCGCTGCTACAGCCGCTTTGTTGCTGCATCTCATTCGCAATCCGACACACAAGTGGCAGGCAGGCAGTATGGTGAGAAAAACAAAACGCGCGCTTTGGCGGAAATGCGTAAACGGATGTTACGTGCGGACGTTGAGACTGTCAAAATAAAGGTATCTCATAATCGATATTTTGTGTGTGACATCGATGCATCGATCAAACGTCTAATGATACGATACATCGATCCATATCGATGTATCGTTACACCCCTAGTTGCTAGGGGGGGTAGAGTCACATGGGGTAACCAAATTGTCCTGGTTGCTAGGGAGGGTAGAGTCACATGGGGTAACCAAATTGTCCCGGTTGCTAGGGAGGGTAGAGTCACATGGGGTAACCTCCTCGTGGTCACTATAATGTGGTTCTCGCTCTCAGTGGGGCGTGTGGCGAGTTGTGTGTGTGGATGCCGCGGAGAATAGCGGGAAGCCTCCACACGCACTACGTCTCCATGGTAACGTGCTCAACAAGTCCAATCTGGAATACCCAATTCCCAATGCACTCTAAGTCCTCGTGGTGGCGTAGTGACTCGCCTCAATCCGGGTGGTGAGGGACGAATCTGAGACCGTCAACCCGCGCATTTTATCACGTAACTTGTTGAACGTGTTACCATGGAGACGTAGCGCGTGTGGAGGCTTCATGCTATTCTCCGCGGCATCCACGCACAACTCACCACACACCCCACCGAGAGCGAGAACCACATTATAGTGACCACGAGGAGGTTACCCCATGTGACTCTACCCTCCCTAGCAACCGGGTTGCTAAGGAGACCTGGCTGGAGTCACTCAGCACGCCCTGGATTCAAACTCACGACTCCAGGTGTGATAGTCAAAGTCAGTACTCGCTAAGATACCCAGAACCCCCTTGATGATCCTGTTGATCCTGAAAGATCCTGTTGATTATTGAGTTTGTTTGGGGGCATGTGTTGAGCGCACGTGTTGTTGAGCG
>JAVLUX010000049.1:23168972-23193972 GCA_032164185.1 Moxostoma hubbsi | reverse complement strand
GTGTGAGATTTTATGTTCACTTTATTTTTTGTTTAGTTATAAGCGAAAAAGCGATATATAAGTGACACCAACATTATTATCAAACACATATATTTAGCTGTTACTCGCTATATTTTCATCTGTGAGTAAAACAAATAGTCTGGTTGTATTTTACTCTTTGAGAACTTTCCAACAACATATGACACATGAATATTTGATCAGTTTGATGTTTTTACTGATTGTAATAATATGAACAGTGCAAAAATATTAATAAATTATTAAAACGGAAACTTCTGATTCATCTGCAGATTTTAAAGCACTTGTTGAGTTTTGGTCATAATATCTACATGCATTATAAAATACAGCTTATAAACTTACAGACGACACATATATTGTGTTGGTCAAGACTGAAGTTATTAATATATTGAGGATTGTTTTCCATGTGGCCCGTCCGATACACTGTATCCAGACATGATCACGTCTCTTCCTGACCAACCTCAAGTGACACAACACATTTCTGCTTCTGTTGTTATGCTCTGGTAGCTCCGCCCACTGTGACATCTCATTGGTTAAAATCTTCTTAATATTATGTTTGATGATTATAAACAGTGTAAAACACATGAATCAAGTTCATAGAAATTCAATGTTTGTTTCCATGTTGCTTTCATACATTTTAGAAAAGCATTTATAGCAAAAATCAAATGTCATGTGGAACAGTTCTACCTTGAATACATGTTTACAACTTTAAATACATTCATATTTATAATGTAATAAATAAAAGCTTTCAAACAGTATTATATATATATGACAAATTCTTGTGTCACAAATGTCTAAAAGTTTTCTCAGGGCTACTTTTAATTTTCTCTATTTTATTTATTATTTTATTGGTCTCATGACAGAATTTTGGGGACACCACGTAACTGTGATTTGGTGGGCAAGTTTTTTCCAAATAAATAAATAAATATAATTCCAATATCTCTTTTTCAAGAGTTTCAGATTGTAATTAGACTTTTATTATTTATTTGTTTATTTATTACTGTCTCCAGACGGTTGCACCACATGACTGATTGAAAACATGTTTATCACAGTAGAGATGTGTTCATGTCATTGTTTTGTGTGAACTGCATTTTTGATGTATTTTAGAATAATTTAATAGATTTATCCAAAAGCGAATCCCGTCATTGAGCCGTTAAACATCAAACATGATTAATAACGATGTTCATTTGACTCGCAGCTTCTCATGGACGAGAAACGGGACTCATTTCGACATCGATCGAGATCCTAAAGTGATCATGAAGCCTCATTCTGGGACTCTTGTGATTGACATCAGCGGAGGAGAGCGATCTGAAGCGTATGAGGGCGTTTATCAGTGTACCGCTCGCAACGAACTCGGCACCGCCGTCTCCAACAACATCATCATCCGACAGTCCAGTACGTCCAATCACACGCCGACATCAGCGATTCTTCTCATCTGTCATCTCTTTCTCTTTAACTCTGTCATTCTCATTGTGTTTGTGTCAATAAGACATCTTCAGCCTCATCAGAGATCTGATTCTGGAAGGTAAATGTGAATATGTGTGTGTAATGCATGAAGCAGCTGATCCTCATGTGTGTTCACATCCGTTCCTCTTCAGTCTCGTCATCATGATTATCTGATCATCTCCTCAAACTATAATAACACTCCTGCTGTCTCAAACACAGTGAGCTGCCTAACGAGTCCACTTAACGAGGCTGAAGTCCACACATGTTGTCTAGATAAGCAGCTCATAGTTTCTAGTACACATGTGTAGTTTGAGTTGATGTGTGACGTGTCGTTGTAATGATGTTGTGTTGTGTGTGCAGGATCTCCTCTGTGGTCTAAAGAGAGAATGAAACCCGTCATTGCACAGGAGGGACAATCTTTAATTCTGCCCTGCCGCCCCCCAGCCGGAATCCCCCCACCCATTATATTCTGGATGGACAACAGTAAGACACACACACGCACACACACACACATACAAACACACACAAGACACACACAGACACATAAAAGCACACACACACTCACACACACACACACACACACACACACACACACATACACACACACACACAAACAAACACAAGACACACACAGACACATAAATGCACACACACTCACACATACACACATACACATGTGTGCTGACATCATGTATGTGCTGCTGATGTCATGTATGTGCTGCTGATGTCATGTATGTGCTGCTAATGTCATGTATGTGTTTATGATGTCATGTATGTGCTCCTGATGTCATGTCTGTGCTGTTGATGTCATGTATGTGTTTATGATGTCATGTATGTGCTGCTGATGTCATGTATGTGTTTATGATGTTATGTATGTGCTGCTTATGTCATGTATGTGCTGCTGATCTCTGTGCTGCTGATGTCATGGATGTGCTGCTGATGTCATTTATGTGCTGCTGATCTCTGTGTTGTTGATGTCATATATGTGCTGCTGATGTCATGTATGTGCTGTTGATCTTTGTGCTGTTGATGTCATGTATGTGCTGCTGATGTCATGTATGTGCTGCTGATCTCTGTGTTGTTGATGTCATGTATGTGCTGCTGATGTCATGTATGTGCTGCTGATCTCTGTGTTGTTGATGTCATGTATGTGCTGCTGATGTCATGTATGTGCTGCTGATCTCTGTGCTGTTGATGTCATGTATGTGCTGTTGATGTCATGTATGTGCTGCTGATGTCATGTATGTGCTGCTGATCTCTGTGTTGTTGATGTCATGTATGTGCTGCTGATGTCATGTATGTGTTGCTGATGTCTGTGCTGCTGATGTTATGTATGTGCTGCTGATGTCATGTATGTGCTGCTGATGTCATGTATGTGCTCTTGATGTCATGTATGTGCTGCTGATCTCTGTGCTGTTGATGTCATGTATGTGCTGCTGATGTCATGTATGTGCTCCTGATGTCATGTATGTGCTCTTGATGTCATGTATGTGCTGCTGATCTCTGTGTTGTTGATGTCATGTATGTGCTGCTGATCTCTGTGCTGCTGATGTCATGTATGTGCTGCTGATCTCTCTGTTGTTGATGTCATGTATGTGCTGCTGATGTCATGTATGTGCTGCTGATGTCTGTGTTGTTGATGTCATGTATGTGCTGCTGATGTCATGTATGTGCTGCTGATCTCTGTGCTGTTGATGTCTTGTATGTGCTGCTGATATCATGTATGTGTTGCTGATGTATGTGCTGCTGATATCATGTATGTGCTGCTGATCTCTGTGCTGTTGATGTCATGTATGTGCTGCTGATGTCATGTATGTGTTGCTGATGTCATGTATGTGCTGTTGATGTCATGTATGTGCTGTTGATGTCATGTATGTGCTGCTGATGTCATGTATGTGTTGCTGATGTATGTGCTGCTGATGTCATGTATGTGCTGCTGATGTCATGTATGTGCTGCTGATCTCTGTGTTGTTGATGTCATGTATGTGCTGCTGATGTCATGTATGTGCTGCTGATCTCTGTGTTGTTGATGTCATGTATGTGCTGCTGATGTCATGTATGTGCTGCTGATCTCTGTGCTGTTGATGTCATGTATGTGCTGCTGATGTCAGGTATGTGCTGCTGATGTCATGTATGTGCTGCTGATCTCTGTGTTGTTGATGTCATGTATGTGCTGCTGATGTCATGTATGTGCTGCTGATATCTGTGTTGTTGATGTCATGTATGTGCTGCTGATGTCATGTATGTGCTGCTGATCTCTGTGCTGTTGATGTCATGTATGTGCTGCTGATGTCATGTATGTGCTGCTGATGTCATGTATGTGCTGCTGATCTCTGTGTTGTTGATGTCATGTATGTGTTGCTGATGTCTGTGCTGCTGATGTTATGTATGTGCTGCTGATGTCATGTATGTGCTGCTGATGTTATGTATGTGCTCTTGATGTCATGTATGTGCTGCTGATCTCTGTGCTGTTGATGTCATGTATGTGCTGCTGATGTCATGTATGTGCTCCTGATGTCATGTGTGCTCTTGATGTCATATATGTGCTGCTGATCTCTGTATTGTTGATGTCATGTATGTGTTGCTGATGTCTGTGCTGCTGATGTCATGTATGTGCTGCTGATCTCTCTGTTGTTGATGTCATGTATGTGCTGCTGTGATGTCATGTATGTGCTGCTGATCTCTGTGCTGTTGATGTCATGTATGTGTTGCTGATGTCATGTATGTGCTGCTGATCTCTGTGTTGTTGATGTCATGTATGTGCTGCTGATCTCTGTGCTGCTGATGTTATGTATGTGCTGCTGATGTCTGTGTTGTTGATGTCATGTATGTGCTGCTGATGTCATGTATGTGCTGCTGATCTCTGTGCTGCTGATGTCATGTATGTGCTGCTGATGTCATGTATGTGCTGCTGATCTCTGTGCTGCTGATGTTATGTATGTGCTGCTGATGTCTGTGTTGTTGATGTCATGTATGTGCTGCTGATGTCATGTATGTGCTGCTGATCTCTGTGCTGTTGATGTCATGTATGTGCTGCTGATGTCATGTATGTGTTGCTGATGTATGTGCTGCTGATGTCATGTATGTGCTGCTTATGTCATGTATGTGCTGCTGATGTCTGTGCTGTTGATGTCATGTATGTGCTGCTGATGTCATGTATGTGTTCCTGATGTCATGTATGTGCTGCTGATGTCATGTATGTGCTGCTGATCTCTGTGTTGTTGATGTCATGTATGTGCTGCTGATCTCTGTGCTGTTGATGTCATGTATGTGCTGCTGATGTCATGTATGTGCTGCTGATGTCATGTATGTGCTGCTGATCTCTGTGTTGTTGATGTCATGTATGTGCTGCTGATGTCATGTATGTGTTGCTGATGTCTGTGCTGCTGATGTTATGTATGTGCTGTTGATGTCATGTATGTGCTGTTGATGTCATGTATGTGCTGTTGATGTCATGTATGTGCTGCTGATGTCATGTATGTGCTCCTGATGTCATGTGTGCTCTTGATGTCATGTATGTGCTGCTGATCTCTGTGCTGTTGATGTCATGTATGTGCTGCTGATGTCATGTATGTGCTCCTGATGTCATGTGTGCTCTTGATGTCATATATGTGCTGCTGATCTCTGTGCTGTTGATGTCATGTATGTGCTGCTGATGTCATGTATGTGCTCCTGATGTCATGTGTGCTCTTGATGTCATATATGTGCTGCTGATCTCTGTGTTGTTGATGTCATGTATGTGTTGCTGATGTCTGTGCTGCTGATGTCATGTATGTGCTGCTGATCTCTCTGTTGTTGATGTCATGTATGTGCTGCTGTGATGTCATGTATGTGCTGCTGATCTCTGTGCTGTTGATGTCATGTATGTGTTGCTGATGTCATGTATGTGCTGCTGATCTCTGTGTTGTTGATGTCATGTATGTGCTGCTGATCTCTGTGCTGCTGATGTTATGTATGTGCTGCTGATGTCTGTGTTGTTGATGTCATGTATGTGCTGCTGATGTCATGTATGTGCTGCTGATCTCTGTGCTGTTGATGTCATGTATGTGCTGCTGATGTCATGTATGTGTTGCTGATGTATGTGCTGCTGATGTCATGTATGTGCTGCTTATGTCATGTATGTGCTGCTGATGTCTGTGCTGTTGATGTCATGTATGTGCTGCTGATGTCATGTATGTGCTGCTGATGTCATGTATGTGTTCCTGATGTCATGTATGTGCTGCTGATGTCATGTATGTGCTGCTGATCTCTGTGTTGTTGATGTCATGTATGTGCTGCTGATCTCTGTGCTGTTGATGTCATGTATGTGCTGCTGATGTCATGTATGTGTTGCTGATCTCTGTGTTGTTGATGTCATGTATGTGCTGCTGATGTCATGTATGTGCTGCTGATGTCATGTATGTGCTGCTGATCTCTGTGTTGTTGATGTCATGTATGTGCTGCTGATGTCATGTATGTGTTGCTGATGTCTGTGCTGCTGATGTTATGTATGTGCTGTTGATGTCATGTATGTGCTGTTGATGTCATGTATGTGCTGTTGATGTCATGTATGTGCTGCTGATGTCATGTATGTGCTGCTGATGTCATGTATGTGCTGCTGATCTCTGTGTTGTTGATGTCATGTATGTGCTGCTGATGTCATGTATGTGTTGCTGATGTCTGTGCTGCTGATGTCATGTATGTGCTGCTGATGTCATGTATGTGTTGTTGATGTCATGTATGTGCTGCTGATGTCATGTATGTGCTGCTGATGTCATGTATGTGCTGCTGATCTCTGTGTTGTTGATGTCTTGTATGTGCTGCTGATGTCATGTATGTGCTGCTGATCTCTGTGTTGTTGATGTCATGTATGTGCTGCTGATGTCATGTATGTGCTGCTGATGTCATGTATGTGCTGTTGATGTCATGTATGTGCTGTTGATGTCATGTATGTGTTGTTGATGTCATGTATGTGCTGCTGATGTCTGTGCTGCTGATGTCATGTATGTGCTGCTGATGTCATGTATGTGCTGCTGATGTTATGTATGTGCTCTTGATGTCATGTATGTGCTGCTGATCTCTGTGCTGTTGATGTCATGTATGTGCTGCTGATGTCATGTATGTGCTCCTGATGTCATGTATGTGCTCCTGATGTCATGTATGTGCTGCTGATGTCATGTATGTGCTCCTGATGTCCATCTGTATTTCTCCAGATTTCCAGCGTCTGCCTCAGAGTCGTCGTGTTTCTCAGGGGCTCAACGGAGATCTGTATTTCTCTAATGTCCAGACGGAAGACTCCAGAAGCGATTACATCTGTTACGCTCGATTCCCACACACGCAGACCATCCAGCAGAAGCAGCCAATCACGGTCCGCGTGCTCAACAGTGAGTGTGTTCTGTGTCCTGTAACTGTGCAGGACGTGTGTGGGTCTGTATCCTGTAGTGATGTGTCTGACCGACACTCGGACGCTCAATGAAGAGTATTGTTTAGAGATGAACTTCCATTCGTCACTTTAACGTTCTGTCCACTCTCTGAATGAACAAAAGAAGCTCTTGAGTCTCAAATGCCACCCATGACAGCTGTGGAGACGCTCTGACATTCATTTCTCAGCCAATCATGTTCATTTGATCAGCCGCATGATTTTATTTTGATTTGTTTTGTTGTTGTTGTGTTTCAGTGGATTCAGTGAATGACACACTGGCAGTTTATTTCAATGACTCTGGTTTGTTTAGTGGTGAGTGATGGCGCCCCCTAGTGACCCCCACCTTTCCTAAATTAACTAACCCATCATGCCAGTTTAACCCAAAACCCGATCCAGTCTAACCTGAACTTCACATCTCACACACAGCACAACCTGAATGATCAAATATGAAATCTCTACTGGATAACAATCTAAATTTTGTCTCATGGATCAAATATAATACTAATTATAAAGCAATTAGTTGCCATTCCTGGATGCTGATTGGTCAATACTGTGATCCAGTCATGCTAAAATACACAACACAGTATCAGTTGTGACGTGAAACACTTGTGTAAAACATCCTTAAAACAAGAACAATTTGCCAACGGGGTCAGAAAAATACATTTGTTTTCTTGTGAATGCATTTTTTTTCTTTCCTCATTTGCAAATAAATGTTCTTGTTTATAAGCACAAACGTACATTTAGTTTTGCGTGGTGCTTGTTATACACGACATGTAACGACTATAGTGATAACATCACTTTATGCATAATTACAAGCAACTAACCCGAAACTAAACTGAAAGCCGAACATAAACCTGTAGTTCATTATTATTACTCAGTAATTACACGTTTAATTACACTGTAACAAGCACAGTAAAACAAAGTGTAATCATAAACTACACAAAAATGTTGTTAGATTAATCTGAAAAATATAAATGTATCTTGTTTTAAGAATATTTAGATATTTAAACAAATATAAATAATTTTACAATATAACAATCTCTCATAGCGGATCACTTATTACGGCTTTAAGGACAGAAGTATTGAGAGATGTGTTACTATTGCATGTATTGGTCATAATAATAATAACTTTATTATGTATAGCGCATTTAACCCTTTAAGCTCAGACAGGCCAGCGAGGAAAAATATAATAGTCGAAATATTAATAACTGCAGTCTTGAACAACACAATATATGTATCGTCTGTAAGTTTATAAGCTGTATTTTATAATGCATGTAGATATTATGACCAAAACTGAACAAGTGCTTTAAAATCTGCAGATGAATCAGAAGTTTCCGTTTTGATAATTTATTAATATTTTTGCACTGCACATATTATTACAATCAGTAAAAACATCAAACTGATCAAATATTCATGTGACATATGTTGTTGGAAAGTTCTCAAAGAGTAAAATATAACCAGAATATTTGTTTTACTCACAGATGAAAATATTGCGAGTAACAGCTAATTATATGTCTGATAATTATAATGGTTTATTATATAATTTATAACTTCACAAAATATAAAGAGAACATAAAATCTCACATATGATTATTTAGAGTCAGTGATTATCTTTCAAATGAGTCCACACACAAGATAATCAGATGTATAGATCATTAGATAATCCACATGAAGCACAATGTTACATATGACCACCAGGAGATGGCGCCAAATACATGACACAGACTCAATGATGACTCAAATGGCACAGAATGAAACTGAATGAGATGATTATCTTTCAAACGAGTCCACACACAAGATAATCAGATGTATAGATCATTAGATAATCCACATGAAGCACAATGTTACATATGACCACCAGGAGATGGCGCCAAATACATGACACAGATTCAATGATGACTCAAATGACACAGAATGAAACTGAATGAGATGATTATCTTTCAAACGAGTCCACACACAAGATAATCAGATGTATAGATCATTAGATAATCCACATGAAGCACAATGTTACATATGACCACCAGGAGATGGCGCCAAATACATGACACAGATTCAATGATGACTCAAATGACACAGAATGAAACTGAATGAGATGATTATCTTTCAAACGAGTCCACACACAAGATAATCAGATGTATAGATCATTAGATAATCCACAATGATGACTCAAATGACACAGAATGAAACTGAATGAGATGATTATCTTTCAAACGAGTCCACACACAAGATAATCAGATGTATAGATCATTAGATAATCCACAATGATGACTCAAATGACACAGAATGAAACTGAATGAGATGATTATCTTTCAAACGAGTCCACACACAAGATAATCAGATGTATAGATCATTAGATAATCCACAATGATGACTCAAATGACACAGAATGAAACTGAATGAGATGATTATCTTTCAAACGAGTCCACACACAAGATAATCAGATGCATAGATCATTAGATAATCCACATGAAGCACAATGTTACATATGACCACCAGGAGATGGCGCCAAATACATGACACAGACTCAATGATGACTCAAATGACACAGAATGAAACTCATTCTGTTCAAAACTATATTTGTAATGTTGTAACTTTTGATTGCTTTGTCACATCAACGCAAAAGCAGTTTTTCAGAGCCACATTATTTACACCGAGATATATTAATGACAAATCAGAAAAATAAGAAAATAATTACGTTTTTGCTCAATTTATTTGTGATTTTTCAGCAGTTTCTTAGGCTGAGAGTCTCAGAATGTATCAGAATTTATATCATTAAACTTTTATTTTAAGTTTTCTTTACAGTGATAGCAAACACTCGACCCTCCATGTTTTATTGTCGAGTTATAAGTCTTTAATTTTGAGTATGCCACTGAAACAGTAAATCTTTAATTACACCGTCAGAGCTTAAAGGGTTAAATAATATAGTACAAAGTGCATCACGAAACGTAAACTGAAAACACACCGTATATAACTCAATATCATTTCTAATGTCAGATGTCATTTAAGAGTAATAGCAACAATAATATCTCTTGCATGTGTTTATGTGATTAATAAGATTGTTTTTATCGCGCTGTCTGTGTCGAGTAGTTCTAGATGTTTCATTCATGTCCACCTCATTAAGGCTCTTAACTCATTTCTCTTTATTACATCATCCATTTCTGTTGATATATCTGTGAATATTCATCACCAAAACATCGAGTTTATTCTATACCCTGATTGTTCACTTGTTACAATGTTGCCTTGTAAAACACAGTAGAATGTGTTTAATGAGTGAATCAGAGTGTTTGTGTTTCAGATAACCCAGCAGAGGAGCGAGCGCCCACATTAATGATTCCCAGCAGCTCCAGCAGCTCTAAACTGGTTCTGAGAGGAGAGACTCTAGAGATGGAGTGTATCGCTGACGGCCTGTGAGTGAAACTCATTATCACATTAAACTCTTTCAACATGACATGGACACTTCACTTATGAAGTGTTACGTCATCAAACGACTGATCAGGGAATGTCTCTGAAACGACTGATGATGTCATCAAAGTCACATCCTACCTTTTCATGATCCATCAAGCCCCGCCCACTCAGTCTTGCTTCATCTGGAGATGTGTCACATATGTGACGTTTGTTGTTTATGTGTTGTTGTTGTTGTTGTTGTTTATGTGTTGTTGTCTGATTGTCTCTGTCCCAGTCCCACTCCAGAGGTGTCATGGATGAAACACAGCGGCGAGATTCCCAGCGGACGCGCTTCATTCCTGAACTTCCACAAGACTCTGCGGATCACAGACGTGTCTGAGGCCGACGCTGGAGAATATCGTTGCACCGCCAAGAACCGACATGGCTCGACTCACCACACCATCAGAGTCTCCGTCAAAGGTGAAACACTGCAGCAACATTTCTCACACAATCTCCTGTACTGATGTTTGATTTGTTTCCCTGTAAGCGCTGCTGTTGTGTCTGTAAACAGACGAGTTTTTCTCTCACATTAAGAAAAGAGAAATCTAGAACACAAAAATACTGATTAAGAACATGTTTTTTGCGGTGCATCACAGACCATCATGTCTGCTGTTTATATGAGCTGAACATGACTGTTTCTGTTGTCTTGATGTTCAGCCGCTCCGCACTGGATCAGTGCTCCCAGGAATCTGGTTCTGGCTCCACTGGAGACGGGCGTCATCACCTGCCGGGCGAGAGGACACCCCAAACCCACCATCAGCTGGTCCATGAACGGAGTGCCAATCGAGAGTCAGTGACTGACAGTTTGTGTCGTCTGATTGACAGTTATTTCATAAGCATAAAGCTGTGGAATTCTGATGAATATGAATCGTTGTGATTGTTTTTGTTCAGATGCTCTTAAAGACCCCAGCAGGAAGGTTGAAGATGACACGATCATATTCTCAGAGGTTCAGACGGGCTCCAGTGCTGTTTATCAGTGTAATGCATCCAATGAATACGGATATTTACTGTCCAACGCTTTCGTCAATGTGCTGGGTCAGTAACACCTGTACAGTAACTTATAACACATCTATAGCATATTAATAATCATGCTTATAACGCAGAGAGGGACAGTGCAGTAGAATTGTGTTGTTTACTGCAGCTGTAAGAATCAGACAAGCTTGAATGATTAGTAAATATTATTGAGTGATGATGTATGAGTGATGATGTATGAGTGATGATGTATGAGTGATGATGAATGAGTGATGATGAATGTGTGATGATGTATGTGTGATGATGTATGAGTGATGATGAATGTGTGATGATGTATGAGTGATGATGAATGATTGATGATGAATGAGTGATGATGAATGAGTGATGATGAATGTGTGATGATGTATGAGTGATGATGAATGAGTGATGATGAATGAGTGATGATGTATGATTGATGATGTATGAGTGATGATGAATGTGTGATGATGAATGTGTGATGATGTATGAGTGATGATGTATGATTGATGATGAATGTGTGATGATGTATGATTGATGATGTATGATTGATGATGAATGTGTGATGATGAATGTGTGATGATGTATGAGTGATGATGTATGATTGATGATGTATGAGTGATGATGAATGAGTAATGATGAATGTGTGATGATGAATGTGTGATGATGTATGATTGATGATGAATGAGTAATGATGAATGTGTGATGATGAATGTGTGATGATGTATGAGTGATGATGAATGTGTGATGATGAATGTGTGATGATGTATGATTGATGATGTATGATTGATGATGTATGAGTGATGATGAATGTGTGATGATGAATGTGTGATGTATGAGTGATGATGAATGTGTGATGATGAATGTGTGATGATGTATGAGTGATGATGTATGATTGATGATGAATGTGTGATGATGTATGATTGATGATGTATGATTGATGATGAATGTGTGATGATGTATGAGTGATGATGTATGATTGATGATGTATGAGTGATGATGAATGAGTAATGATGAATGTGTGATGATGAATGTGTGATGATGTATGATTGATGATGAATGAGTAATGATGAATGTGTGATGATGAATGTGTGATGATGTATGAGTGATGATGAATGTGTGATGATGAATGTGTGATGATGTATGATTGATGATGTATGATTGATGATGTATGAGTGATGATGAATGTGTGATGATGAATGTGTGATGATGTATGAGTGATGATGAATGTGTGATGATGAATGTGTGATGATGTATGATTGATGATGAATGTGTGATGATGTATGATTGATGATGTATGAGTGATGATGAATGAGTAATGATGAATGTGTGATGATGAATGTGTGATGATGTATGATTGATGATGAATGAGTAATGATGAATGTGTGATGATGAATGTGTGATGATGTATGAGTGATGATGAATGTGTGATGATGAATGTGTGATGATGTATGATTGATGATGTATGATTGATGATGTATGAGTGATGATGAATGTGTGATGATGAATGTGTGATGTATGAGTGATGATGAATGTGTGATGATGAATGTGTGATGATGTATGAGTGATGATGTATGATTGATGATGAATGTGTGATGATGTATGATTGATGATGTATGATTGATGATGAATGTGTGATGATGTATGAGTGATGATGTATGATTGATGATGTATGAGTGATGATGAATGAGTAATGATGAATGTGTGATGATGAATGTGTGATGATGTATGATTGATGATGAATGAGTAATGATGAATGTGTGATGATGAATGTGTGATGATGTATGAGTGATGATGAATGTGTGATGATGAATGTGTGATGATGTATGATTGATGATGTATGATTGATGATGTATGAGTGATGATGAATGTGTGATGATGAATGTGTGATGATGTATGAGTGATGATGAATGTGTGATGATGAATGTGTGATGATGTATGATTGATGATGAATGTGTGATGATGAATGTGTGATGATGTATGAGTGATGATGAATGTGTGATGATGAATGTGTGATGATGTATGATTGATGATGTATGAGTGATGATGAATGTGTGATGATGAATGTGTGATGATGTATGAGTGATGATGAATGTGTGATGATGAATGTGTGATGATGTATGATTGATGATGTATGAGTGATGATGAATGTGTGATGATGTATGAGTGATGATGAATGATTGATGATGAATGTGTGATGATGAATGTGTGATGATGTATAAGTGATGATGTATGATTGATGATGAATGTGTGATGATGTATGAGTGATGATGAATGAGTGATGATGAATGAGTGATGATGAATGAGTGATGATGTATGTGTGATGATGTATGATTGATGATGAATGAGTGATGATGAATGAGTGATGATGAATCTGTGATGATGAATGTGTGATTCTGAATCTGTGGTGATGAATGAGTGATGATGAATGAGTGATGATGAATGTGTGATTCTGAATCTGTGGTGATGAATGAGTGATGATGAATGTGTGATGATGAATGAGTGATGATGTATGATTGATGATGTATGATTGATGATGAATATGTGATGATGTATGAGTGATGATGAATGATTGATGATGAATGATTGATGATGAATGTGTAATGATGAATGTGTGATGATGAATGAGTGATGATGAATGTGTGATGATGAATGAGTGATGATGTATGATTGATGATGAATGTGTGATGATGTATGAGTGATGATGAATGTGTGATGATGTATGATTGATGATGAATGTGTGATGATGTATGATTGGTGATGAATGTGTGATGATGATTGATTGATGATGAATGAGTGATGATGAATGAGTGATGATGTATGAGTGATGATGAATGATTGATGATGAATGAGTGATGATGAATGTGTGATGATGTATGAGTGATGATGTATGATTGATGATGTATGATTGATGATGTATGATTGATGATGAATGTGTGATGATGTATGAGTGATGATGAATGATTGATGATGAATGTGTGATGATGTATGATTGATGATGTATGATTGATGATGAATGTGTGATGATGAATATGTGATGTATGAGTGATGATGAATGATTGATGATGAATGTGTGATGATGAATGTGTGATGATGTATGATTGATGATGAATGTGTGATGATGAATATGTGATGTATGATTGATGATGTATGATTGATGATGTATGAGTGATGATGTATGTGTGATGATGAATGTGTGATGATGATTGATTGATGATGAATGAGTGATGATGAATGAGTGATGATGAATATGTGATGTATGAGTGATGATGAATGTGTGATGATGAATGTGTGATTCTGAATCTGTGGTGATGAATGTGTAATGATGAATGTGTAATGATGAATGAGTGATGATGAATGAGTGATGATGAATGTGTAATGATGAATGTGTGATGATGATTGATTGATGATGAATGAGTGATGATGAATGAGTGATGATGAATGTGTGATGTATGAGTGATGATGAATGTGTGATGATGAATGAGTGATGATGAATGTGTGATGATGAATGTGTAATGATAAATGTGTGATGATGAATGATTGATGATGAATGTGCGATGATGAATGAGTGATGATGAATTTGTGATGATGAATGAGTGATTCTGAATCTGTGATGATGAATGTGTGATGATGAATGAGTGATGATGAATCTGTGATGATGAATGAGTGATTCTGAATCTGTGATGATGAATGAGTGATGATGAATCTGTGATGATGAATGAGTGATAATGAATGTGTGATGATGAATGTGTGATGATGTATGAGTGATGATGAATCTGTGATGATGAATGAGTGATTCTGAATCTGTGATGATGAATGATTGATTCTGAATCTGTGATGATGAATGAGTGATTCTGAATCTGATGATGAATGAGTGATGATGAATCTGTGATGATAAATGAGTGATTCTGAATCTGTGATGATGTATGAGTGATGATGAATGAGTGATAATGAATGTGTGATTCTGAATCTGTGATGATGTATGAGTGATGATGAATGTGTGATGATGAATGAGTGATAATGAATGTGTGATGATGAATGTGTGATGATGTATGAGTGATGATGAATCTGTGATGATGTATGAGTGATTCTGAATCTGATGATGAATGAGTGATGATGAATGAGTGATTCTGAATCTGTGATGATGAATGAGTGATTCTGAATCTGATGATGAATGAGTGATGATGAATCTGTGATGATGAATGAGTGATTCTGAATCTGTGATGATGAATCTGTGATGATGAATGAGTGATAATGAATGAGTGATGATGAATGAGTGATGATGAATCTGTGATGATGAATGAGTGATAATGAATGAGTGATGATGAATGTGTGATGATGAATCTGTGATGATGTATGATTGATGATGAATGAGTGATGATGAATGTGTGATGATGAATGTGTGATGTTGTGGTTTGTGTTTCAGCTGAGCCACCCAGAGTTCTGACTCCCCCACATAAAGTCTATCAGGTCATCATGAACAAACCCGCTCTGCTGGAGTGTGCGTCATTTGGCTCGCCCATACCAACCATCACATGGTGAGAATGCAGCACACGGGTGTGTGTAAGTGTGTGTGGCTGTGTGTGTAAGTGTGTGTGTGTGAGTGTGTACGTGTGTGTGTGTGTCAAGTCAAGTCAAGTCAATTTTATTTGTATAGCGCCTTTCACAACACACATCGTTTCAAAGCAACTTTACAGAAGTTCAGCATTAACAGACGATAAAAATGTAATGTCTATAAAGTCGATAAATCATCATCCTTGTGCAGGGCTCCAAACTGCGACTAAAAATGGTCGCATTTGTGACCAAATAAATTTATTTGTGAGTGTAATTTCTGTCAAGGTCGCCATTGGCGACAGTAAAAGTTTACTCCCTTTTGATTTTAAAATTTGCATTACATTTCCCGAGATACATTACAAAAGTTTATATCAAAGAAATAGCGGGGAAAACGGAGTTCATTGCAGGAACTAACCATTTCAAAAAAGAGACTGTTAGAAAACACGGTGACAGTAACGAGCATAAAAAATGCACGTGATCACATAATTGCGAAGAATGCTCCACAGACTACACTGTTAGCGAGCTGCGGGACGAAAAGGAATGGATGGAGTTAAAAAAATTTAAAATATTTGGCGCCTGTTTTCCCCCTGTAGGAGCCAGTGGCTCCTTAATTGATTTTTTTTTTTTTTTTTTTTGTTTGGAGCCCTGTTGTGGAATTAGATAAGATATGATTCTTTATCGTGTTTAAAAATAATTAAATAATAATTGTATTAATAACCCCAGTGAGCAAGCCGAAGGCGACTGTGGCAAGGAACACAAAACTCCAAAAGATGATTGTTAATGGAGAAAAATAACCTTGGGAGAAACCAGACTCACTGTGGGGGCCAGTTCCCCTCTGGCTAACATCATGAATAATGTAAATAAGAATTATTTATAGTTAAAAAACATGATTTAAAAAATTATTAAACTTATTAAGTGTTAAGGGTCAGTATTTAGACAGTGAATGTGTTTGAACTGCAAGATTAGTGACCAGTGTCTTTGAAGTCCATCCTTGATTAAATTCCAGAAGTTCACTTAGATGCAATTGTCCTTGTTTGGCTGATGAAGGCTTTTGTTGGCAATAATTAGTCTATGTATCCCATTTCAAGATCCTGGTCCATGGTGATGGGGCATCTGAAGTCTCCGTGAGAGACTGGCGTCCCGAGATAACAGCAGAAAAGCAGATGGGAAATAATTAGCATAGCTGATGTTCATAATATTAATGCATTATAACTGATTCAGCAGTAGTATAAAAAGTTAGCATTATGTGAATGCTTGGTTAAAGAGATGTGTCTTTAATCTAGTTTTAAACTGGGACAGCGAGTCTGAGCCTCGAACAATATCGGGAAGGCTATTCCAGAGTTTAGGAGCTAAATGTGAGAACGCCCTCCCTCCATTAGTGGACTTAGATATCCTAGGTATGACCAGAAGCCTCGAATTTAGTGATCTTAAAGAGCGCGATGGATTGTATGGCGATAGAAGATCTGTCAAATACACCGGAGATAAACCATTTAGGGCTTTATAGGTCAGTAGTAATACTTTGTAATTGATTCGGTACTTAATAGGTAGCCAGTGTAGAGATGATAAAATCGGTGTTATGTGATCATATTTTCTTGACCTAGTAAGAACTCTAGCGGCTGCATTTTGGACTAACTGTAGCTTGTTTGTTGAGGATGCAGGGCAACCAGCTAATAAAGCATTACAGTAATCTAGTCTCGAGGTCATGAATGCATGAACTAACTTTTCTGCATCAGAAACAGATAGCATGTTACGTAGCTTAGCAAGTTGCGGTCTAGTATAACACCCAGGTCTTTTACTGTAGTGGATAATGTAACAGGACATCCTTCTAAATTAAAGTTGTATTGTAAGGGATTTTGTGGGTAGTTTTTTGAACCAATAAGTAATACCTCCGTTTTATCGGAATTTAATAACAGGAAATTACGCGTCATCCAACATTTTATATCTTTAAGACACTCTGTCAAGTTAGATAAGTTAGTGTTTTCATCTGGTCGTGATGAGATATATAATTGAGTGTCATCAGCATAACAGTGGAAATTAATTCCATGTTTTCTTATAATTTTACCAAGTGGCAGCATATATATTGAGAATAATAGAGGGCCTAACACAGATCCTTGTGGCACTCCATAGTCTACTGACGTTATCTTCGATTTTTCCCCATTTAAACAGACAAAATGGTAACGGTCTGATAAGTACGATCTAAACCAGCTTGTGGTTCTAAAGTGTGTGTGTGACTGTGTGTGTGTGTGTAAGTGTGTGTGGCTGTATGTGTAAGTGTGTGTGTGTGTGTGTGTGTGAGTGTGTAACTGGGTGTGTGTGTGTGTGTGTGTGTGTGTGCACTATTTTGAATCAGTAATTTAAAGTCTTCTGAACACACACACACACACACACACACACACACACACACACACACACACACAAAGTCTGTTCACACTGAAATGTCAAACTCAAGAGTAATTAGTGACATAACCAAAAGCAGAGGTCCCTTTACTGGAACTGTTTACTGGAGTGTTTCACTTTAATTGGGCTTCGTTACACCTCAAGTCTGGATTCTGCAGTGCATTATGGGTTTTAATAATTACTCATAACTTTGGAATATGTTTTCTGGTCATTTGTGGCCAGTTGTGATCTGGTACGATCAGATGTATGATCTAATATTGATACATTATGACACATACTTGACTGTGATTGGACACATGACTGTTTATATTCAATCAAGACATTTCCTGTTTCACGTCTCTTGTATTATTTACAGTTTTACATGTAATCATTGAGCACACGCTTTTATCCAAAGCCACTATGAGGAACACAACAAGCAGTTTCTCTCCACACTCCTATCATTTACTCTCACATTAACAGTCCTGTAAGAAGACGGTGAATGTCAGATGCTCACAATCACTAAATAACCCCCTTTAAGTGTGATGGAATCAAAACAGATGTGTATGATCATGTGCTTCTCTGCAGGTTTAAAGACAGTCGCTCCAGTACATTAGAGGGCGATCCGTACGTGTTTCATAAGAACGGGACTCTGGAGATTCACACGTCTCAAGCCCTCAACAGCGGGAAATACACGTGTGTCGCCCGGAACTCCCTCGGCATCTCTGAGAACCACGTGTACCTGGAGGTCAAAGGTGAGAGTTCAGCACCTGCTCTGTTTATCCATGACAGTTTAATGACAACTGTTTAATCTGGACTATTAAACAGTGTTTTTAGATGATTATTTGGAGTTTTGGGATTATATCAGTGCAGGCACGTTGTGTGTATATTGTGCCGCACTTTTAAGAGCAGCAGCTGTATTAGTCTTGATGACTCCTGATATCCCATCATGCATCAGTTGAAGAGACTCCAGTGGTTAATTGCACGTTTATCACTCAATGAAAGTCCACTGCGGTTAAGTGCTTCACTGGACATCACAACAGGAAGCAGGTTGTGTCTGAAGACCATTACCAGCAGTCCATTAGTCACTGTGTTCATGTTTTAGAGTTTGAGAAACAGAACGGATGTACACAAAGTGGGAATTGCACGTCGTCTGTTGACGTGATGAAGGTCAGAAATGAACGTCTGTCTTCAGGTGCTTTGAGAGGACAATACTGCCGTCTCGTAACATCTGAAATCTCCTTCTCTCTTCAGAGCCCACACGGATCCTGCGTCCGCCGGAGTACAGGGTGGTCCAGAGGAACAGAAACGTGGTGTTTGAGTGTAAAGTGAAGCACGACCCCTCTCTAGTGCCCACCATGATGTGGCTAAAAGATAACGCAGAACTGCCTGATGATGAGAGGTGCGTCTCTCTTATCGCTCAGTTTTGTATCGGACCTCATCTGCTTCTTAGCAATCCATTAAAACCGTTCATGAGTGTGTCCAGCTCATATTTCCCCCCAATGAGAATGTATTCATGAGAGTCACTTTTCTCCATAGAGGAATTATTAAGGATAACTTATGAATCTTTAAAGACACATGTACCATCTGAGGTTATTAATCAAGGGATATACTTCTGTTCAAGACGTTATTTCAACTTCATTGTTTAAAAATAAAGTGTAAGAGTGAATTCCTGGTGAAGAACTACACTACCCATAATCCTCAAGAGAGATCGACCAATCAGAGAACCACGTCAAAAGAGCTCCGCCCACTCCCATGATGCAACAACAGTTTTATATTATTCTATTGTTTACATTTGTTTACATCATTCGCAATGCATCATGGGATTGTAGTGCATGCCCTCATTAAAGACGGTAAGTACAAGCATTTATTTTTAGATTTTATGCTAAAATATTACATAAAATATCAATAAATGTTCCACTAATGTCCATGTGAGCAAGTTTATGTCTTCATCACCTTTTGGCTGAAGTCACCTTTTATAAGCTAATGAGCCCGATGTGTTTGGTGCAATTTAATACATTTTATTGATTAAAATAACTTGATATGGGTACTTGAAACTCTGAATAAGCTTAAATATAGCAAACAAATCAACTGAAAATGTCCCCTGGAACTCCTACTCTGACTTCCTCACCTTTCTCTCCTCTCATGACTGTGCGGCCCTGAAGAAACTAAGAGATTTATTGGCAGTCGTTGATCATGTGTATTATACAGTACATAGTGACGTTGATATGATATATCAGCACTAATATAATGTGCTGTGATGTTCACTGTCTGAGCCAGTCTCATGGTGTTTCTGTGTGTGTGTGATCAGGTTTCGAGTGGATTCGGACAGTCTGACTATCATTGATGTGATAGAGAGTGATGCAGGTACATACAGATGTATCATGAACACAACACTGGATGAAGACTCGGCCAGCACTCGGCTCACTGTGGTCGGTGAGTGACGGTGACACTCTTTAAACAGTCTCTTGTATCTGTGCGCCTCAATACATTAATACAGTCTAACAAACATCTTCAAAACATGTGATGTGTTGAAAATATAGCGAGAAGACATCAGTCTAGTGCATTTGTAGGCAAACTTTGAGATTGTCTTGAAAAAGCCTGGCCTGTAAATTCAAGAAGTTTTAAAAGTGTGAAGGTTTTACAAGCCCTTCAGTCAGAAAGACAGAATGAAAGGTTGAAAGCTAACATGATGTAGCATGAAGCTAGGCACTGCTAGCATGTTGTTAGCATCTTTCCACGTGTAGCAAGGCAGTGCTAGCATGTTTTAACATGTTTCTAGCTAGTTTTAACACTTACCTAGGCATTGCTAGCATGTTTAGCATGTTGCTATCATGGTTAAGCACTTAGCTTGGCATTGCTAGCATGTTGCTAGCATGTCACTTGCATGTTGTAGGAATAAGCTAGGCAGTGCTAGCATGTTTTAGCACTTAGCTAGGCATTATAAGTATGTGTTAACATGTTGCTAGCCTGTTCCCATGTGTTGATAGCATGTTCTGTCATGTTGTTAGGCACTGCTATCATGTTTTAGCATGGTCTAGCATTTTCCTGTTTGTTAGCATGATCTATCATGTTGTTAGGCACTGCTCTCATGTTTTAGCATGTTGCTAGCATGGTCTAGCATGTTTCTGTGTGTTGTTAGCATGTTCTGTCATGTTGTTAGGCACTGCTCTCATGTTTTAGCATGTTGCTAGCATGGTCTAGCATGTTCCTGTGTGTTGTTAGCATGATCTATCATGTTGTTAGGCATTGCTATCATGTTTTTATCATGTTGCTAGCATTTTCTAGCATGTTCCTATGTGTTGATAGCATGCTCTGTCATGTTGTTAGGCACGGCTATCATGTATTGGCATGTTGCTTGTCAGGTCTATAATTTTCCTGTGTGTTGTTAGCATGGTTTATCATGTTGTTAGGCATTGCTATCATGTTCTAGCATGTTCCTATGTGTTGTTAGCATGTTTTTTTCATGTTGTTAGGCATTTTATGCATGCTGCTAGCATGTTTTAACATGTTGCTTGCATTTTCTAGCATGTTCCTAGGTGTTGTTAGCATGTTACTAGCATGTTTTTAGCATCTGGAAGGCGCAACTAGCATGTTGCTAGATGTTTAATCATGTTTTAGTTGGTTTTTAGGGTGAAAGATTGAGTGAGAGAGATTGAAAGAGAAGTTAGAGAGAGAGAGAGAGAGGGAGATTCAATAGAGCAGTTTAAGGCCTTCTGTTGGTCTGTTTACATTTGAATGTTGACAGTTGGAGTTTGAATAGTTTTGGCTCATCGGAACATTCTGTTAATGTATGTGAATACAACTTGATCGTCCGCTGTGTGGAAACCGTAAGTCCAATCAGTTAGAAACACATAGCAACCCGAGTCAGAACAGTCTGAAGGTCTGTCCCGAGTGGCTGTAGCTTGAAAACAATAGGACGAGTTACTCTTGGAAGTTTTGTCTGAGGACTATAATAATACGTTTATATAGTAGATCAGTAGATTTTCTTTTTCAAGTCAACCTAAAAAGTGCAGATAGAATAAAAGAACGCATTCTGTGTGAACAGCCCCCATGTGAACTCAGTCAAGCTGAAATCATCGATTCATGATGTCATAATGTCTGAGGGAGACTTACAGCTCTGCAGGACGAAAATGGGCTTTTCCCAATCAGCGGGTGTTTTCAAACCATTGAGATTCCCTAATTTCAACTCCCATCCCGGTGTGAAAACACACATTACTGTTCCGCAGAGACCTCAACTTGCACTGAGGGGTGTTCAAGTTCATTATGAAGATAAACAGGACATAAACTCACAGGAAACTCAAGTTTAATGTAAGTAGAAGCATCTGTAAGTGTCGTCTGTAACTAACACACTTCCTCCTCACTTCCTCTGACTCCGCCCACTCAGAGGCCACACCCTCTCCTGCTGGGATTTACGGTAAACACATATTGCATCACATCCCATAATGCACTGGGCCTGTGTGTGTGTTATTTCTAAAGGACCAACACTTTTATTTACGTTTATTTTGTATGTTTTCTGTTTAATTATTATTCACGTTTATGCAAATATGTGTCATTTGCATGATGATGTTTTTGTACGTGCTCTGAGACGTGTGTTTCTGTTCTCTGCGTCTGGTTTTTACCCATCAGTCTCATTTTTGCAGCTGTTTTCAGTCAGTATCAAACCTCAGATGTCATGTTGTATTTTATATGATTTAATTCGCTGCTGCTCGTTGTGATGTTCTGCCGCATGCATGACTCATCATGTGCATGTTGTGTTCTGGGTTTGTGTTGATCATTGTTGTGTGTGTCTTCAGGACAGCCTGACGCTCCCACTGATCTGGAGCTGACTGATCCCGGAGCGAGAAGCGTCGATCTCACCTGGACACCTGGAGACGAGCACAACAGCCTGATCAACAGTACGACACATATCAAATCAAATCAAATCAAATCAAATCACTTTATTGTCACACTACTGTGTACACGAGTGCAACAGCAGGTGAAATTCTTGTGTGCAGTTCCGAGTAACATAGCAGTAATGACAGTGACGAGACATAAACCACTTTACAATAAACAACATATTACACAAAACAATTTACATAACAAATGTACACAATACACACAATGTAGAATACACACACACTAGATACGGGTATAAATATATATATACACTAACTGAATTGGGAGAATATATTGACAGAATGATGATTAATAAAGTGCAGTGCTGATTGTTGATCGTGAGAGATCATGTGTTCAAAAGTCTGATTGCTTGGGGAAAGAAGCTGTCATGTAGTCGGGTGGTGCGGGTCCTGATGCTGCGATACCGCCTGCCTGATGGAAGCAGTGAGAGCAGCCCATGACTCGGGTGACTGGAGTCTTTGATAATCCTCCGAGCTTTATTCACACACCGTCTGTTATATATATCCTGGAGGGAGGGAAGCTCACCTCCGATGATGTTTCTGGCCGTTTGCACCACCCTTTGCAGGTCTTTGCGGTTGTGGGCGGTGCTATTGCCGTACCAGGCGGTGATGCAGCCAGTCAGGATGCTCTCTACAGTGCTGGTGTAGAACCGTGTGAGGATGTGTTGGTTCATTCCAAACTTCCTCAGCCGTCTCAGGAAGAAGAGGCGCTGGTGAGCCTTCTTCACAACGGCCTCAGTGTGGACGGACCATGTGAGTTCCTCAGTAATGTGGACACCGAGGAACTTGAAGCTGCTGACTCTCTCCACCGGTGCTCCATTAATGGTGATGGGGCTGTGTTCTCTGTCTTTCTTCCTGAAGTCCACCACAAGCTCCTTGGTTTTACTGACGTTGAGGGAGAGGTTGTGCTCCTGACACCAGCGTGTCAGAGTGTGCACCTCCTCTCTGTAGGCCGTTTCATCATTGTCAGTGATCAGACCTACAACCGTTGTATCGTCAGCAAACTTAATGATGGCATTGGAGCTATGTGTCGCCACACAGTCATGTGTGTAAAGGGAATACAGGAGTGGGCTGAGAACACAGCCCTGCGGGGCTCCAGTGTTGAGGGTCAGTGATGAGGAGATGTTGCTGCCCATTCTAACCACCTGACGTCTGCCTGACAGGAAGTCCAGGATCCAGCTGCACAGCGAGCTGTTTAAGCCCAGAGCCCGGAGTTTCACATCAAGCTTGGAGGGCACTATGGTGTTGAATGCTGAGCTGTAGTCTACAAACAGCATTCTCACATATGTGTTCCTTTTTTCCAGGTGGGAGAGAGCAGTGTGTATTGTAGATGCAATAGCATCATCAGTGGAGCGGTTGTTACGGTAGGCAAACTGCAATGGGTCCAAAGAGGTGGGCAGAACAGAGCAGATGTGATCTCTGATCAACCTCTCAAAGCATTTGCTGATGATGGGGGTCAGAGCAACAGGACGCCAGTCATTTAAGCAAGTGATTTTGGCTTGCTTCGGTACAGGCACAATGGTTGATGTTTTGAAGCATGTGGGGACTACAGACAGGGATAGGGACAAGTTGAAAATGTCCGTAAAAACACCAGCCAGTTGGTTCGCGCATGCTCTGATGACGCGGCCCGGAATGCCGTCTGGACCCGCGGCTTTACGGATGTTCACCCGTCGAAAGGATCGGGTTACATCCGCAACAGAGACGGAGAGTGAACCATCATCTGTAGTATCGGCCGCGAGTGCTCTCTCTGTGAGGGCGGTGTTGTTGTTCTCGAAACGAGCATAAAAAGTATTAAGCTCGTCCGGGAGAGAGGCAGCGGTGTTCATGGTGGAGTTTTTATTCCATTTATAGTCCGTGATGGTGTTAATTCCCTGCCACATAC
>JAVLUX010000049.1:23158972-23163972 GCA_032164185.1 Moxostoma hubbsi | reverse complement strand
TAAACATGCTAACAACACCTAGCTAATGCTAAAACATGCTAGAAAAATCCTAACATAATGCTAAATTGCTAACAACAACTAGCTAAGTGCCAAAACATGCTAACAATGCCTAGCTATGTGCTTAAACATGCTAGAAATACCTAGCTAAGTGTTAATCATGCTAGTATTCAGACAAGGCTTTTCAAGCCAACATAACATAAAGTTTGTCTACAAACTTTTAAATCGAGTTTAAATAGTTTCTAGTTTAAAATAAATATATATATATATTTAAAATCCCTGTATGAACCTGAATACATTATATTAGGGTACACCAACAAAACTGAAGGTACATCAGGTATTAATAGCTCCTAACAATTACAGGTTGGCAGTGGTTTCAGTGTAATAAACACGGATATATTTTTATTTGAGAATTGTCATGCACTGGTTGAATTTCAAGCTTCAGTCATGTGATATCCTCTTTATGGTGATGATGTTGTTGTTGTTGAATGTGTTCAGGTTCATTATCATCGTGAGAGGAGTTTACACCGACACAACTCACATCACAGTGAACGCAGAACTCAATCATTCGGCCCGCACAAAACCAGCGGCAAACTGCCACACCTGCACCCGTACAGCGTCTACAGTGTGCACGTGACAGCATTTAACGGGCGAGGAGAGGGTCCTGCCAGCTCTGCCCAGCGCTTCGAGACACCTGAAGGAGGTCAGAACGAGTCTTTCACTTCAGACATAAAACACTCTGCGATCAAACAGCCAATCACAACATGCTTCATGTTTTATACACCAAATGTTGGACCAATGAGATTTCAGTGTGGGCGGAGCTACTCTGAGCAGTCTGACAAAATGTCTTGATGTCCATCATGTGTGATTATGACACAGTGTGATTCATGTTTACATGCAGTTTTTTATTTAGTCCTGATTTCAAGAGATTGTAAGTGAATCAAACACCGAGTGTGAATAAATGACGGGTGTTTTTATGGTCTGGTCCAGTTCCTGGTGTGCCGTCGTACTTCAGAGTGTCTGGTTCTGATCTGGACACGCTGACGCTGGAGTGGGGTCCACCTCATGAGAGGAACGGCCGTCTGACGGGATACACACTCAAATATCAGACAGGTGAGTCAATCAGCTTGACATAGTTTCCAGATTTCAAGTTAAATCCCTCCTACATGCACTTGATAGATATTTTGGTAATACTATATTAACTACTCAGTATAAAGCATTTGTAAAGCATTAGTTTATAGGTAATTGATCATTTATAAATGATTGTTATAGAAATAAATGTTAATGGTTTATATTCAGTGTAGAAAACATTTTATTATTATTCTACAGTACAAGTTCATATATGAGCAGTTTGAAACTAAGTGTTCAGTTTGATCAAAAGTGCTAAAACATGCTAACAACACCTAGCTACATGTTAACAACACCAAGCAAAGTGCTAAAATATGCTAACAACACATAGCTAAGTGCTAAAACACGCTAACAACACTTTACTAATTGCTAAAATATGCTAACAACACCTAGCTAAGTGCTAAAACACGCTAACAATGCCTAGCTAAGTGCTACAATATGCTAACAACACCTAGCTTAAGTGTTACAATATGCTAACAACACCTAGCTAAGTGCTAAACACGCTAACAATGCCTAGCTATGTGTAAAACACACTAACAACACTTAGCTAAGTGTAATACACACTAACAACACCTAGCTAAGTGCTACAATATGTTAACAACACATAGCTAAGTGCCAAAATATGCTATCAACACCTAGCTAAGTGTTAAAACATGCTAGAGAAATGCTAACATCATGCTAAAATGCTTACAACACCTAGCTAAGTGTTAAAACATACTAGTAACACCTAGCTACATGTTAACAACACCAAGCAAAGTGCTAAAATATGCTAACAACACATAGCTAAGTGCTAAAACACGCTAACAACACTTAGTTAAGTGCTAAAATATGCTAACAACACATAGCTAAGTGTTAAAACATACTAGTAACACCTAGCTACATGTTAACAACACCAAGCGAAGTGCTAAAATATGTTAACAACACATAGCTATGTGCTAAAACACGCTAACAACACCTAGCTAAGTGTTAAAACACGCTAACAATGCCTAGCTAAATGCTACAATATGCTAACAACACCTAGCTAAGTGCTACAATATGCTAACAACACCTAGCCAAGTGATAAAACATGTTAACAATGCCTAGCTAAGTGCCAAAATATGCTATCAACACCTAGCTAAATGTTAAAACATACTAGAGAAATGCTAACATCATGTAAAAATGCTTACAACACCTAGTTAAGTGCTAAAGCATACTAGCAACACCTAGCTACATGTTAACAACACCAAGCAAAGTGCTAAAGCATGCTAACAATGCCTAGCTAAGTGCTAATAATACCAAGCTAACAATGCCTAGACTAATTGTTAATTATAAAACTAAAATAAAACTTTTGGTAATACTATATTAACTACTCAGTATAAAGCATTTGTAAAGCATTAGTTTATAGGTAATTGATCATTTATAAATGATTGTTATAGAAATAAATGTTAATGGTTTATATTCAGTGTAGAAAACATTTTATTATTATTCTACAGTACAAGTTCATATATGAGCAGTTTGATAATGTTTTTTGCATCCTAAGTAAACAACTTATTAACAACAATATGGCAGCGGGGGCGTGGTCAAGCGCCCGTCCAGAGAGGGAAAGCGGTAAGGGCGTTTGACCATGCCCCCGCTGCCACAAACACTTAACCAATGTATTTCAATTGATGCAAGCCAGTGTTAAAAACTTGTTTATCAGACAATTAAGAACTGGTATTCATTCAATAGTTAATAAAGAAATGATATAAACATTTGGTAACACTTTACAATAGGTTCCATTCCAACTAACATTAGCGAAGATTAATAAATGCTGGATAAAATATTTCATAGTTAGTTCATGATACATAATCTATGAACTAATGTTAACGAATTACACCTTTTTGTTAAGTATTTATGTACAAATATTTATACTGTATATGTAATGAACTGGATATACATTATTGCCTAATTACTGTTTTACGAATATTACAGTATTAATGCTTAATAAAGGTTGTAATAAGCACTGATTGACCTAATCCAAAGTGAATTAAACATTTATTAAATATCTATTACACTTCAAAGTTGTTTACTAAGAATGAAAAAACACTATCAATCTGATTATATCTGAACTTATTAGACAATAATAAATGGTTTGCAACGGTAAAAATAAATAGTATTTGTTAATGTATGAACAGTGTAGGAACAATGAGTTATAAATAGTTAATTAACAATAAACAAATGCTTAGTTCAGACATATACATATCTGTTAGTGTTCATCAATGTTCATGTTGCTTTAGTCAGCAGTAGTCTTTGGCAAGACACACTCGCCCAAGCGTTGGGTAAATTAACGTGACTCCGCCCCTTTCCTGTTGTGTGACGTCTCCAGTCAACAGCAGCAGTGAAGTGGGCGTGTTAGAGGAGCTGAACCTGCCGACCAATCAAACGAGTGTAACGCTGGACCACCTCAAGCACAGCACACGATACAAGTTCTATTTCAGCGCTAAAACACAGAAGGGCCCGGGGCCCGCGCTCACAGACGAGGCCCTCACCATCATCGAGAAAGGTACATAAACCAGCAGTGTGTTCAGTGTTTTACTGTCTCGTGTGTCTTCACTTATTCTGTCTGTGTTTGAGAACACATTTACACGTGATATCTAATGCTAAATGTACAACAGAAGTGTGTTGTAATGGTGTTTCCTGCAGTGATGTGTAGAATCAGTGTTTATCTGTGCACTTCCTCTCGTGTCTGAACACCTTGAACACTCTAAACACCTGCATGCAGCTCACAAACACTCAAAGCGGCCCTGGACGGTGTAGCCATGTAGTAGTCAGTGAGTCTCCAGCTTTGGTTTTGAAAGATAATTTCCCTTCATGCGCAGCATTACATGATCTCGATTGCTTAAACACATTTCTTGAAATTATTCCTCCTTTTCTCAAAACTCTAAACACAAATCCAGAACTTCTCCCCCAATTCCCCAAACTTCCTGTTTTCAGGTCAAAATGAAGCTTTCCACTTACAAACTGAAGAACCAACACACACACACACACACACACTACAACAACGTGTTACACAATGATGAGATACACTCAAACAACACTATATAAACCGGTAATAAGTGATGTTGCTTCTGTTTCTCCTCTTCACATGATGAACACAAAAGACACAACAGATGTGTACATCTGCACATTTGTATTCCTTAATGTACAGAACAAAAAACAACAACAAATCAATGATTCTGCATCCCAGCATCCCTCACAGTCACTCCATGGACAAGGACATGGTCAACTAGAGTGGCACGAGTTTCATCCAAGACTGCTTGTCCCCTTGCCCTTCATTTTCCTCTTCCTCCTCCTCCTCTCCCTACTCCTTCTCCACCTCCTCCTCTTCCTCCTCCTCTCCATATTCCACCTCCTCCTCTTCCTCCTCCTCTCTCTTCTCCTCCTCTTCCTCCTCCACTCCCTACTCCTCCTCTCAATACTCCTCCTACTCCTCCTCTCCCTGCTCCTCCTCTTCTTCCTCCTCTTCCTACTCCTCCACCTCCTTCTCTTCCTCCTCTTCCTAATCAAACTCCTCCCCTTCCTCATCCTCTCCCTACTCCTCCTCTTCCTCCTCCACTCAATACTGCTCTTCATCCTCTTCCTAGTCCTCCACCTCCTCTTCCTCCTCTTCCTACTCCTCCACCTCCTTCTCTTCCTCCTCTTCCTCCTCCTCTCCCTGCTCCTCCTCTTCCTCCTCCACTCAATACTCCTTCTCCTCATCTTCTTCCTCCTCTTCCTACTCCTCCACCTCCTCTTCTTCCTCTTCTCCCTACTCCTCCACCTCCTCCTCTTCCTAATCTAACTCCTCCTCTTCCTCATCCTCTCCCTACTCCTCCTCTTCCTCCTCCTCTTCCTACTCCCCCACCTCCTCCTCTTCT
>JAVLUX010000049.1:23143972-23153972 GCA_032164185.1 Moxostoma hubbsi | reverse complement strand
GATAGGTGTGGGTGAGAAACATTTTTTACTTTAAATGTCCTCTTTCATATTCATATGTGAAAGTGAATCTAAACAGGCACCCACACCTATCATATCACTTCTGAAGACATGGATTAAACACTGGAGTCATATGTGAAAGTGAAAGTGTAGATTTGTAGTAGAAAATGACTTAAATATTGATCTGTTTCTCACACACACCTATCATATCACTTCTGAAGACATGGATTAAACCACTGGAGTCTTATGGATTACTTTTATGCTGCATTTATGTGCTTTTTGGAGCTTCAAAGTTCTGGTCACCATTCAGTCTTTTTTACATATACTGTGGTAAAGCCATGTTTATTGCTCCATTGTTTTATTGTGATTTTTACCGTTTTGATTGACATATAATATGGTATTACCATGTCACAGTCATAGTTTTGTTGTAAAAAAATAAAAACCAATCTGCATTTAATTTGATATATTCCTAAAAATATATGTTAAGGGTTGTATTTGATGTTTCTCTGTATAGCTGCTTTGGGACAATATTAACCGTGCAAATAGCATTTAAACCGTTTCTCTCTGTGTTTATACATCTAACCCAATTTAACACGTAAATCCATACGACATATCCAGATAATATTAATTACAGTGGCTATATAAAGCTGCTTGAAACATGTCTTGATATCTCACAGAGGGTCCGTTGCGAGGGGATCTTGAGCTGCCGCACAATCTGATCACACTCGGACGAGCTCGTTAATGTAGTTAAATGTTCAAATGAGTCACGCGCTGTAGTAAAAGTGTGTATATGTGGTTTTACTCGTTAAACGTGTGAAAGTGAATAAAAGTCGTTGTTGTTGTAGCGCCTCTAGTGTTCATAACACCAGGAAACTGCAGCACATATAATGAATGTTGTGTGTTGATGCCGTGTGAAGAAAATATGATGAACAGTTTTTATGTTTGGACATGTTCTGAAGGAGCTGATGTGTGTAATCCACATCGTTTAACATCGGACACTGACGTCACATGTCCACATAAAGATCATGTCCAGCAAATGACTTCACAGTCTTTTAGAAGCATGTTGGAGATTTTTAAGAGAAAGTTGAAGTTTTTGGGAATGACAGATGTGATGCATTTACTGTCTATGTCATGTGTGAACGGAGCGATCAAATTACTTCCCGTCCTCCTCCATGAGCTGCTGTAACAGCTGTTTTCTGTCTTTATGTTGTACAATTGCTGCAGCCTCGTTAACTTTATAATTAATCACAAATCAGCTAAACTTAAAGGGACAGTTCACCTAAAAATTTAAATTCTGTCATCATTTACTCACCCTCATGCCATCCCAGATGTGTGCGACTTTCTTTCTTCTGCAGAACACAAATGAAGATTTTTAGAAGAATATTTCAGCTCTGTGAGTCCATACAATGCAAGTGAATGGTGACCAGAACTGTAAAGCTCCAAATAGCACATAAAGGCAGCATAAAAGTAATCCATACGACTCCAGTGGTTTAATCCATGTCTTCAGAAGTGATATGATAGGTGTGGGTGAGATACAGATCAATATTTAAGTCATTTTCTACCATAAATCTACACTTTCACTTTCACATAAGACTCCAGTGGTTTAATCCATGTCTTCAGAAGTGATATGATAGGTGTGGGTGAGAAACAGATCAATATTTGTCATTTTCTACCATAAATCTACACTTTCACTTTCACATACGACTCCAGTGGTTTAATCCATGTCTTCAGAAGTGATATGATAGGTGTGGGTGAGATACAGATCAATATTTGTCATTTTCTACCATAAATCTACACTTTCACTTTCACATACGACTCCAGTGGTTTAATCCATGTTTTCTGAAGTGATATGATATGTGTGGGTGAGATACAGATCAATATTTAAGTCATTTTCTACTATAAATCTACACTTTCACTTTCACATATGACTCCAGTGGTTTAATCCATGTGTTCAGAAGTGATATGATATGTGTGGGTGAGATACAGATCAATATTTAAGTCATTTTCTACTATAAATCTACACTTTCACTTTTACATATGACTTCAGTGGTTTAATCCATGTCTTCAGAAGTGATATGATAGGTGTGGGTGAGAAACACATCAATATATAAGTCCTTTTTTACTTTAAATCTACACTTTTACTTTCACATATGAAACTAAACAGGCACCCACACCTATCATATCACTTCTGAAGACATGGATTAAACCACTGGAGTCTTATGGATTGCTTTTATGCTGCCTTTATGTGCTTTCTGGAGCTTCAAAGTTCTGGTCACCATTCACTTGCATTGTATGGACCTACAGAGCTGAAATATTCTTCTAAAAATCTTCTAAAAAGAAAGAAAGTCATACACATGGGATGGCATGAGGGTGAGTAAATGATGACAGAATTTTCATTTTTGGGTGAACTGTCCCTTTAAGGTGTTTGTGCGTGTTTGTAACTGTCCTCTTCCTCTTCCTCAGCGATGGTGAGTCCTCAGGTTGATATCGCCACTCAGGGCTGGTTCATCGGTCTGATGTCAGCGATCGCTCTCCTCATCCTCATCCTGCTCATCGTCTGCTTCATCAAGAGGAATAAAGGCGGGAAATATCCAGGTGAGAGCGACACGTTCCACTCTGATGACGTCATCAAGACTGCGTGGGCGGAGACCAGTCTTATTAACCAATAATATCATGAGCGGCTTTTCAGTGACCAATGAAACGCTTTTCAGATGTCTTTAAACGTTGTGATGAGGTTTGTGTTTGTGTTGTGTGTCAGTGAAAGAGAAGGAAGACGCTCATGGAGATCCAGAGATTCAGCCCATGAAAGAAGATGACCTGACGTTTGGAGAGTACAGGTGAGAGACCTCTGACCTCTGACCTCTGACCCCAGCACACACCGATCTACTGATGAAGGTGGAGGAGCGAGGTTGCATCATCTTCTCTTCATCTGAGGTCTGATGATGATGATGGTTATAAGTTTTAAAGGATTATAAGAGATTTCCAGGAATGAACTTGTGATATCTGCAGCCATATTTCTTGTTTTGTGTTCAAACATGCTTAAAACGAGACGTGGAGAGGAAGCACAATCCATGAAGACTTCTCTGGATCTGTCGCCAGTATCTGTGGCGTAATGATGATTGTCTGATTGGTGCGATGATCTTTATGCCACAGATACAGTTTCTGATATTTGTGCTGTATAACCAGAGAAAGTTCCAGATGTTTTTCAGGATGATCAATACGAGTTTATTGGATGATATTTGAGCGATGTGTTTGTGCTGTCTCTTCCTGTTTATTCTGCACGCACGAGACAAACATGTATGCACTTTACTGTTCAATCTTTATATTCACTGACTCATAAAGTTTGTTTTGATGAGGATGTGATTGTGTGCATCATTGCAATAGTTATTCGGGTGATGATGTCATTCTGTTGCTGCTCTTCACACTGACACGTTGTTACTGTAACTGTTCGAACAAGTGAAATGAGACGATATTCAGACCGGTTTAAATGTGACTGAAGAGTGTCCAGAGACTTCATCAGCGTGATTAGCGGTTTATCGTCTCGTTTGAGATCGAGTCACGCGTGTGTGTGTGTGTGTGTGTGAGTGTGTGTGTGGAGAGGGTTTCAGTTCATCATGGCGTGTCGGGGCGGTGATCATCGCTCAGAACAGCGTTTCGGGCTCCTGCAGAACACACGGATGTGCACTTATACTCGTTCCAGTGTGACTCGTGTGTGTTCTGTCTGTTATGGGGCAGATGTGGGCAGGTAAGATGGACTGACTGCATGTGAGAGACGGAATAACACATCAGCTGGGAGAAAAATCATCATTTCACACTCACACTTCTCTGTCACTCCTGAACCGTGAAGAGAGATCCGTCAGTGATCGTTCACATCAGCGGTCCGTTAACACAAGCGTTAGATTGCCGTTGTGTCCCTTCCAGAATTTACCAACAGGCGCGTCACTGGATGATGCAAATGAAATGTTTAGGATGAATGTTCAGTATAAATACTAAAGTTTAGTTCAACTGTATCACATTTACTTTCCCTCTAGATAGTGACATCGGACACTGAAAAATCAAGATTGGGTGTAATCTGATTACAAATGTATTAGTTACTGTAAATGTAAAGTAATTAGTAGTGTAACTAATTTGTCAAAGAAGTAATTAGTAAAGTAATCTGATTACAAATGTATTAGTTACTGTAAATGTAAAGTAACTAGTAGTGTAACTAATGTGTCAAAGAAGTAATTAGTAAAGTAATCTGATTACAAATGTATTAGTTACTGTAAATGTAAAGTAACTAGTAGTGTAACTAATTTGTCAAAGAAGTAATTAGTAAAGTAATCTGATTACAAATGTATTAGTTACAATAAATGTAAAGTAACTAGTAGTGTAACTAATTTGTCAAATAATTAATTAGTTAAGTAATCTGATTACAAATGTATTAGTTACAATAAATGTAAAGTAACTAGTAGTGTAACTAATTTGTCAAAGAAGTAATTAGTAAAGTAATCTGATTACAAATGTATTAGTTACTGTAAATGTAAAGTAACTAGTAGTGTAACTAATTTGTCAAATAATTAATTAGTAAAGTAATCTGATTACAAATGTATTAGTTACTGTAAATGTAAAGTAACTAGTAGTGTAACTAATTTGTCAAATAAGTAATTAGTAAAGTAATCTGATTACAAATGTATTAGTTACCGTAAATGTAAAGTAACTAGTAGTGCAACTAATTTGTCAAAGTAATTAGTAAAGTAATCTGATTACAATTTTAGATAAGTAGCGGATTACTATTTTAAGCAATGTACACAACACTGATCTGATTACAAAGGTATTAGTTACTGTAATCTAATTACTTTTAAGTCATAAAAAGTAGTGTAATGTATTACATTTTAAATTCTTGTAATCTGATTACAGTTACTGACTTTCAATGAATTACGTTTGAAGACACATTTTATGTTTATTCACATGTTTCCTAAAATAATAATTGTACGTATAATCCAGTTTAAAATATGAATATATATATTAATACGTGCGTCTGAAGGGTGTTTTGTATGGCCAAATAACTCAAAATTAAATCTTTAAATAAAAGTTTAAATCAATCTTAAAATGCATAATTAAATAGATTTAAAAGCAGTAAAATGCTTAAATGAATATATAAATCAATAAATGCTCCAGTTTGCATCTTATTTTCATTTCAGCATTTGTTTGTTGATGCACAAGCTTCTTGTTGATTTGCAGCGTTACGGCCGTCAGACACGTCACTCATTTAATCCTTTTCACATCATTTAAATATTCCTTTGATGTGTAATTTGGAGATTTGGTTCACTGAAAGTGTAAGTGCGGGTGATGGATCTCCACATCAGGAGTGTGTGGTGAAGTGTGCACACATTTCATCATCATCATGTCGGTCTTTATATCAAGTCTGCTTTTACACTTAATGAACATAATGCACGTGTGTGACGCTCGACCGTCTCCGGGTTTAGCAGCTGGTTTGTGCATGTGAACACACTCCATGTCACTATGATGATGTTTCATGTCTCATGTTCAGGCTTTATATGGTCATTGCACTGAAACATGGCCTGTGCTTGTTATCATCTCTATATACTGTTTCCTGTGATCATAACATCTACAAACCGAATTCTGTCCGTGTGTTTATTTCAGTTAGTGACGGTCACGTGTGTGCGATTGCACATGTGACGCTGGGATGTTTGCTGCATGTCTGTGGCATTCACGTTCCATCTTGTGTCATGAAGTTTGATTTGGGTTTGACGCCCGTCATGGCATCGTCTGTAACGTCTGCATGTGGTTTTTCTCCTAGTGACGAGGATCATAAACCGCTGAAAGGGAGCCGAACGCCGTCCAGCGGAACCGTTAAACGAGACGACAGTGACGACAGTTTAGTTGACTACGGCGACTCCGGAGACACGCAGTTCAACGAGGACGGATCGTTTATCGGACAGTATAGCGGGAAATCTGAGCGAGAGGTGGCGCGCGGGCACGAGAGCTCAGAGCCGCCCTCGCCCATTAACGCCATGCATTCATTCGTGTAGGGTGGCGCAGCGGATGTGACGTGATTCTGCACACTGACTGATGAACGTGTTTCATCACAGACGGATTGAGCGGGTCGCTCTGTAACACGTGTGCAGATTGTACGTGGACGGACGTTGACACGCGACATTCAACATACAGTAATGACTCGTGTACCTGTGTACATCACACCTGCATTATACAGCCAGTGTTGGGTAAGTTACTCAGTAGGGAAAGTAATCCACTACAAATGGGTAATTACTTATATGTAATCTGATTACTTTGTTTAAAAGTAATCAGATTACTTATACTTTTAAGTAACTTCCTGAACAATTCAAAATAATGTCTATATGCTTCCTCATACACGCCGCGCATCATATTCCTCCTTTATAATGAATTATTAATGACACAGACGCATAATTCATGTATTAAATGTATTCTTCATAATATAGTTTTAGAAATACGTGTAAGCCAGTTATGCACTTCAAATAATTCAAAGTCAGTATCTGTAACCTGAATAAGGAATGTAAATGTAATGCATGACGCTACTCTCTGACATAAAGTAATCACACCCAACACTGGATACAGATTACATTTCATGTAACTTCAGTATTTTTCTCTTATTTTCCGGTCACTCGACCTCTTTTTATAATGATTTACACATTTCAATTTAATAACAAAATTCTATCAAATTCAATTGAGTAATCTTTTTATTTTCTCCCCATTTCCCAATGCGCTCCGAGTCCTCGTGGTGTTGTAGTGACTCGCCTCAATCCGGGTGATGGAGTACGAATCTCAATTGCCTCCACGTCTGAGACTTGTTGAGCGTATTACCATGGAGACGTAGCACGTGTGGAGTCTTCACGCTATTCTCCGCGGCATCCACGCACAACTCACCACACGCCCCACCGAGAGCGAGAACCACATTATAGTGACCACGAGGAGGTTATCCCATGTGACTCTACCCTCCCTAGCAACCAGGACAATTTGGTTACCCCATGTGACTACTCTCCCTAGCAACCGGGCCAATTTGGTTACCCCATGTGACTCTACCCTCCCTAACAACCGGGACAATTTGGTTACCCCATGTGACTACTCTCCCTAGCAACCGGGCCAATTTGGTTACCCCATGTGACTCTACCCTCCCTAGCAACCGGGACAATTTGGTTACCCCATGTGACTACTCTCCCTAGCAACCGTGACAATTTGGTTACCCCATGTGACTCTACCCTCCCTAGCAACCGGGACAATTTGGTTACCCCATGTGACTACTCTCCCTAGCAACCGGGCCAATTTGGTTACCCCATGTGACTCTACTCTCCCTAGCAACCGAGACAATTTGGTTACCCCATGTGACTACTCTCCCTAGCAACCGGGCCAATTTGGTTACCCCATGTGACTCTACCCTCCCTAGCAACCAGGACAATTTGGTTACCCCATGTGACTACTCTCCCTAGCAACCGGGCCAATTTGGTTACCCCATGTGACTCTACCCTCCCTAACAACCGGGACAATTTGGTTACCCCATGTGACTACTC
The DNA here is from genome assembly GCA_032164185.1 of Moxostoma hubbsi. Classification (NCBI taxonomy): domain Eukaryota; kingdom Metazoa; phylum Chordata; class Actinopteri; order Cypriniformes; family Catostomidae; genus Moxostoma; species Moxostoma hubbsi. The sequence goes on along the minus strand of JAVLUX010000049.1, from coordinate 23,146,425 downwards.
TCCCTAGCAACCGGGCCAATTTGGTTACCCCATGTGACTCTACTCTCCCTAGCAACCGAGACAATTTGGTTACCCCATGTGACTACTCTCCCTAGCAACCGGGCTAATTTGGTTACCCCATGTGACTACCCTCCCTAGCAACCAGGACAATTTGGTTACCCCATGTCTCAGACGTGGAGGCAACTGAGATTCATCCTCCATCACCCGGATTGTGGCGAGTCACTACACCACCACGAGGACTCGGAGCGCATTGGGAATTGGGCGTTCCACATTCGGGAGAAAAGAGGAGGATCCCCCAAAAATGGCTGCAATATTGGTTTGACTTAAAAAATATCTTAACGTCTGTAAAAACAAGAAGAAATGCCTTGAGAAGCAGAAGCGTGTTGTTTTCACAGTATAAAATGGTCTTCATGTTTAAAACAGGAAAAATGATTTGCACATTTAAGAATAATAAACTTGTTTTCCTTTTGAATGAAGTTTTGCTTTTCTTAACACATAATCATAAATATCTGTCTAATGATTTTATCTTTAATATTTGATCAGACTGACAAATATAAGATGATATCAGAGTTCATTCATAACTCAAACATGTAGCATGCAATACAAGAGAGTGTGCAGACACATTATACATGCATGCAGACGCACATCATGATAATGACGCTAGTGTTGAGTGTTCATGGAACTGTACGGAATCTTCCGGATACAGAGCGGAACAACAGAGATGTGTGTTTACCTTGTGTCACATGACCTCATGACATCACATCAACACCTGCATCAGCCGTAACCCCATCATGACCTCTGTGTGAACCTGTGTAGTTTCCATAGCAACCCAACCCATGACGGCTCTTCCTGTCTGACGACGGTCGTCATGACGCTGTTCGCTGGTGTTCGTCACACAATCGATCTTTATATGTTACAATGTAGAAATGAAATGTTCGTCTCTGGTGGGTCCAGCACACGCTTCATTCACGAGCTGGATGTTTTCTGTAGATCATGTTGCCGTGTGTGTGAGATTGGGAATGTTTTTTTTCATAACTTGCATCAAGTTTGAATTTTAAATGAGTTTTTATATAATGATGAGTTTCAGTGTTTGAGGTGCAGGTCATGTGACCTTTCTTCAGCTGTCATTATTGTTTATCATAATCACATCTTTATATTTATTTCCTGTTTTACTGATCATGTGATTCAGGTTTCCAGGTTTAATGCACATAATACACATATATTATAACTGAACGGACTCATAATTGTGATTATTATTCAGTGTGATATGAGCACTATATGTTCAGTTGTTTGCATTATAAGTATTGTGAAGGGATTTGATACTTCATTAGCTGCAGGATTTACTAACAACACGTGTCATTTTATCACTATATATGATTGATGATAATATGCAATGAAATAATAAATGTCATTGTTGTATATATGTTTTACTGACTCGTGTCGTTTCTGCAGAGATCAACATGAGATCGAGTCTCTAGATGACACACATCTGACATTACTGGAGATGAAACATCTCATATTTACATCACGTCCTCTGACATTATTACTGTCATGTGAAGAGAGAGAGAGAGAGAGAGACATCTGTCCAAAACATGCTGCGTGTGTGTGTGTGGGTGTGTGTATGTAGTGTGTGTGTGTGTGTGTGTGTATATAGTGTGTGTGTGTGTGCGTGCGTGCGTGAGTATAGTGTGTGTGTGTGTGTGTGTGTGTGTATATATATGTGTGGGTGGGGGGGTATATGTATGTGTGTGTGTGGGTGTGTGTGGGTGGGGGGGTATATGTGTAGGTGTGTGGGTGTGTATATTGTGTGTGTGTGTGTGTATGTAGTGTGTGTGTGTGGGTGTGTATATAGTGTGTGTGCGTGCGTGCGTGAGTATAGTGTGTGTGTGTATATATATAATATGTGTGTGTATATAGTGTGTGTGTATGTATGTGTGTGTGTGTGTGTGTATATAGTGTGTGTGTATGTATGTGTGTGTGTGTGTGAGTGTGTATATATGTGTGTGTGTGTGGGTGGGTGTGTGTGTGAGTTGGCACAGAGTTTCTGCCTTCTGTTAACAGAATATTTGATCTGGGTTCTTGATTATTTTCCTGCAGGATGTTTAAATGATGAACAAACATTAAACATGTGAGCACAGAAAGATTCAATTAAACTGAATCAGTCTCATAAATCTTCACCTGCTGTAGATGTGCCACATTCAAGATGTTCATTAACACTCACGTCCAGAACTGACTGGATATCTTCCGCACAAGATCGATTAGTCATTTAAAATGTGAATTATTGAGAACACTGTTGCTGTTCTCAGTCTGCCATTGTTCGCTCAAACTGGTAACTAGAGCTGGTCGTCTTGTAGCCAAACACCTGCGAGACAATGAGCAGTTCTGATCAGTCCCTCAACTCTTCCCTTTATAACGGAGCTGTTCAGATGTGCACATGTTCACAGGGTATAATT
>JAVLUX010000049.1:23131472-23138972 GCA_032164185.1 Moxostoma hubbsi | reverse complement strand
AACTGACTGAACACCGTTCACAAGAGTGTACACGGTCATTTAAGGGTTAAACTTCTGCCGCACGAGTCATGTGACACAACAACATGATTTCTGTGAAGCGCTTCTACAGGCGCAGCACCAACATTAATGTCTCTGATACGAAATCTCTTTACATTTATTGAAATTTATAGACTTTATATGGAGTTATGATGAAAAAAAAAGCACACTGGAGGTTAAGTCATGCACTAAATAGGGAGCAAGGGATCATCCTATAGCTCTCCTATAACTGTTCTGAGACCAGTGCAGACAGACAGCACACTGGAGGTTAAGTCATGCACTAAATAGGGAGCAAGGGAGCATCCTATATCTCTCCTATAACTGTTCTGAGACCAGTGCAGACAGACAGCACACTGGAGGTTAAGTCATGCACTAAATAGGGAGCAAGGGAGCATCCTATAGCTCTCCTATAACTGTTCTGAGACCAGTGCAGACAGACAGCACACTGGAGGTTAAGTCATGCACTAAATAGGGAGCAAGGGAGCATCCTATAGCTCTCCTATAACTGTTCTGAGACCAGTGCAGACAGACAGCACACTGGAGGTTAAGTCATGCACTAAATAGGGAGCAAGGGATCATCCTATAGCTCTCCTATAACTGTTCTGAGACCAGTGCAGACAGACAGCGCACTGGAGGTTAAGTCATGCACTAAATAGGGAGCAAGGGAGCATCCTATATCTCTCCTATAACTGTTCTGAGACCAGTGCAGACAGACAGCACACTGGAGGTTAAGTCATGCACTAAATAGGGAGCAAGGGAGCATCCTATAGCTCTCCTATAACTGTTCTGAGACCAGTGCAGACAGACAGCACACTGGAGGTTAAGTCATGCACTAAATAGGGAGCAAGGGAGCATCCTATAGCTCTCCTATAACTGTTCTGAGACCAGTGCAGACAGACAGCACACTGGAGGTTAAGTCATGCACTAAATAGGGAGCAAGGGAGCATCCTATAGCTCTCCTATAACTGTTCTGAGACCAGTGCAGACAGACAGCACCCTGGAGGTTAAGTCATGCACTAAATAGGGAGCAAGGGAGCATCCTATAGCTCTCCTATAACTGTTCTGAGACCAGTGCAGACAGACAGCACACTGGAGGTTAAGTCATGCACTAAATAGGGAGCAAGGGAGCATCCTATATCTCTCCTATAACTGTTCTGAGACCAGTGCAGACAGACAGCACACTGGAGGTTAAGTCATGCACTAAATAGGGAGCAAGGGAGCATCCTATAGCTCTCTATGCAGTTAAGTGCGTTCACTCCTAAAATCTGATCAAAAGTTCAGTTTCAGGCTGCAGATGATGTTGTAGAATGTGTTTATCCGAGACGTCATCTCGAGACTGTGATGAGTGTCGGTGTATTTGTGTGTTTGAGAGCTGTCGTGGGTATTATGGGATGTGTTTACTCGGCTGATCTTTCTTGTGATTACTCTGTGTGATTCAGTAAGTGTTGATCTGACACTAATGCCCCTCCATCTCTGTTCTGCCCCCCTGAGCCCGTCTCCAGTGACTCGTGGATGGATTAACGGTTTGAGTGTGAGGGGTGTTCATCTTAACCAGAACTAAATGTGTGTGTTTAGCTGAATGTTTGGCTTATGCATCATAACACGTCTGTGGGGTATTTCTATAGATGATATGAGTCAGTGTGTCAGCACATTAAGTGTTGTTCTCAACACTTCTTTCATCACACTGTGCTGATTTGGGCTTTATTGGGATGGTTGTTTAGAAAAAAACACTTCCTGAAATATATATTTATTTTAAATACTAATGCACACAGAAATTCTAATTATTTCTAAAGGACGATATCATAAAAAATGCAAAAATGTGAAATTTAAATCTAAATTCTTCACTCTATATATTTTTAATCTCTTGTTTACATTTGAAGAACTGATGCGTGTCAGATGGTCGGGTTAGTTTAATCTCATTTATCAGTGTCTGACATTATAATACATAATAATGAGCTCCTCTTAATTAACTGTGACCTTTGACCCTTGTTTGTCTCTATTAATCTTTATTTGCAATGATGTGACTGACAGCACAGAGATACCGCAGGGCAAAGCACACACACACACACACACACACACTCACACACACAAGCACACACACACACACACACACACACACACACACACACACACAGGTACACACAAGTACACACACACACACACACTCATGTACACACACACACACTCATGTACACACACACACACACACACACACTCAGCCTGGTAGATAGACATACATATAGACAGACAGACAGACAGACAGCAAGATAGATAGACAGACAGATAGATAGACAGACAGACAGTCAGACAGATAGATTGATAGATAGATAGACAGACAGACAGACAGCTAGATAGACAGACAGACAGATAGATAGATAGATAGATAGATAGATATATAGATAGATAGATCTGATCATCTGAGCAGCAACTCTAAATATGAGCTCCTGAACAATTAAGAGAGATTGAACCAAATAAGTGAGACAGAGAGTAAACTTATAACGGCAAACAAGAAAAAACAATAGAGGAACATTTGAAGATAAATTTTTACCAAGAAAAATATATATTTTGACTGCAAAGAAGATAAAAACATCGAGATTAGCATCTGGCTACTGGAACATCACTGGATGAGCTACCTGCATTTTCCCTCCAAAACCTGAAAGGAATAATTAAATTGACTACAGCTAAAAAATCATCCTACAACAGAGATCTCCAAATGCTAAACAAACAGGTGAGCTTTAACTGGCACACAACAACATTAAAACTATAAATTTGGACTATATATATCAAAATATCCCATCATTGCGAGCTAAGGCTAAAGCTAAAGAAAAAACGGCAGTTGGTCAGTTCTGGCAGAGAGATCACCATGACGACTAGAGGCCAATCAGAGTGCAGGGAGGTGATCTACCCTGACAAGTGTAAAAGTGTGCAGGCAAGGAAAAAGCACAAAGAGAAAACACTGAAAGAAAATCCTGATGTTCTTTATGCAGACTACATTCAACTGAATGGGAAGAGAATAAAAAATAATTTAATTTTTTATACTACAATGATTACTGGATGGAAATCAGCCATCTGTGATCATTTTAAGCATGTATTTAAAGAAGGAATTGGCAGAGGTGGGAGATTAACTGTGTGTGAAGATGAAATGCTGGACACAGACAACCCCATTCTCACTATAACTTACTACACTAAAGGCACTATTCTTCTTCAAGGCAATGAGGCAAGCTTGAACTCATTTGAGGAGATCTTTACTATACTGTTAGCCAGAGTAGATAAGGAGAGAGATAAGACCCCTGCAAACTGCTCCGACTCTGAGGAGGAAAGTGTAGTAAAACCCCCAACATCACCATCTGAGCGTCAGCTGAGAGACAGTCTGGCCCTGCTGGAACTGGACTTTATTGAGTTCAGAGAACACATTCAACACAGACAGTCAGACACACACAACACAAACATCTGCATCCAACAGCTCAAAGATGAACTCCAGCAGCTGAAGAAAGAGAGCAACACCTCCATCACTAATCTCACAGCAGCTCTCAAAGAACTTAAAGAAGAAAACCAAACTCTCCGTGCACAGATGGGCAAATTAACAAAAGACACAGAAAGTAATAATAAAAACTTCTCCATAAAGTTTAAAGAGCAAAGAGATCAACAGGAGAATAGCAGAGATGGTACACCTCACTGCAGCACTACAACGCCTGTAACCCCCAAAAACAACACATACACAGACACACCGTCTGCATCAAACACCCAGACACCAGTGAAAACACAGGCCTCATCACCCCAGCCTCCTCACTGTAACCCATCAGAACCCGGTCCAGATGTTTTAATCCTGATGGACTCTAATGGGAAGTTCCTGGACCCACAGAAGCTCTTCCCACATCACAAAGTTTCAGCGAAACGATGCAGCACAACAGGCCACGCCCACCAGATCCTTAGAGACTTCTCGGGAAACCCCTCGTGTGTGATTATTCACACGGGAACTAATGACCTTCACACACTGCGCAACAGTACTGCTGATGCTGTGAAGAAAGTTGCAGAATTCACCAGCAAAAAGTTCCCAGAGACCCGTATTGTAATATCCACACTCCTGCCGAGACGTGACACACCACCTCATGTCATCAACAACATCAACGCGGAAGTCTCACGAGGATGTTCCACGCTCCCAAATGTGCACCTGGTCCACCACCACCACATCGGCCTTCACCACCTCTTTGATGGACTCCACCTGCATAAAGACGGAGTGCGTGTATTTGCAAAAAACCTTAAGGATGCTGCCCTGGGCCGCAATCCAACGTCACAGAGCCCCTTTCCAACGACACCAGGACACTACCGGCCCATCCACCCCTACATGCCCAGATATGCCCCTTTGACCCCGGTGAGGAGAGACCACAGCTGGACAAGCAATCTACGTCGTCCATTACCCCCAACACACCTACTTGAAGCTCCATACACACCCGTAAACCCACACATACCTGCCCCACATCCACCTGCTGGCCATCAACACCCCACCAGGAAGAGGAAACAAAAAACTGCCCCATACCAGGAGAGACCACCACAGCAGAGAGCACAGAGCTATGCTGAAGCTGTGGCCCGGCCCCCTGCCACACCCACACCCACGACAACCAATGAGCTGGGACTCATTAAAGAGATGCTACAAACACTGTGCAACCAGCTGCTACAGAGATAAGAACACTATTCAAACACACACCTACACACACACTCACTCTCACACTGACACACACTCACACACACACACACACACTCACTCTCACACAGACACACACTCACACTCACACACACACACTCACTCTCACACAGACACACACTCACACACACACACACTCTCACACAGACACACACTCACACACACACACACACACTCACTCTCACACAGACACACACTCACACACACACACTCACTCTCACACAGACACACACTCACACACACACACTCACTCTCACACAGACACACACTCACACTCACACAGACACACACTCACTCTCACACACACATACTCACTCTCACACACACACACTCACACTCACTCTCACAGAGATAAGAACACAACTCAAACACACACCTACACACACACTCACTCTCACACAGACACACACTCACACTTACTCTCACACAGACACACACTCACACACACACACATTCACTCTCACAGAGATAAGAACACAACTCAAACACACACCTACACACACATTCACTCTCACAGAGATAAGAACACAACTCAAACACACACCTACACACACAAATTCACTCTCACACAGACACACACACATTCACACACACCTACACACACATTCACTCTCACAGAGATTAGAACACAACTCAAACACACACATTCACACACACACACACACACACACACACACACACACACACACACATTCACTCTCACTGACACACACTCAAGCACAGACACATACAATCTCACACAGACACACACACACTCACGCACACATGGACACACACACACACACACTCACTCTCACGCACACATGGACACACACACTCACTCTCACGCAGACACATACTCACGCACGGACACACACACATTCACAGTTATGTACATAGACACACACACACTCACTCAAACACATTTACACTCACATGTGCGCACACACACACACACACACACTTAAACCCACAAACAGCAAAATGAAATAATAATAATAATTAAAAAAAAAAAAATATATATATATATATATATAATAACAAAACCAAAATAATAATAACAATAATTAATTGATGTAAATTGTTTGCATGCATGTTGTCATATGTTTTCTCTCTGTCTTACTATATAGGTTTTGTCTTAATTAATATCAATGTGTTCATTTTTAATAAGTTGTTGGAATATTCAGGGTCTTCATTCATCCACATTTGGATTCAAAAGTACAGACCCTGAATTCTTAAAATGTATAAAAGATGTGGACATTATGGTTCTCACGGAAACCTGGTGTCGACAGGACGTGATCACCCACTGTCCCTCAGGCTACTACGAAATCATCGTGCCCTCAGTGAAATTAAATACAGTCCACCGCGGTCGAGACTCGGGAGGGATTCTGGTGTGGTACAGGGAGGATCTGGCCAAACACATCTCAACCATCATACTGGGAAAATTCCACTGTTGGATTAAATTAAAGAAGGAAATTGGCATTGGCACCACAGACACATATCTCTGTGCCATCTACAATCCTCCAGTGGAATCCCCTTATCATGATGAGGAATACCTGCACAACATCCACACAGAGATCAGCCGCTTCCAGGCCCAGGGAAATGTGCTGCTGTGTGGAGACTTTAATGCACGAACCGGAACTGAACCGGATAATATTGACCCAAAGGGCAATAAACATGTGTTTGGCCAGAGCCCCGTGAGCCTCACCAAAAACCTCCCAGCACGGAACAATCTCGACCATACTGTAAACAAAAATGGTACAGAATTAGTGCACCTCTGCCAAGCCTCAGGCCTGTACATACTCAACGGCAGGATCAGAGGGGACTCATTAGGGAGGTTCACGTGTTATTCAGGTCTTGGAGCTAGTGTAGTTGACTATGCCATCACTGACATGGACCCTTCCTCCTTCAGTGCATTCACTGTCAGACAGCAAACTCCACTCTCAGACCATAACCAGACTAATATATATATTAAACAACACCACACAGAAAAACACAGAGCAATGGAGAACTGTCACATGTATCCAGTGCAGCAGAGATACAGATGGACTCCAGACAGCACAGACAAATATACCCAAGCCCTCAACTCTCAAGAACTGAAAAACATGATCACTAAATTTATACACAAACAATTCGGAATGAACAAGGATGGTGTAAATTCGGCTACTGATGAAATCAATTATATATTTAAAAAAGCAGCCAGTAAAGCTGAGTTGAAAAAGAAAGGCAAAAAACATCCTGAAAAACCCACCAAAACAGAAAAGTGGTTCGATGCAGACTGTAAAACATTAAGAAAACAACTCAGAAAATTATCCAATCAGAAACACAATGATCCAAACAACACTGACATAAGAATTGACTATTGCACCAAATTACAACAATACAAACAAACAATCAGAGACAAAAAGCATCACCATCTCACCAAAAGCTTACATGAAATTGAACAATCGATCAATCAAAATCAGTTCTGGGATCTGTGGAATAATTTGAGCACAACAAAACAACAAGATTTGCCGATCCAAAATGGAGAAATCTGGAAAAATCACTTTCAAAACTTGTATAAAGAAATCCCACCAAAACAACTAAATGACAATTATAATCTGATCAAACACAAACTACAAATATATGAAAACACAATTAAAAATAACCAGAATCCTCTGGACTTCACAATCACACATGAAGAATTAATCCAAAAACTGAAACACCAAAAGTGCAAAAAATCTTGTGGTGCAGACAACATCTTAGGAGAGATGCTGAAACACAGCACACCTGACCTGCAGACG
>JAVLUX010000049.1:23021472-23116472 GCA_032164185.1 Moxostoma hubbsi | reverse complement strand
ATCCACTAGTTTAAAGTGCTGATTGCAGCGTCACAGTATTTTAGGGGATTAAAGCCCTCCTTAATGGGGTCTAGCAACGCCCGTGACCAAAGGATTTCCGGTAGATGACATCAAAGAGTTTAACGGTATTTTGGTGGCTGTGTGTGTGTGTGTGTGTGTGTGTGTGTGTGTGTGTGTGTGTGTGTGTGTGTGTGTGTGTGTGTGTGTGTGTGTGTGTGTGTGTGTGTGTGTGTCAGGTGACGTGTCAAACGCAGGTAATCACTCATGAGTGATTGCAGGAAGATCGCAGTGAGCATAAAGCTTCATTCTGGCCTTGGACATTGAAGTTGTTTTGGGATCGGTGGTTTCCTACATGAGTCCAACACTCTGAGGAGATGCACATGACACATCCCATTAGTGTTCTCCACAGACTGATGATTAGCGATAAATTATACATTACCGTAAGCTCTGAGGTTATTAATTGAGGGTATATATTTCTGTTGAAGACATCAGTTCATGTTATTTCAACTTTATAGTTAAAAAAATCATGTTTAATAGTGAATTCCTGGTGAAGAAATACACTACCCATAATCCTGAAGAGAGATCAACCAATCAGAAGAGCTCCGCCCACTCCCATGATGCAACACTCTTAAACTACTGATATAGTTGCATCTATCTAAATACAATGAAATTAAAATATACTTTTTCTGTACTTATAATCAACCACTTTAATGAGTTCATCGTTCGCAATGCATCATGGGATTGTAGTTCATTCCCTCATTAAAGACGTGAAATTCACAGTCTTGCATCTTTTATCTTTTTGTCTGATTTTAAAATACTTCTTTGCTTCAAATCAAAGTTTGATGTTGTGATTCTCGGGGCTGGTTGGGTTTGATTCATGATGAACTTCCAAAAATTCATTAAAAAATACCAAAACAGTTCAGTTGAAAGTGTGCAGGTACTGTTGTGCGCTATAAATAATGCATTTTAATTCGTTTCCCTCTCTGCTCAGATTAGCACGCTTTTAAAATGTAATCGCCTAATTCATATTTTAAGATTGAGAGTCTTGATTTGGCACCAGAGTAAAACAATATAGTTGCTAGTCAACACCTAAGATGCTAATAAAAGAACTATAATGTGAAATCTACCGGTACGATATAAAACCTCTCGTAGGGTGTTGAGTGGTCTCGGCCATTCTGACGGTCCCCAAAGTGAGTGATTAAAGTGGTCTGATTGTGAAAGGGGCTTTTGCTTGGACTGGGTGTTCTTGGCCGGTCGAGGTGTTTTTGGGGAGCACATTGATGTAAGGACATTAGTATTCCTACTGTGTCAAAAAACAGGTCGTTTTTAAGGTCTAACAGCAATCGCTCGATCTGCTGAATACTGAACGAGAGAGAAACCTGCCAACAACTCCAACAACACTCGGTAAAGTCATTTAAACCGGCCCGGCGCACAATAACATGCACACAATCCACACAGGAAGTGTTTGATGTTCGCAGGAGTTTCTCCAAACACTCATTTACATGTAACTCAGACACTCAAACCAGAATAAAGTCAACTTGAAATGTAAACTTGAGTAAAACTTGATCTGATTGGCTGTTGTGACGTGTCTGACGCGCGCATGAACGATAAGAGGCACCGCGAGTTCTGCTCAGATCTGATTTTGTGAACAATTGTCCACAATAAGAGCAGAAGTGTTTAACTAGAGTGAGTTTAATGTTCATTTAGAGTCTCTCTGTCGGGTTCATGTATCTTTAGTTAACTGCTCGTCTTTAGAGACGTCACACGAGCGTTGCTAATCATGCTAATACAGTCACTGAAGGCGTAAAGACAACATGACTCATGCAGAATTATCCCACGATGCTTTTAAATGCTGATGATTCAAGCGTTTCTCCCTCAAGCACTGCATCGACCTCTGATGATGATGTCTAACAGAATAAAACATAAGATTAAACACACTGCTGCCTCAAATAAACCGTTTTATTATATTCAATAAAGACCTTATATAATATTCCATTACATAAAACTCCCTTTGATGGAGTTTATTAAAGAGACTCTCAATAATCTGCACAAACATTGACAGGAAGATTCTTGTGAATCTGAGGCCGCTGGTCTGCTGTATATGTACTGATCATTAAGAGTATTGATTAGTATTGATTAGTATTGATTGTTCAAATGTAGAGGAAGGAAGCACTCACAGAAGCACTCAAACATGTTTACATGTGCACCAATATGCTAATAACGCGTTCAACACGCGCTTGCCCTCGACGCGCGCTTGCCCTCAATGCGTGCGCCCTCAACACGCTTGCCCTCAACACGCTTGCCCTCAACGTGCGCCCTCAACACGCTTGCCCTCAACACACTTGCCCTCAACACACTTGCCCTCAACACACTTGCCCTCAACACGCTTGCCCTCAATGCGTGCGCCCTCAACACGCTTGCCCTCAATGCGTGCGCCCTCAACACGCTTGCCCTCAACACGCTTGCCCTCAACACGCTTGCCCTCAACACGCTTGCCCTCAACACACTTGCCCTCAACACACTTGCCCTCAACACACTTGCCCTCAACACGCTTGCCCTCAACACACTTGCCCTCAACACACTTGCCCTCAACACGCTTGCCCTCAACGTGCGCGCTCTCAACGCGCCCTCAACAATTAAGAAAATTGTGAAATTAAGAAATTGTGCATAAATGTTGTGCTCTGTGATGTCATACAATGGCAGTTTATGCATTTCTATAAAAAAATAAGGCTGGGCATAGAAATGCATCAAACTCTTCAGACATGTTGAGAAAGTTCTGTTCTGTGTTTTCTGTTCTGAATGATACTTTTGTGTTGTTTTGAAGCTTGAAGAGGTGGTCACCATAAACTGCCATTGTATGACATCACTGAGCACAACATTTATGCACAATTTCTCCCTTTGTGTTCAGGACAAGACAGAAAGTCATACGAGGTTATAACAACACAGCGGTGAGTAAACAATGACTGAATTTACAGTTTTGGCTGAACTAGTCCTTTAAGTTTTTACCCTCATAATCAGATGGTGCTGTTACATAAAGTGCACAGACGTTTCCTGGTATTATATGATGTTCTCTGATGATTTTGAGGTTTAGCCAGTTAGCCGTTAGCGCTGCTGTTCTGTGATGTGGGCGTCTGATTTTCTGAGGTCAGTTTGATTAGATTCAGCATGATCGTGTGTATAAGCAGCCACAGTCATATCTGATTTACCGTCTCTTTAATCGACTTTAATGTCTGAATGTCCTGAACATCACAAGGTCATCTGACTGAGAGATACAATCTACTTCCTGTCAGTTAAAGACAGTGATCTCCTTCTCAAGGTCAGTTAATCCAGATGCTTTTGGAAAGTGCTCCCATGATGCACTGTGAATGACGTAATCGAGTCTCCCTTCACTCTTCAACTACTTATATATTTGTACATTTCACAATATTAGCAAATAAAAGTTGTGTATTGTTTCTATACTTGTAGTCAATAACCTAAATAAGTAGTTTGATATATTCCCATTGTTTTTATTCAATGACATCATTTGCAATGCATCATGGGATTGTAGTTCATTCCCTCATGAAAGCCGGTAAGTACACAGTTGTGTGATGTTGTGATTCTCCTCGGAGCTGGTTTGTTCGGTTCGTGTCTCATAACTCTTTATTGGAGGATTTGATTAAAAGTCTTTGGAGAAAATGTCAAATACTTCCGGAACCCAGACGGCAGAAAAGTGCTATAGCTATAGGATGCTCCCTTGCTCCCTATTTAGTGCATGACTTAACCTCCAGTGTGCTGTCTGTCTGCACTGGTCTCAGGACAGTTATAGGAGAGTTATAGGATGCTCCCTTGCTCCCTATTTAGTGCATGACTTAACCTCCAGTGTGCTGTCTGTCTGCACTGGTCTCAGAACAGTTATAGGAGAGCTATAGGATGCTCCCTTGCTCCCTATTTAGTGCATGACTTAACCTCCAGTGTGCTGTCTGTCTGCACTGGTCTCAGAACAGTTATAGGAGAGATATAGGATGCTCCCTTGCTCCCTATTTAGTGCATGACTTAACCTCCAGTGTGCTGTCTGTCTGCACTGGTCTCAGAACAGTTTGAAATGCTCTTTATTTTCATCATAACTCCATATAAAGTCTATAAATTTCAATAAATGTAAAGAGATTTCGTATCAGAGACATTAATGTTGGTGCTGCGCCTGTAGAAGCGCTTCACAGAAATCATGTTGTTGTGTCACATGACTCGTGCGGCAGAAGTTTAACCCTTAAATGACCGTGTACACTCTTGTGAACGTTGTTCAGTCTACAGTGAAGCTGCATGTTGACGCAGGTTCGCATGAGGATTGTATTTATTTGCAGAAACATTTGAGAAATTAAATGTATTCATTTAGCTAACTTCCAAATAAGAGGATTACTCTATCCAGGCGTATAATGGAGAATCTCTTGAGTTCATTCACATGAAAAGCTTCATTTACAACATCTCTTGTGTGTTTGTGTTGTGATGAAGATGATGTGAATACAGTCTGAATGTCCTCGTTCTGAACAACAACGCTTGTCCTGTGAACGGCTCATTGTTTCAGTCTGTATATTTCTGTTCGTCTGTGCGTGTTTGAGAGAACACACTTCACCATGGGTGACGGTACGTCTGCAGACCACACAAGTGCATCATGGGAGATGTGCTAGTGTTTTACTGGGAGGAATTTCGAGATGCTTTAGCATGATAACATTAGCCCAGATTATTTGGGGATCTAAAGGGATTGCAGTGTGTTGTCTGATGTCATGCTGTTTTCAATGACTAAAGTGAACAGATGGAGACAGGAAGTCTGTGTTTTACCAGGTTGGTCTTTTGAGATCACAAATCTGTTTTCTGAGAGTCCTGACCAAAATTGTAACATTGTAACAATTCAAATAAAATACACAAGAACACAAAATTTGTTCAAGACAACAAATGCGTCACTATGCACTTATAAGACGCTAGTCGGGGGCGTTGCTGTCCTGGGGCACAGGACCCGCGTTACTCATCACTACACAAACTTCCCTTGCTTAAGCCACTCCACTGCATCATGTACTGGGAGAGGTAAACATGTAAACATGTAAACATGTAAACATGTGCATTCTTCTATATCACACATCAGGAAAACCTCTGGCAAGGAAGTCTGTGGAACTGCATTATCCAACATCAGGCTTTAGACGCTTTAGACAAAAGGTGTCCGCAGACAGTTGGTTGCTAGGGCACCATTGGTTGCTTGGCAGAGTTGGTAGCTAAACTAGCAGAGTTATCTGTAAGTTTATAAATGCAGAAGTGTTGTTTCTATACATTAATAACTAGCTAGCATACATAATTGGTGTAAGTTTAAACTGATGATTGAAACTCATTAAATTTACTTGCAACAACAACTCAAAACAAGTCAAACTGTAGTCGTTTATAGTCGCTAGGTCATTAGCACACAGCCGCCACAGTTACTAACAACTGTTTATGTAGGGTCCTAAACTAGCGCTAGCGAATTAAATGATTCATGTGATATCGAAAAGATTGATTCATTGTTATCATACACAAAGACAGTACAACAAAACACAACAATGTGTTTATTTTCTCTGCAATTCCCGAGACTCGCCGGAGGTTTTACCGAGACTCGCCAGGGACTCGCCGGAGGTTTTACCGAGACTCGCCGGAGACTCGCCGGAGGTTTTACCGAGACTCGCCGGAGGTTTTACCGAGACTCGCCGGAGACTCGCCGGAGGTTTTATCGAGACTCACGGAGGTTTTACGGAGACTCGCCGGAGGTTTTACCGAGACTCGACAGAGACTCGACAGAGGCTTTACCGAGACTCGCCGGAGGTTTTACCGAGACTCGCCGGGGACTCGCCGGAGGTTTTACCGAGACTCGCCGGAGACTCGCCGGAGGTTTTACGGAGACTCACGGAGGTTTTACGGAGACTCGACGGATGTTTTACCGAGACTCACGGAGGTTTTACGGAGACTCGCCGGAGGTTTTACCGAGACTCGACAGAGACTCGACAGAGGCTTTACCGAGACTCGACGGAGGTTTTACCGAGACTCGCCGGAGACTCGACTGAGGTTTTACCGAGACTCGCCGGAGACTCGACTGAGGTTTTACCGAGACTCGCCGGAGACTCGACTGAGGTTTTACCGAGACTCGCCGGAGACTTGCCGGAGGTTTTACCGAGACTCGCCGGAGACTCAACGGAGGTTTTACCGAGACTCGACGGAGACTCGATGGATGTTTTACCGAGACTTGATGGAGGTTTTACCGAGACTCGACGGAGGTTTTACCGAGACTCGACGGAGACTCGACGGAGGTTTTACCGAGACTCGACGGAGACTCGACGGAGGTTTTACCGAGACTCGACGGAGACTCGACGGAGGTTTTACCGAGAGAGACTCGACGGAGGTTTTACCGAGACTCGACGGAGGTTTTACCGAGACTCGACGGAGACTCGACAGAGACTCGACGGAGACTCGACAGAGACTCGACGGAGATTTTACCGAGACTCGACGGAGACTCGACGGAGACTCGACGGAGGTTTTACCGAGACTCGACGGAGACTCGACGGAGGTTTTACCGAGACTCGACGGAGACTCGACGGAGGTTTTACCGAGACTCGACGGAGACTCGCCAGAGGTTTTACCGAGACTCGCCGGAGGTTTTACCGAGACTCGACGGAGACTCGACGGAGGTTTTACCGAGAGAGACTCGACGGAGGTTTTACCGAGAGAGACTCGACGGAGACTCGACAGAGACTCGACGGAGGTTTTACCGAGACTCGACGGAGGTTTTACCGAGACTCGACGGAGACTCGACGGAGGTTTTACCGAGACTCGACGGAGGTTTTACCGAGACTTGACGGAGGTTTTACCGAGACTCGACGGAGACTCGCCGGAGGTTTTACCGAGAGAGACTCGACGGAGACTCGACGGAGGTTTTACCGAGACTCGACGGAGACTCGCCAGAGGTTTTACCGAGACTCGCCGGAGGTTTTACCGAGACTCGACGGAGACTCGCCGGAGGTTTTACCGAGACTCGACGGAGACTCGCCGGAGGTTTTACCGAGACTTGACAGAGACTCGACGGAGGTTTTACCGAGACTCGACGGAGGTTTTACCGAGACTCGACGGAGACTCGACGGAGGTTTTACCGAGACTTGACAGAGACTCGACGGAGGTTTTACCGAGACTCAACGGAGGTTTTACCGAGACTCGACGGAGGTTTTACCGAGACTCGACAGAGACTCGCCAGAGGTTTTACCGAGACTCGACGGAGACTCGCCGGAGGTTTTACCGAGACTCAACAGAGACTCGACGGAGGTTTTACCGAGACTCGACGGAGACTCGACGGAGACTCGACGGAGGTTTTACCGAGACTCGACGGAGACTCGACGGAGGTTTTACCGAGACTCGCCGGAGACTCGACGGAGGTTTTACCGAGACTCGCCGGAGACTCGACGGAGGTTTTACCGAGACTCGACGGAGACTCGACGGAGGTTTTACCGAGACTCGACGGAGACTCGACGGAGGTTTTACCGAGACTCAACGGAGGTTTTACCGAGACTCGACGGAGGTTTTACCGAGACTCGACAGAGACTCGCCGGAGGTTTTACCGAGACTCGACGGAGGTTTTACCGAGACTCGACGGAGACTCGCCGGAGGTTTTACCGAGACTCGACGGAGACTCGACGGAGGTTTTACCGAGACTCGACGGAGACTCGACGGAGGTTTTACCGAGACTCGACAGAGACTCGCCGGAGGTTTTACCGAGACTCGCCGGAGACTCGCCAGAGGTTTTACCGAGACTCGCCGGAGGTTTTACCGAGACTCGACGGAGGTTTTACCGAGACTCGACAGAGACTCGCCAGAGGTTTTACCGAGACTCGCCGGAGGTTTTACCGAGACTCAACAGAGACTCGACGGAGGTTTTACCGAGACTCGACGGAGACTCGATGGAGGTTTTACCGAGACTCGACGGAGACTCGCCAGAGGTTTTACCGAGACTCGCCGGAGGTTTTACCGAGACTCGCCGGAGACTCGACGGAGGTTTTACCGAGACTCGACGGAGGTTTTACCGAGACTCGACAGAGACTCGCCAGAGGTTTTACCGAGACTCGACGGAGGTTTTACCGAGACTCGACAGAGACTCGCCGGAGGTTTTACCGAGACTCGACGCTCTTATCTGATGTCTCTGACTCTGACGGCTGAGGATACAGTTTGTTTATCAAGTCTTTCCTCCCTCAAACTCATCTCTCCTGTTCCTGCTTCATCCAAAGAATGTTCTGATGTCCATCTACAGGAGCCAATAATGTATGAGTCAAAATAAGATCATCAGTATTTTTTAGAAACTTTAAGTTTCATGATGTTTTCACAGCCTACCTCAACTCTGGCCCGCGTGCTGGTTGCACCAGCTGTTCTCTCGTCACTTAGGGTGTAAAGTTCACATTAAGGGTTGCACTGACAAAGTAAATAGTTAAAACTCAAACTTGAGATTTTACTGGGGCATGTTCCTCTGTTATATATATATATATATATATATATATATATATATATATTACGGAAGCCCTGAAACACAAGGTGAAAAACATGTCTCAGTTCGTTTCTGAGCCTGTCTTCAAAAAACAACGTTTTTTTTTTTTTTTTGAAGAGTGAAAAAAAAAAATTATAATTTTGAAGAGAGAAAGAGTTTTTTTTTTTTTGGAAGACTTGGGCTCAGAAAGGAAATTAGACACCTTTTTTTTCATCTTGTGGTTCAGGGCTTCTGTAATATAATTATTATTATTATTTTTTTCAATTGTGCTAAAGAGAATTGGGAGGACAAATGTGCATAACTGTAATGAAAATTAATTTTCTTATATATATATTAATTTATTTTGATTTAGGAGTACATTTTTTAATTTTTCCCCTTTTGCAAATAGTTTTGTTTGTTTGTTTGTTTGTTTTGTTTTAGCGTGTGCTGTTTAACATCACTTGACGTGTTCAGTTTGACACGTGTGACCTCACTTCCTCTAGTGCCGCCCTGTTACAGCTCTATGTGTCCGTGCATTAACTGTTCAGTGTTCTCGTGGAGTTTGAAGGTTCGAGTCGTGTTCAGACTTCATTAGTGTGAGTGCTGAAGTTCTCTGGAGATGTGGGAGGAGTTTAGGAGATTAAATCGTCCCCGTCTGTCCCGAGCGCTCTCAGCAGGGATGCGTCTTCAATAGCTCGCCCACATTAGAGCCACTGTCGATCCGTCCCGGGAATTCATCTGATCTCCTGTATCTTGGGTAGCGCTCCGATCGTCTCATTTATTTGGGACAATAGACACGATGGATTTGGGACAGTTGGCAACACACACACACACACACACACACAGTTTTAAAAGAGCATGTTGATCTGTGCTGAAAGTGTCCCGTGTGGCCTCATGGGACGGCGAGGCATGAATGATGATGCTGTTGGGGTTTTGTGAGGGGTGAGACACTTTTAAACCTGTGCAGAAATGAACCGTACAATTCTGTTAATGTGTATTCAAGTTATTCATTAGACTGATTCAGACGAACATCTCGAGTCTTTCCAATTCATTTAAAGGAATATTTCACCCAATATAATCATTTATTAAAGTCCATTGATGGATCTGAAATCCAATTTGGCGAAACGTCAGTAACATCAAACCTAATTGGTTCTTATGTCGTGTGAACGATTCCTTTAAAGAACTGATTCATAAGAGTCATATGTTCGTGAATCAGATTCCTTTAAAGAACTGATTCATAAGAGTCATATGTTCGTGAATCAGATTCATTTAAAGAACTGATTCATAAGAGTCATATGTTCGTGAATCAGATTCATTTAAAGAACTGATTCATAAGAGTCATATGTTCGTGAATCAGATTCCTTTAAAGAACTGATTCATAAGAGTCATATGTTCGTGAATCAGATTCATTTAAAGAACTGATTCATAAGAGTCATATGTTCGTGAATCAGATTCCTTTAAAGAACTGATTCATAAGAGTCATATGTTCGTGAATCAGATTCCTTTAAAGAACTGATTCATAAGAGTCATATCTTCATGAATCAGTATGTGGTGCCCAGTCTTTCATTGCACTGAAATGTTGCTGTAGATTCAGTGGCGGCAGACAGCGGAACAGGAATCTGTGTCTAATGTGTGTCTTTAAATCACCCGAACACAGAGAAACTGTACGCTGAATTCATAGAGCATGTTTATGATCACATTAAATC
Organism: Moxostoma hubbsi; assembly: GCA_032164185.1. NCBI lineage: Eukaryota > Metazoa > Chordata > Actinopteri > Cypriniformes > Catostomidae > Moxostoma > Moxostoma hubbsi. The sequence continues at coordinate 23,106,272 of JAVLUX010000049.1, read as the reverse complement.
GTTCCGTTTGGGTTGTTAATCTCTAATCTAATGCAGATTCATTTATTATAAAATGAAGTGTTTAGGAGTGGAGGTAATGACATGCATATGAATGAGTTTATGCTCAGAGAACACCACTGTTTCAGACTCTGTCTGCTGTCTACATAGGCAGCTGCCTTCGAAGGGTACGGTGGTCTGCTGGTGTGTTATATTAGTATTCAGATATTCTCATGATCTTTAGAAGGAGACCTGAGATCTGCGGACACTGACTGTAAATTCGGTTTATTATGTTTGTAAATGTCAGGTACTGTTGATCAAGTGCATTCCCCGAAATCAGGCCAGTTTAAACTTTAGAATGGAAAGCAAACATTAATTATAATGAATGTTTCATAAAGAAACGGTCCCTTCCATTTTCTTGTGCATAGTCCTCATGCATAACCATTATGATATTGGAGTTAGCCTGATAACTTTCCCAGTATTTTCTAAGATAAGGTGTTCAGAGTGGTTGCTAGGGTGTTGCTATGGTGTTCAGAGTGGATGTGTTCAGAGTGGTTGCTAGGGTGTTGCTAAGGTGTTCAGAGTGGTTGCTAGGGTGTTGCTAAGGTGTTCAGAGTGGTTGCTAGGGTGTTGCTAAGGTTGTCAAAATGGTTGCTAGGGGTTTCTAAGGTTGTCAGTGTGGTTGCTAGGGTGTTTCTAAGGTGTTGACACTGGTTGCTTGGGTGTTGCTAAGGTGTTCAGTGTGAATATCTCAAAAGTGGTTGCTAGGGTGTTTGCTATGGTTGTCAGAATGTTTGTTAGGGTGTTGCTAAGGTGTTCAAAGTCGTTCCTAGTGTTTTTCTAAATATTCAGAATTATTTCGATTGTTGCAAAGGTTTTGAGAGTGATATGTTCAGAGTGGTTGTTAGGGTTGTCAGAACGGTTGCTAAGGTTGTCAAATGGTTGCTAGGGTTTTATAAGGTTTTCAGAATGGTTGCTAGGGTGTTGCTAGTGTTCAGAGAGGATGCTAGGGTGTGGCTAAGGTTGTCAGAATGTTTGTTAGGGTGTGGCTAAGGTTGTCAGAATGTTTGTTAGGGTGTTGCTAAGGTGTTCAGAGGGGTTGCTAGGTGGTTGCTTACTAGCTGAAGTTAAAAGAATGCCCTCTCAAGTCTCTAATATTCTGAAAACAAATGTATAATAATTGTAGTTAGCTCAAATAATAAAGTTAGGCCACAATCTGTTTATTGATTGTATATACAGTAAAGATTGTGTTCAAACACACTATAGAGGAGAACATCTAGCATAAATCACTGTCTACAATAGTAAATGTTTTACATGCACAGAGTGTGTGTGTGTGTGTGTGTGTGTGTGTGTGTGTGTGTGTGTGTGTGTTACTGTGAAGGTCGTGACCCGTATGAGTACAGTAGTGTTTGTTTGTCAATAGGAGTATAAGTGAAGATAATAGTGACAGTCAGTGTTGTGAGAGCATAACGTCTCAGAGAACAGTGATGGATGAAAGCATCTATTCCCTGTGTGTGTCTGTACTGACAGTGACATGATCTACTGGAGGAAGATGTCACGTCCAGCACTCATTGTCTGGACTCTCAACAGACTGAGTCTTAAATCGTGTGTGTGTGTGCGTGTGTGTGTGCGTGTGTGTGTGTGAGTGCGTGAGCGTGTGCGTGTGTGTGTGTGTGAGTGCGTGAGCGTGTGTGTGTGTGTGTGTGAGTGCGTGAGCGTGTGTGTGTGTGTGAGTGCGTGTGTGCGTGTGAGTGCGTGTGTGCGCGTGTGTGTGTGTGTGCGCGTGTGTGTGTGTGCGCGTGTGTGTGTGCGCGCGCGTGTGTGTGTGTGTGTTCGTCGTGTAGTGGCAAAGACGAGGAATGATCGTCAAACAGGTTTAATGACTTACTGAAGCACTTTAAAATAATCCCAATATACACAATGTTACTGAACTCAGTGCATGCATTATGATAATATAATAAATCACGAATATTTCCAATATTACTCTGCGTTACTGTGATCTGAAGGGGTTGCTGTGTGATGATAAATCACTCTTAAAGCTGTTGTCATCACTAATAAATGAAGTAAAACACATCTCAGCGGTTCTCATTGATGTGTTCAGTGTTATTATACCAGCAGAAATTGGTTTGTTATCAGTTTGAACACAAAGTGCTGAGAACGCTGAGTCAACATGAGCATTGAAGGATTTCAGCTGAAGGTCACTGGAAGATTCTCTGGACTCAGTAACGGGTTTAGGCATGGGCAACATGGGCAACATGGGCATTTTGCTGTTGGGAAAATCCGCCACTGAGTCCAGAGAATCTGCCACTGACCTTCAGATGAAATTTATAAAATGTGTTTTTGTAGGACATTATTTGTGAACAGTGTTTTCATCTGTAGTTTTGAGTCGTCTCTAAAAATGTGAATGTGACTCCTCTCAGAAGAATCTGTGATACAGACAGATGAAACAGACGCTGCACACAGAACACAATCAATAATTCTGATGAATAATACAGAGTCATCATCAGAGTGAGCTGGAGCGGATTCTGTGTGATTGCATTAGTAAGTCATCTTGGGAAGGTTTTTCTCTCGCAGAATACAAACAGACACACACTGAAAATACAATGATGCAATTATGTACAGATGGAGGTGTCTCAATGTGGGATAGGAGGCTCTGATGTCATATGCTGGTGTGCGGTCTAGTGTTCGGTTTAGTGGGCAGTTTAGGTGTTTAGTGGGCAGTTTAGGTGTTTAGTGGGCAGTTTAGTGTGCAGTTTAGGTGTTTAGTGGGCAGTTTAGGTGTTTAGTGGGCAGTTTAGTGGGCAGTTTAGGTGTTTAGTGGGCAGTTTAGGAGTTTAGTGGGCAGTTTAGTGGGCAGTTTAGGTGTTTAGTGGGCAGTTTAGTGGGCAGTTTAGGTGTTTAGTGGGCAGTTTAGTGGGCAGTTTAGGTGTTTGGTGGGCAGTTTAGTGTGCAGTTTAGGTGTTTGGTGGGCAGTTTAGGTGTTTAGTGTGCAGTTTAGTGGGCAGTTTAGGTGTTTGGTGGGCAGTTTAGTGGGCAGTTTAGGTGTTTGGTGGGCAGTTTAGGTGTTTAGTGGGCAGTTTAGTGTGCAGTTTAGGTGTTTAGTGGGCAGTTTAGTGGGCAGTTTAGGTGTTTAGTGGGCAGTTTAGGTGTTTAGTGGGCAGTTTAGGTGTTTGGTGGGCAGTTTAGTGTGCAGTTTAGGTGTTTGGTGGGCAGTTTAGTGGGCAGTTTAGGAGTTTAGTGGGCAGTTTAGGAGTTTAGTGGGCAGTTTAGGTGTTTGGTGGGCAGTTTAGGTGTTTGGTGGGCAGTTTAGTGGGCAGTTTAGGAGTTTAGTGGGCAGTTTAGGTGTTTAGTGGGCAGTTTAGTGGGCAGTTTAGGTGTTTAGTGGGCTGTTTAGGTGTTTAGTGGGCAGTTTAGTGTGCAGTTTAGGTGTTTAGTGGGCAGTTTAGTGGGCAGTTTAGGTGTTTAGTGGGCAGTTTAGGTGTTTGGTGGGCAGTTTAGTGTGTTTAGTGAGCAGTTTAGTGGGCAGTTTAGGTGTTTAGTGGGCAGTTTAGTGGGCAGTTTAGGTGTTTAGTGGGCAGTTTAGGTGTTTGGTGGGCAGTTTAGTGTGCAGTTTAGGTGTTTGGTGGGCAGTTTAGTGGGCAGTTTAGGAGTTTAGTGGGCAGTTTAGGAGTTTAGTGGGCAGTTTAGGAGTTTAGTGGGCAGTTTAGGTGTTTGGTGGGCAGTTTAGTGTGCAGTTTAGGTGTTTGGTGGGCAGTTTAGTGGGCAGTTTAGGAGTTTAGTGGGCGGTTTAGGTGTTTAGTGGGCAGTTTAGTGGGCAGTTTAGGTGTTTAGTGGGCTGTTTAGGTGTTTAGTGGGCAGTTTAGTGGGCAGTTTAGGTGTTTAGTGGGCAGTTTTGTGTGCTGTTTAGGTGTTTAGTGTGTAGTTTAGTGGGCAGTTTAGGTGTTTAGTGGGCAGTTTAGTGGGCAGTTTAGGTGTTTAGTGGGCAGTTTAGGTGTTTGGTGGGCAGTTTAGTGGGCAGTTTAGGTGTTTAGTGGGCAGTTTAGTGGGCAGTTTAGGTGTTTGGTGGGCAGTTTAGTGGGCAGTTTAGGTGTTTGGTGGGCAGTTTAGTGGGCAGTTTAGGTGTTTAGTGGGCAGTTTAGGTGTTTAGTGGGCAGTTTAGTGGGCAGTTTAGGTGTTTAGTGGGCAGTTTAGGTGTTTAGTGGGCAGTTTAGTGGGCAGTTTAGGTGTTTAGTGGGCAGTTTAGTGGGCAGTTTAGGTGTTTAGTGGGCAGTTTAGGTGTTTGGTGGGCAGTTTAGTGTGCAGTTTAGGTGTTTGGTGGGCAGTTTAGTGGGCAGTTTAGGTGTTTGGTGGGCAGTTTAGGTGTTTGGTGGGCAGTTTAGTGGGCAGTTTAGGTGTTTGGTGGGCAGTTTAGTGGGCAGTTTAGGTGTTTAGTGGGCAGTTTAGTGGGCAGTTTAGGTGTTTAGTGGGCAGTTTAGTGGGCAGTTTAGGTGTTTGGTGGGCAGTTTAGTGTGCAGCTTAGGTGTTTGGTGGGCAGTTTAGTGGGCAGTTTAGGTGTTTAGTGGGCAGTTTAGGTGTTTGGTGGGCAGTTTAGTGGGCAGTTTAGTGTGCAAGTTAGGTGTTTGGTGGGCAGTTTAGTGGGCAGTTTAGGTGTTTAGTGGGCAGTTTAGTGTGCAGTTTAGGTGTGTAGTGGGCAGTTTAGTGGGCAGTTTAGGTGTTTGGTGGGCAGTTTAGTGTGCAGTTTAGGTGTTTGGTGGGCAGTTTAGTGGGCAGTTTAGGAGTTTAGTGGGCAGTTTAGGTGTTTAGTGGGCAGTTTTGTGTGCAGTTTAGGTGTTTAGTGTGTAGTTTAGTGGGCAGTTTAGGTGTTTAGTGGGCAGTTTAGTGGGCAGTTTAGGTGTTTGGTGGGCAGTTTAGTGTGCAGCTTAGGTGTTTGGTGGGCTGTTTAGTGTGCAGTTTAGGTGTTTAGTGTGCAGTTTAGTGTGCAGTTTAGGTGTTTAGTGGGCAATTTAGTGGTTTAGTGTGCGGTTTAGGTGTTTAGTGGGCGGTTTAGGTGTTTAGTGGGCAGTTTAGGTGTTTAGTGTGCAGGTTAGGTGTTTAGTGGGCAGTTTAGTGGGCAGTTTAGGTGTTTTGTGAGCAGTTTAGTGTGCAGTTTAGGGGCTGTTTAGTGTGCAGTTTAGGGGCTGTTTAGTGTGCAGTTTAGTGTGCGGTTTAGGTGTTTAGTGGGCAGTTTAGGTGTTTAGTGGGCAGTTTAGTGGTTTAGTGGGCAGTTTAGGTGTTTAGTGGGCAGTTAAGTGTGTGTTTATACACACACACACACACACACACACACACACACACACACACACACACATCATCTATTAATGTCTGATCTTCTGTAAAGTGATGTGTTGTGAAAGGCGCAACACAAATAAAATTGAGTTGGCTTGACATACATATACATGCACAGTTACACAAAGACACACACATATGTATACACACACTCTCACTCACACACACACACAGTTTTATGCTAATCACTCTTGAAATACGGCCGTTTGAATAAAGTGTTGCAAAGAAACCAGCAGGCGGATAAATTCCCTGCTGTGCTAGTAAAGCTGTGTGCGTGTGTGTGCGTGTGCGCGTGTGTGTGCGTGCGCGTGTGCGTGAGTGCATTTGTGCATGTGCGTGTGTGAATCTCTTTTAAATGTGTTATTCAATTTTCATGCATCCAGCTTCTGAGATAAAGTGATTTATATTCAGTCATTGTACATATGTGTGATGTCATTGATGTTTTATGTTCTTTGTGTTTAGATAATTCTGAAGTTCTTTGTGTTTAGGTAATTCTGAAGCAGCAGCGTGAAGATTTAATGAGGTGTGTCAGTGTGTGTGTCTGTGTGTGGTAGAGTGTGTGAGTGTGTGTGTGTGTGTGTGTGTGTGTGTGAGTGTGGTGTATTAGCATGTGTTGCAGATGTGTTAACTGTTCATTATGTGTGTTTGTGTTTTCAGTGAATCATGATGACAGCGGTGCTTCAACACAGAGTCATGCGGCCCGTGGCATCACTGCTGCTCGCCGTCTCGATCACACTCTCATCTAACGGTGAATATACTAATGATGGGTCACAACGGTGCACACGATTACACACTCTTGCACAACATGCATCTTCAAACAGGTCCTCTTTACAGTGTCTATGAACACAATAATAGCTCTTATGCAGATGACCCTAATAAACTGACTCATCTGGTTTGGGTTGACCCTAACACGATTAAGACCGATTATTCGGCCAGTCGTCTAAGTAATCTGTAGTTTAGCACAACCATACGTGAGTCTGCGTCAACACGTGTATCTGTGTGTATTTCCTGTGTTGTTTGTGTGACAGTGAGGTGATGCACAACCGCTGTATTTGACATTAAATACTCAATAGCTGCATTTCCACTATCAGGCCTAATGAGGGCGTGCTACTGCCAGTTCCCCCTGTCACATCTGGGGCTTCATTGTGCCTCCTCGTGCCCGCCGGTTACCCTCGAGCCAAACAAGGCCAGTTGAGGATTAAGGAACGTTTAATGTCAAAGGTGGAGTTTAGCCATCTTCCTGTTTACATACGGTAAAGACCCTTCTAGATAACTAGCCAAAATGAGACCTCCGCTTGAGCTGATGAAATGGGTGGCATGTGTGACGTTGGCACCGGGTGGGTTTTAGGGCAACGCTGTGGGGCTATTATCCCGATGGTCTCGAGGTCCGAGGCTAGCCAGATGATAGCCCTGACTCGCCCTTGCCCGATAGTGGAAAAGCGGCTAATGATGCGTTGTGTTTGGTGGGGGTGGACGATATGTGACCCGTCTGTGAAACTCCGGCTAAAGTCGCAAAATCTAACGACGAGATTAAGAGCGTCAGAGTAATCACAGCCATAAAAATATTCTGAAGAATGTTGGTATTAAGACAGTTGATGGTAATCATTGATTTCCGTAGTATTTTGGGATTGGTGGGGGCATAGTGGGCTAAAGCACATAACTTGTCATCAGGAGGTTGCTGGTTTGATCCCCACAGTCACCACCATTGTGTCCTTGAGTAAGACACTTAACTCCAGGTTGCTCCGGGGGGATCGTCCCTGTAATAAGTGCACTGTAAGTCACTTTGGATAAAAGCAGCAAATGAAATGCAGCAAATCTGTGTTAAAGGTCAATATAAACCAATATTAAAGAAATCACGGTTATACTTTACATTAAGAATGACTTCAGCTGGGTTTCACAGACGGTCACAGATAAGAACAGTGTATGTTGTGATATTCTTTGCTCATTATATGACTGAAAGCATCTGATCACACGTGTGCTGATCTCATGTTGATTGTGTCTCTTTCAGTGCGGTCTGTGTGTGCTGAACCAGTTTTTGGAGGTAAATCCTGATCTGTCAAAGACACTATATGAGGACTGTATGTTTCATGGTCATTTCTGATGTTATTGTCCCAAATCTCCGTGTGATCATGTCCAGATGAGTCTTGAGACATGCATGACCTCACACTGTAGAAATGATGAAGGTTCTGGAAGTTCCTCTGGGGTCATTGTGAGGGGCAGAAGATTAAACGGATCTGTCCACCACGCTCTCGTCTATGTCACTTCCATGTTCAGACCCCAGATCACCCGTTCACCATCTAAGCCTTGAGAGCCCGGTGTGTTTGGCAGACGCGTTTAGTGTTTCCTGCAGAGACTTTGATGTCTGATTTACAAAACCTGCAGCGCTCGAGTGTCTCTTTATATACATTATATCCATATTAGAGATATAGGATGCTCCCTATTTAGTGCATGACTTCACCTCCAGTGTGCTGTCTGTCTGCACTGGTCTCAGAACAGTTATAGGAGAGCTATAGGATGCTCCCTTGCTCCCTATTTAGTGCATGACTTGACCTCCAGTGTGCTGTCTGTCTGCACTGGTCTCAGAACAGTTATAGGAGAGATATAGGATGCTTCCTTGCTCCCTATTTAGTGCATGACATAACCTCCAGTGTGCTGTCTGTCTGCACTGGTCTCAGAACAGTTATAGGAGAGATATAGGATGCTCCCTTGCTCCCTATTTAGTGCATGACATAACCTCCAGTGTGCTGTCTGTCTGCACTGGTCTCAGGACAGTTATAGGAGAGCTATAGGATGCTCCCTTGCTCCCTATTTAGTGCATGACTTAACCTCCAGTGTGCTGTCTGTCTGCACTGGTCTCAGAACAGTTATAGGAGAGCTATAGGATGCTCCCTTGCTCCCTATTTAGTGCATGACTTAACCTCCAGTGTGCTGTCTGTCTGCACTGGTCTCAGAACAGTTATAGGAGAGCTATAGGATGCTCCCTTGCTCCCTATTTAGTGCATGACTTAACCTCCAGAGTGCTGTCTGTCTGCACTGGCCTCAGAACAGTTATAAATGCATCTTATTTTCATCATAACTCCATTTAAAGCATCTGAAAGACACATTTATCAGTTTTTAGATGAACTGATTTATTCTCAGTGTGATAATGACAGTAAATATATGAATGTGTTTATTAATGTTAATGATTAGAACTGTATTGTTCAGTGAATACAGAATAAAATATAACATTTATATTAATATAATGACCCACAGATGTGTTCATGTTGAAAGTTATTCAAAATAACATGTTTTTCTACTTTTGAGGAAATGTGGTGCCAGTGTACACGTATGTGGACGTCATGTTTATGAGCGCGCTGACATGTGAAAAATGAACAGATTTATTAAAGCGGCATATCAAATGAAACTAGAGACTCTCATCTTTACAACCAAACAGGTTTAATTCAGAAAATGTAAAGAGATTTCTTATCAGAGACATTAATGTTGGTGCTGCACCCGTAGAAGTGCTTTAGGGCTATCAGCATCATGTTGTTGTGTCACATGACTCGTGCGGCAGACGTTTAACCCTTAAATGTCAGTCTAGACTCTTGTGAACTGTGTTCAGTCTGTTTAAACTCATTTCAATTATGCGTTGCGTATAAGAAAGCTAAAATACAATGTCCACGCATGTGTACACGGGGTCGCATGAGGTTAAATCACAAATTTCAAACAGAAAACATTTGCATAACACATTGCCCTAATATAATATATAATATATTCTAGACAATTACCACATACAGTTGTTACATCATTGAGAACATTTGAACAACATTCTTACAACATTAATACAGTTAGTATTTGATCAAATGTTTGCAATTCTAACAAAATGGTACTTTTGAAAATACAAACCCTTTATAATTTATATACAATAAACATACACGTGAGTACAGTGGCATTAGCATGATGCTTTATATGTGCTGTTCTTTGAGGTATGTTTTATTGACATGTTTATGTGTTGACCGTTGTCTGTCTGTCTGTCTGTAGCTGTCTCTCTCTTCCTCCTCGCAGACAGACATGTGTTATAGCTCATGAAATATTCACATGTTATGTTGTGTTTGACTGGACGCTGTGAAGAGCTTCATGTCACTGTAAGTGGGTCAAAGGTCACGCGGAGGTCATCTGGTCACATGGAGAGTTGATGTAAATCTCAGTATAATGGATCATTAATGAATCTGTTGTTCTGTGTAGATTTGATGTTTTCACTGATCAAGAGTCACATCTTAATGATCTCGCTCTTAAACATCGGCTCCTCCTCTGTTATTTTGGGGTGAAATGAGACCTGGCATGGATTGATATGAGTTCATTCACACTGAAACAGACGAGAGAAACGTCCATGATGGATGCTAGAATCATGATCTTAAGAACTAGTTATGCTTAAATGCTTGAAAAGAGTTTTATAGGCAAATCTAAACTGTGGTTATGAATGTCTGCCCGCTGTGCCCGCTTCTGCCATCTGTTTCTTTCAGTATGATTCTCTCCTGGCAGAGGAAGTGATATTCTGTATTCAGTGTCTTTGAGTTTGTTCTTCTCAGATGAACGTCTGTCAGACACAAGAAAGACACTTGTGACATCACTTCCTGTGAATCTGTCAGTGTGCTTTCATGCTGTGTTGTCAGGACGTTCGGCACGCTTCACTGTTGTGTGTGTCTGAAAGAAAACAAGAGGAACAACATTGTGCTGTAGCACACAGGAAATGTTCATGAGACTCAGTGAAGTCTCAGATGTTTCTCCTGCTCTTGAGAAATACTGTAAAACAGACATGTATTATCCATTAGATCCGATCATATGATGAGAAATGCACATTAATATCTGAGCACAGATACACAATCAATCCTGATGGAGACATTGAATGTGATCCATTTTTGAGTGACACTGAATATTCAATGTCTTTTTTCTTTGACTTTTCTAATGTAGAACTGTAATTAATTTTCTGCTCTTTTGACATGATTTCTCTGTCAGATGAGTCTGCGGGTTACGGGCCTGTGTTTGAAGATCAGCCCATCGACACCATCTATCCTGAAGAATCACCTGAAGAGAAAATCACCATGAGCTGCAGAGCGCGAGCAAATCCACCCGCCACATACAGGTGACACGTGTGTCTGAGGATGAGATTGGAATAACATACTACAATACATAGATATGAAAGATATAGTAGAGGTGTGTGGGTAGTGTTGTTCCAAACTCAGCTTAACATGTCCACAGCACCACATGACTCACCATGATACTAAAAACAAAACAAACACTGTATTGCCATGGTTACATAAAAAAAACACTTTATTACCATGGTTACATTATAAAAAAAACACTGTATTGCCATGGTTACATTAAAAAAAACACTTTTACCATGGTTACATTAATAAAAACACTTTATTACCATGGTTACATAAAAAAACACTTTATTACCATGGTTACATTTAAAAAAACACTGTATTGCCATGGTTACATAAAAAAAACACTTTATTACCATGGTTACATTTAAAAAAAAAAAAACACTATTAGCATGGTTACATTTAAAAAACAAACAAACACTGTTTTTTTATTTTATTTATGTAACCATGGTAATACAGTGTATTGCCATGGTTACATTTCTAAAAAAACCACTGTATTGCCATGGTTACGTTAAAAAAAACACTATTACCATGGTTACATTTAAAAAAACAAACAAACACTGTATTACCATGGTTACATTTTAAAAATAAATAAAACATGGTAACAGCAAACACGGATTACAACAACAATATAAACATGGTTACTGTCATGGTTACAATATATAGTAAATTCATGATTACTATATGAAAACTATAATATTACTATAGTAAAATCATAGTTAATTTTTGTCAGGGTCCTTATCTAAAAAATAAATCAATATTTAACTTAATACCTGCACTATTACACTACATGCATACACATAATGTGCGTTTGATGCTCACCTCAACATATATTCATGGTCTCAGAACAGTTATAAATGCTCCTTATTTTCATCATAACTCCATATAAAGACTCTGAAAGACACATTTATCAGTTTATAGATGAACTAATTTATTCTCAGTGTGATAATGACAGTATATATATAGGATATTTGAACTTTTGAACTCTTATGTTTTACAGCGTGCTGTTTTGGAACATCGGATGCAACTAGAGCGATTTATCACATGTTAAAAACTAGAGACTTGAATCTTTTGACTCAAACAGGTTTCAGTGTAAAAACTTAATCAGGTTTCAGACCAGATGCAGTTTTGTTGGTGTTTCTCCCAAAGACAAACTCCGCTGTGGTCAGCGCCATGTTGTTTGTGCTGTCAGTAAAGGGTTAAACTTTCAAGTCATGTGACCAGAGTCTCCTGAACTGAGATCAGTCGCTTTAAATGAAATGAAATTATGCATTGCCTATAGTGAAGCTGAAACACAACGTCCACACACGTGCACACGGGGTCGCACGAGGTGAATAACGTGTGTTTGTGTCTGTATTTATCTGTGTGTTTGTTGACAGATGGAAATTAAACAACACAGATGTTTTGATTCGTGACGGCAGTGATGATCATTACAGACTGATGGGGGGAAACCTCGTCATCAGCGACCCCGACAGGAGCAAGCATTCTGGGAATTATTCCTGCGAGGCCACCAATGAGTTCGGCACGGTGATCAGTCAGAGAGCTTTGGTTCAGTTCGGATGTGAGTCGCTCCATTAATACTGACTTTAACTTCCTGTTCTGAGTGACAGCATCACACATAATGTTACGTGATACTGAATTTCTCTTCATGTGGTGTTGTAGATTTGGACATGTTCTCCACAGATGAGCGAGAGGCGGTGTATGTGAAGGAGGGGCAGGGGGCGGTGCTACTGTGTGCTCCGCCCCCACACTTCCCAGGTACATTTGGCATCTGACTTCATTTATTTACATTTATGCTTGATGACTTCATCTTGTGTGTTTGTTTCCTGTGAATTGAACCCATAACCTTATGTTGCGAGCACCAGATGAGTAAACTGTAAACAGTCTACATTTGTACTCATGAGGTATACCCTAAATGCGGTCGCACACCAGACGAGAAGTGTCACGGCTGGGACATGGCACAGGTATCAAACGCAGGGCATGTTGATGCGGTTCACGTGACAGTAAACACAAAAGTTACCAACTTAAACAATGAACAAGGCTAGAGTAATAATATATGTCCATTGATATTGATTTGGGTCGATTTTGTTGTACTCTGTGCAAATTTGACAGACTGCGAGTGTCTGCGGCTGTGTGCGTTCATTCATAGAAAACAGCTGTTTCTGTGTCATGGACATGGGACATTCGTCACTGGATGCGAGTCCCGTGTGCGACCCCCCCCCCCCCCCCCCCCCTTTTAAACTCTAACATTTTAAACAAACTTTTTCGCAATATTGTCCCCCCATAAAGTCCCTGTATACATACAGTAAGTCAGATATATGAGATATCGATTGAAACTTAGAATCTGATCTTTCAGAGATGACCATCAATTCTGCATTTATGTTTCTTAAAATAACAAAATAATGCATCAAAACATTCATGTTAAACAAATTGCGCCCTCTAGTGGTCATGTGGTAGAAATATTAATATGAATATAAATGTTTTTCACATAAATGGACATGTCACATATCAAATGAAAGATCTCACTCTCATGAATGTGACTGTACAGATTATTATGTTGCATTAATATCACAGTTCAAAAGATTTACAAAAGAATCACAAAGTGAAATATGATTTCTGTAAGTCATCAAATACAAACGTCTCTTTTATGCTCTTTATATCTGCTTTTATCTGAGGAAGTTCTCTAATAAATGAGCCATTGTTGACTTGTGTGTGAGCTTGTTTGTGTGAATAATCCAATGATATATCTTACATGTCCAGAACAAAATATGCCATCCAGCAGGAAAACATGCCAAACAAATCATCAGACAAATATATGATCAATTATTAATGATAAAATGTTTTATATCGATGTATTTATATATATTTCAGCTTTCTAATGACACCTAGATTGAGCTTGTAGTCCACTCAGAGGCCGAGATATTCAATGAAATAATGAGGGTGTTGCTTGAACTGAACATTAGACTGAATGTCTATGGACGAGCACATCTGTGAGGGGTGAAATGTGTTCGAGCGCCACCTACAGTTCACATCTGTGTATTGTGATGGAATGTGATAGAGCTCCACCTACAGTTCACATCTGTGTATTGTGATGGAATGTGTTAGAGCGCCACCTACAGTTCACATCTGTGTATTGTGATGGAATGTGTTAGAGCGCCACCTACAGTTCACATCTGTGTATTGTGATGGAATGTGATAGAGCTCCACCTACAGTTCACATCTGTGTATTGTGATGGAATGTGTTAGAGCGCCACCTACAGTTCACATCTGTGTATTGTGATGGAATGTGATAGAGCTCCACCTACAGTTCACATCTGTGTATTGTGATGGAATGTGTTAGAGCGCCACCTACAGTTCACATCTGTGTATTGTGATGGAATGTGATAGAGCGCCACCTACAGTTCACATCTGTGTATTGTGATGGAATGTGTTAGAGCGCCACCTACAGTTCACATCTGTATATTGTGATGGAATGTGTTAGAGCGCCACCTACAGTTCACATCTGTGTATTGTGATGGAATGTGTTAGAGCGCCACCTACAGTTCACATCTGTGTATTGTGATGGAATGTGTTAGAGCGCCACCTACAGTTCACATCTGTATATTGTGATGGAATGTGTTAGAGCGCCACCTACAGTTCACATCTGTGTATTGTGATGGAATGTGATAGAGCTCCACCTACAGTTCACATCTGTGTATTGTGATGGAATGTGTTAGAGCGCCACCTACAGTTCACATCTGTGTATTGTGATGGAATGTGTTAGAGCGCCACCTACAGTTCACATCTGTGTATTGTGATGGAATGTGATAGAGCTCCACCTACAGTTCACATCTGTGTATTGTGATGGAATGTGTTAGAGCGCCACCTACAGTTCACATCTGTGTATTGTGATGAATGTGTTAGAGCGCCACCTACAGTTCACATCTGTGTATTGTGATGGAATGTGTTAGAGCTCCACCTACAGTTCACATCTGTGTATTGTGATGGAATGTGATAGAGCTCCACCTACAGTTCACATCTGTGTATTGTGATGGAATGTGTTAGAGCGCCACCTACAGTTCACATCTGTGTATTGTGATGGAATGTGTTAGAGCTCCACCTACAGTTCACATCTGTGTATTGTGATGGAATGTGTTAGAGCGCCACCTACAGTTCACATCTGTGTATTGTGATGGAATGTGTTAGAGCGCCACCTACAGTTCACATCTGTGTATTGTAATGGAATGTGTTAGAGCGCCACCTACAGTTCACATCTGTGTATTGTGATGGAACGTGTTAGAGCGCCACCTACAGTTCACATCTGTGTATTGTGATGGAATGTGTTAGAGCGCCACCTACAGTTCACATCTGTGTATTGTGATGGAATGTGTTAGAGCGCCACCTACAGTTCACATCTGTGTATTGTGATGAATGTGTTAGAGCGCCACCTACAGTTCACATCTGTGTATTGTGATGGAATGTGATAGAGCGCCACCTACAGTTCACATCTGTGTATTGTGATGGAATGTGTTAGAGCGCCCCCTACAGTTCACATCTGTGTATTGTGATGGAATGTGTTAGAGCGCCACCTACAGTTCACGTCTGTATATTGTGATGGAATGTGTTAGAGCGCCCCCTACAGTTCACATCTGTGTATTGTGATGGAATGTGTTAGAGCGCCACCTACAGTTCACATCTGTGTATTGTGATGGAATGTGTTAGAGCGCCCCCTACAGTTCACATCTGTGTATTGTGATGGAATGTGTTAGAGCGCCACCTACAGTTCACATCTGTGTATTGTGATGGAATGTGTTAGAGCGCCCCCTACAGTTCACATCTGTGTATTGTGATGGAATGTGTTAGAGCGCCACCTACAGTTCACATCTGTGTATTGTGATGGAATGTGTTAGAGCGCCCCCTACAGTTCACATCTGTGTATTGTGATGGAATGTGTTAGAGCGCCCCCTACAGTTCACATCTGTGTATTGTGATGGAATGTGTTAGAGCGCCCCCTACAGTTCACATCTGTGTATTGTGATGGAATGTGTTAGAGCGCCCCCTACAGTTCACATCTGTGTATTGTGATGGAATGTGTTAGAGCGCCCCCTACAGTTCACATCTGTGTATTGTGATGGAATGTGTTAGAGCGCCACCTACAGTTCACGTCTGTGTATTGTGATGGAATGTGTTAGAGCGCCACCTACAGTTCACATCTGTGTATTGTGATGGAACGTGTTAGAGCTCCACCTACAGTTCACATCTGTATATTGTGATGGAACGTGTTAGAGCTCCACCTACAGTTCACATCTGTGTATTGTGATGGAACGTGTTAGAGCGCCACCTACAGTTCACGTCTGTGTATTGTGATGGAATGTGTTAGAGCGCCACCTACAGTTCACGTCTGTGTATTGTGATGGAATGTGTTAGAGCTCCACCTACAGTTCACATCTGTGTATTGTGATGGAATGCGTTAGAGCACCACCTACAGTTCACATCTGTGTATTGTGATGGAATGCGTTAGAGCTCCACCTACAGTTCACATCTGTGTATTGTGATGGAACGCGTTAGAGCTCCACCTACAGTTCACATCTGTGTATTGTGATGGAATGTGTTAGAGCTCCACCTACAGTTCACATCTGTGTATTGTGATGGAATGTGTTAGAGCGCCACCTACAGTTCACATCTGTATATTGTGATGGAATGTGTTAGAGCGCCACCTACAGTTCACATCTGTGTATTGTGATGGAATGCGTTAGAGCTCCACCTACAGTTCACATCTGTGTATTGTGATGGAATGTGTTAGAGCGCCACCTACAGTTCACATCTGTGTATTGTGATGGAATGTGTTAGAGCGCCACCTACAGTTCACATCTGTGTATTGGGATGGAATGTGTTAGAGCGCCCCCTACAGTTCACATCTGTGTATTGGGATGGAATGTGTTAGAGCGCCCCCTACAGTTCACATCTGTGTATTGTGATGGAATGTGTTAGAGCGCCACCTACAGTTCACATCTGTGTATTGTGATGGAATGTGTTAGAGCGCCCCCTACAGTTCACATCTGTATATTGTGATGGAATGTGTTAGAGCGCCACCTACAGTTCACATCTGTGTATTGTGATGGAATGTGTTAGAGCGCCACCTACAGTTCACATCTGTGTATTGGGATGGAATGTGTTAGAGCGCCCCCTACAGTTCACATCTGTGTATTGTGATGGAATGTGTTAGAGCGCCACCTACAGTTCACATCTGTATATTGTGATGGAATGTGTTAGAGCGCCCCCTACAGTTCACATCTGTGAGGGGTAAAATGTGTTAGAGCGCCACCTACAGTTCACATCTGTGTATTGGGATGGAATGTGTTAGAGCGCCACCTACAGTTCACATCTGTGTATTGGGATGGAATGTGTTAGAGCGCCACCTACAGTTCACATCTGTGTATTGTGATGGAATGTGTTAGAGCGCCCCCTACAGTTCACATCTGTGTATTGTGATGAATGTGTTAGAGCGCCCCCTACAGTTCACATCTGTGTATTGTGATGGAATGTGTTAGAGCCACCTACAGTTCACATCTGTGTATTGTGATGGAATGTGTTAGAGCGCCCCCTACAGTTCACATCTGTGTATTGTGATGGAATGTGTTAGAGCGCCACCTACAGTTCACATCTGTGTATTGTGATGGAATGTGTTAGAGCGCCCCCTACAGTTCACATCTGTGTATTGTGATGGAATGTGTTAGAGCGCCACCTACAGTTCACATCTGTGTATTGTGATGGAATGTGTTAGAGCGCCCCCTACAGTTCACATCTGTGTATTGTGATGGAATGTGTTAGAGCGCCCCCTACAGTTCACATCTGTATATTGTGATGGAATGTGTTAGAGCGCCCCCTACAGTTCACATCTGTGTATTGTGATGGAATGTGTTAGAGCGCCACCTACAGTTCACATCTGTGTATTGTGATGGAATGTGTTAGAGCGCCCCCTACAGTTCACATCTGTGTATTGTGATGGAATGTGTTAGAGCGCCCCCTACAGTTCACATCTGTGTATTGTGATGGAATGTGTTAGAGCGCCCCCTACAGTTCACATCTGTGTATTGTGATGGAATGTGTTAGAGCGCCCCCTACAGTTCACATCTGTGTATTGTGATGGAATGTGTTAGAGCGCCACCTACAGTTCACATCTGTATATTGTGATGGAATGTGTTAGAGCGCCCCCTACAGTTCACATCTGTGTATTGTGATGGAATGTGTTAGAGCGCCCCCTACAGTTCACATCTGTGTATTGTGATGGAATGTGTTAGAGCGCCACCTACAGTTCACATCTGTGTATTGTGATGGAATGTGTTAGAGCGCCACCTACAGTTCACATCTGTGTATTGTGATGAATGTGTTAGAGTGCCCCCTACAGTTCACATCTGTGTATTGTGATGGAATGTGTTAGAGCGCCACCTACAGTTCACATCTGTGTATTGTGATGGAATGTGTTAGAGCGCCACCTACAGTTCACATCTGTGTATTGTGATGGAATGTGTTAGAGCGCCCCCTACAGTTCACATCTGTGTATTGTGATGGAATGTGTTAGAGCGCCACCTACAGTTCACATCTGTGTATTGTGATGAATGTGTTAGAGCGCCCCCTACAGTTCACATCTGTGTATTGTGATGGAATGTGTTAGAGCGCCACCTACAGTTCACATCTGTGTATTGTGATGGAATGTGTTAGAGCGCCACCTACAGTTCACATCTGTGTATTGTGATGAATGTGTTAGAGTGCCCCCTACAGTTCACATCTGTGTATTGTGATGGAATGTGTTAGAGCGCCCCCTACAGTTCACATCTGTGTATTGTGATGGAATGTGTTAGAGCGCCCCCTACAGTTCACATCTGTGTATTGTGATGAATGTGTTAGAGCGCCACCTACAGTTCACATCTGTGTATTGTGATGGAATGTGTTAGAGCGCCCCCTACAGTTCACATCTGTGTATTGTGATGAATGTGTTAGAGCGCCACCTACAGTTCACGTCTGTGTATTGTGATGGAATGTGTTAGAGCGCCACCTACAGTTCACATCTGTGTATTGTGATGGAATGTGTTAGAGCGCCCCCTACAGTTCACATCTGTGTATTGTGATGAATGTGTTAGAGCGCCACCTACAGTTCACATCTGTGTATTGTGATGAATGTGTTAGAGCGCCACCTACAGTTCACGTCTGTGTATTGTGATGGAATGTGTTAGAGCGCCCCCTACAGTTCACATCTGTGTATTGTGATGGAATGTGTTAGAGCGCCCCCTACAGTTCACATCTGTGTATTGTGATGAATGTGTTAGAGCGCCACCTACAGTTCACATCTGTGTATTGTGATGAATGTGTTAGAGCGCCACCTACAGTTCACATCTGTGTATTGTGATGGAATGTGTTAGAGCGCCACCTACAGTTCACATCTGTGTATTGTGATGGAATGTGATAGAGAGAAATATATTGTTTCTAGTGTTTTCTGCCACCTAGTGGAACAAATTAAGACTATTTGGAGGGAGACGGGGTGAACAGAACCAGACCAATTAGTGGTAATTAGTTTACAGCATGTACAGTCATATTACGATTGCTGCAGTTTAATAAAAGTAATAGACCTGTAATACTCGTTCTCTCATGGTTTATTACTTTAATATATTCACAGCTGATTGTATCGTGTGTGTTAGTGGTATATTGATGTTTCGTGTCTGATGGTCTCTACAGAAGATCTGTCCTTCCGCTGGATGCTCAACGAGTTTCCGGAATTCATTCCAATGGATAAACGGCGATTCGTGTCTCAGGCCACCGGAAACCTCTACATCTCCACCGTCAGAGCGGCAGACAGCGGAAACTACTCGTGTTTCGTGTCGAGTCCGTCCATCGCCAAGAGCGTCTTCAGTAAATTCATCCCGCTGGTGCCCATCGCTGAACGTGAGTCCATATTAGCACAATAAATCTGATCGTTTATGTCTTGCATTGGAAGTGTCTCACTGGAACACACATTTAAAGGAGGAACGAGTCCAAATAATTTGTTGTGGAAATCAACATTGACACAAATACTGTCGATTGAACTTCATTTGTACTGAACCCGGAACATTCCTTTTAATCCAGATCATAAAAACGCATGAGGATGGTCATTTAGCATTTAGGCTAACTATCATTTGTGTTTTCTTTCAGGTTCTCTGCGCAAATATCCCGCTGATATTAAAGTGAAATCTGCAGAAACACACGCACTCATCGGACAGAACATCACACTCGAGTGTTTCGCTCTGGGGAAGTGAGTCACAAACAGTGTGGATGATGCGCTTTATTCACATGCCTCAAATATTCTGTTTTATCTTCACCGTCAGGAGCATTTTGATGTTTTCTGGGTCATTTCTGTCATTTTCTGTCAAAGATTTAATAAACGTATTATTTTTAAGAAATTAAGTTTGAACATCTTCTGTTGACTCGAATTAAATGTCAAATTCGATCCCAATGACATCATAATATTTTGACATCATAAGTGTGTGTGTGTGTGTGTGTGTGTGTGTGTGTGTGTGTGTGTGTGTGAGACTGTGTGAGAGAGTGTGTGTGTGTGTGTGTGTATGTCTGTGAGTGTGCATATCTGTGTGTGTGTGTGTGTGTGTGTGTGTGTGTGTGTGTGTTTATACTACATTTTGGGGCCCAGCCAGAGGTCCCCATGAGGTAAATGGTTTATTAAACACATTAAATGTTGTTTTTATTGAAAATGTAAAAGTGCATATAAAGGGTTGTGTTTAGGGTATAGAAATTAGCGTTAGAGCTGTATAAAAGTCTATGGAGAGTCCCACAATGGTGTGTGTGTGTGTGTGTGTGTGTGTGTGTGTGTGTGTGTGTGTGTGTTCAGTCCGATCCCTCAGATCCGCTGGAGGAAGGTGGATGGGGAACTTCCTGTTCATCGTCATGACATCAGTATGGCAGGAAGTCTCCTTCATCTGTATGACGTTCAGTATGAAGACGAGGGTTTGTACGAGTGTGAAGCTGATAACTCCAAAGGAAAAGACTGGCACAAACTTCATCTCGTCGTGGAGGGTGAGCGAGAACTTCATCTTTATCGTGTCTGTAGCATTATCTAATGAGAGTCACTCTAGTTCAGCTCTGTTCACACTACACTGGTTTAATGTCAGTTCTGTTGTCAGTAGCTGAATGTTTCAGGAGAGAATTTCAGAAATGAATCGCAGTAGAGGAGTGTTAACTTGATCACGTGTGTGTGTGTGTGTGTACGTGTGTGTACGTGTGTGTACGTGTGTGTACGTGTGTGTGTGTTTCTCTCAGGCGCTCCTGAATGGATCGAGAAGATCACGAGTTCAGAGAGAGATATCAACAGTGATTACATCATGTCCTGTCTCGCCAGCGGCAAACCCAAACCGCACGTTCACTTCCTGAAGAACGGACAAACGGTACGAGACTGATTCAGTCCTGAAAGCGAGCACATGACAGTTCTGAGCGTTCACTATGATCTGTGATGACAGCTGCTGTGAATCTGTAATTCACAATGATATTTCATTGATTAATGTTTGAATAAATCATATAAATGTGTGTTGTTCGTCCTTCTCTCATCAGGTCTCCATGAATCATGAGATTCGTTTCAATCAGCTGTCGTTTGATGATTCAGGCATGTATCAGTGTATCGCTGAGAACCGTCACGGGGTGATTTACGCCAGCGCTGAACTCCGAGTGTTCGGTGAGATGATCTCTGATTATCACAAACATCATATTTAAGTTGTTGAGGAGCGCTCGAGTGAATATTTGTGGAGTTCATGAGTTGTCTTTGTTTGTCAGCTGGTGCTCCTTCCTTTGAGTTCAACCCCGTGAAGCCCAGAATACTGGTGGCTAAAAATGGGCGAGTTGTGATGGAGTGTAAACCCCGAGCGGCGCCGCGTCCAAACATCTCCTGGAGTACAGGAACTGAACTACTGCATAACTCCAGCAGGTCAGAGGTCACACCGGCATTTCCTGTTGCATGGGTCAGAAAATCACCTATAACTGGATAATTATCAGCCTGACTTCCTGTTCAGATGAGTTCATTTATACCTGCAGGATGTTCATTTGGCCGGACGGGAGTTTAGAGATTATTAACGTCACTAAATCAGATGAAGGCACATACACGTGTTTCGCTGAGAACGACAGAGGACGAGCGAACAGCACCGGGTCACTGTCAGTCACAGGTACATTATACACTCATATATCACCCCCTATATCACCCCCTATATCACTCATATATCACCCCCTATATTGCCCCTATATCACCCCCTATATCACTCATATATCACCCCCTATATCACCCCTATATCACCCCCTATATTGCCCCTATATCACCCCCTATATCACTCATATATTACCCCCTATATCGCCCCTATATCACCCCTATATCACTCATATATCACCCCTATATCACCCCATATCGCCCATATATCACCCCTATATCGCCCCTATACCGCCCCTATACCGCCCCTATATCGCCCATATATCGCTCCTATATCGCCCCTATATCGCCCATATATCACTCCTATATCGCCCCTATATCGCCCATATATCACTCCTATATCACTCCTATATCACCCCTATATCACCCCTATATCGCCCCTATATCGCCCATATATCACCCATATATCACCCCTATATCACTCATATATCGCCCATATATCACCCCTATATCACCCCTATATCACTCATATATCTCACCCATATATCACCCCTATATCACCCCCTATATCACCCCCTATATCACCCATATATCACCCCCTATATCACCCATATATCACCCATATATCACTCATATATCACCCCCTATATCACCCCCTATATCACCCCCTATATCACCCCCTATATCACCCATATATCACCCCCTA
Source organism: Moxostoma hubbsi (assembly GCA_032164185.1). Lineage (NCBI taxonomy): Eukaryota > Metazoa > Chordata > Actinopteri > Cypriniformes > Catostomidae > Moxostoma > Moxostoma hubbsi. Next base: position 23,083,966 of record JAVLUX010000049.1, on the reverse strand, counting down.
TATCGCCCCGATATCACCCCCATATCACCCCCATATCGCTCATATATCGCCCCTATATCACCCTTATATCGCCCCTATATCACCCATATATCGCCCATATATCACCCATATTTCACCCATATATCACTCCTATATCACTCATATATCACTCATATCGCCCCTATATCGCCCCTATATCGCCCCTATATCGCCCATATCGCCCCTATATCGCCCCTATATCGCCCCTATATCACCCCTATATCACCCCTATATCACCCCTATATCGCCCCTATATCACTCATATCACCCCTATATCACCCCTATATCGCCCCTATATCGCCCCTATATCACCCCTATATCACCCCTATATCACCCCTATATCGCCCATATATCGCCCATATATACCTTAGAGTGTAATGCATTATAACACAAGCAACATCCAGTTTTATCTTACGTTATAATGTACTATATATAGTTGTAGTAAATATAATAATTATTCTTTAATAAAGTGACAAAAGCAATGTGTTCTTATAAACATCCATAAGATAGCATCTTATAACCACTTATAAATATAAGTCATGTATAAAACAAAAAAAAAAATCATGTTATAAACATTACACATGCACAAAATACAGAATAACACACATTCAATGCATATTTGGAGATATTACGGAAAACATCTTGCATTATATGTTTGACTTGTAATGTTAATGTATGTTACATGTGTATGTTATGGCTGTTTATGAGAAGATATCGCTTATGCAACTTTATTAAAGCAGGTAAAGAACACTTATAATATGATCCTTTTAACTGTTTACACTATACAGCACGTATAACATTAACTTTATTAACGTCTGCGGTGTTAAAACTGGATGTTACTTGTGTTATAATGCATTATACACTATCGGACTTCCCCTATTCATGGTTATAGTTTAATGTATAACAACTGTATTCATAATTGTTTATGAGAAGTTATTACTTAAGGTGTAAAATGAGACACTATGAAGATTATCAATGAATAACATCTTAAATATCAGTCTATTCCTCAGACAATGCTATCATATGACTTCAGAGGACTTGGAATATAGTGTATGAGTCATATGGGCTATTTTTAGCATACTTTAATGGTGCTTTTTGTCATTTTGAGGACATGTTGTGATGTAAACATGTCTCAGCTCTGCCCTCTACTGACACAAACACACACTACACTTGAACAGTAATATATCTGAAGCAGAGCAGTCCTCATTTGACCTATTCATGTTATTAAATAGTATATTTAAATGATAGATACGTGAAAACGGCTGATAAATAACAGCTGAAATCAGTAGATATTCCTCCCTATCCTGTCATCCTTCAGTGTTCTGTGTATTGAGTGTTTTCGGGAAGATTAGCAGGATCAGATCATGTTGAGGATGAACGAGTCTCTTTCTCTCTCAGACGCCACAAAGATCACTCTCGCTCCATCTAACCGTGATGTCAGCGTCGGGGAGAGTACCACAATGGAGTGTGCTGCATCACATGACCCGACCCTTGACCTCACCTTCATCTGGTCACTCAACGCTCACGTCCTCGACCTCGACAAAGACAGTGAATATTACGAACACAAAATGGTGAATGTCATTCTTTATTCATATTTAACTTATAAACATCTAGTATTCATTTACTTTTGGTTAATTTCTATCCCTGATTATTTGTAACTAGGCACAATTATGTGAATAGTTGTACTGAGCATTTTATTAACATAAGCATTTAAAAAAATTAAAGCTGCTGTGTGTGATTTTGTTTGGATGATGAAATTCTTTCTCATGCCTCAGATTAACTCTATATGCTCGGACGGGACCACCAGCAAAAATATAATAGTCAAAATATTAATAACTGCAGTCTTGACCAACACAATATATGTGTCATCTGAAAGTTTATAAGCTGTATTTTATGATGAATCAGAAGTTTCCGTTTTTATAATTTATTAATATTTTTGCGCTGTTCATATTATTACAATCAGTAAAAACATCAAACTGATCAAATATTCATGTGTCATATGTTGTTGGAAAGCTCTTAAAGAGTACAATACAACCAGACTATTTGTTTTACTCACAGATGAAAATATAGCGAGTAACAGCTAAATATGTGTATTTGACAGTTATGTTGGTGTTGCTAATATGCCGCATATTCATGTATAACTTCACAAAAAATAAACATTCATAGAGTCAGTGATTATCTTTCAAACGAGTCCACACACAAGATAATCAGATGTATAGATCATTAGATAATCCACATGAAGCACAATGTTACATATGACCACCAGGAGATGGCGCCAAATACATGACACAGACTCAATGATGACTCAAATGGCACAGAATGAAACTGAATGAGATGATTATCTTTCAAACGAGTCCACACACAAGATAATCAGATGTATAGATCATTAGATAATCCACATGAAGCACAATGTTACATATGACCACCAGGAGATGGCGCCAAATACATGACACAGACTCAATGATGACTCAAATGGCACAGAATGAAACTGAATGAGATGATTGTCTTTCAAACGAGTCCACACACAAGATAATCAGATGTATAGATCATTAGATAATCCACATGAAGCACAATGTTACATATGACCACCAGGAGATGGCGCCAAATACATGACACAGACTCAATGATGACTCAGATGACACAGAATGAAACTCATTCTGTGAAATCTCATGACTAAAATCATGTCTGCATGCTATGCAAACCTTTAGTCATTGTTGTGTTTGCATGTGTAATTAGTTCTTATGTACAATTATCTTTTATTTGTTTGGAGATGTTTTTGGACACTATGTTCAATTATATTTGTAATGTTGGAACTTTTGATTGCAGTTTTTCAGAGCCGCCTTATTTACACCCAGAGATATATTAATGTCAAATCAGAAAATAAGAAAAAAAGTACTTTTTATTTATTTAATTTTTTTTTTTTCAGCAGTTTCTTAGGTTGAGAGTCTCAGAGTGTATCTTTCAAATAATGGAAAGGTTTTCATTACTAACCCTTGATCCTCCTTGTTTTGTTTTTGGGTATGCCACCTAAACAGGAACTCTTTAAAAACAGCTTCAGATCTTAAAGGGTTAATGTAAATATGAGTAATCTGGTAAAACTTTACAATAAGGTTGTAATGTAAATGCATTAGTTATCTTAAACTACCATTGAACAGTATTTGTTTAAAACGTTTATGCTTAGTTAATATTAATTGATGATTTTTATTATTATTGTCAGTTTATGTTAGTTCATAGTGCATCAACTAATGTTTACATTAATATTAATAGTGTTTGTAAAAACCTTTGTGAAAACTGTCATTGTTTTCCATTTGGCGATGGAAGTGGAACATAAATTACACAACGCAGTTTTAAATGGTTGTGTAGGAAAAGCTGTAATAAAGATGATTACACTCATACTGATGTTATTGTTGTTAATAAGGATATAAATCATGACGGTCAGATGGGGACATCGAGCTGTGAGCTGGTGATCAGAAACACACAGTTGAAACATGCGGGTAGATACACCTGTACAGCACAGACACCTGTAGACAACATCACCACATCTGCTGAACTGGTGGTCAGAGGTGAGACTGTCATCACATTCATCACTCGGCAATACAATCATGTGCAATATTCAGTCCATCCATTCCTCCATATATCTATATTATTTTATATTTTCTGTAGATTTAAACTTTATTTTCATGAGCTGAATAAAACATCACCAGTGATAAGAGTTTCAGCTATCCCAGAATGCATTCTAAACAAACAGACATGAAGCACTCACAGAACAGCATCTGATTCCCGCAAGCATTTAGATCAAAGATGTTTATCTGAACAAAGACTTCTGAAACTGCTGTGACAAATATATCTTCAGGATCAACATCACAAGAGCATCAAATCTCCTCTCAGCTCGTTATATAGAACTGTTTTATGTGAAAGGGTTTTGTTATCAAAGAGTTTTTAAAATGTCATTGAGGAAGTGTTCTAGAATATGTTGTTGTGATTGTGTGTCAGGACCCCCAGGTCCTCCCGGAGGAGTGCGTGTGGATGATGTGATGAACAGCAGTGTGAGAGTCACCTGGAGTCACGGGACGGATAATCTGAGTCCGATCTCAACTTACACTATACAGTACAGAGACACTAGAACACAAGATGACTGGAGAGATGCCAAAACCTGTGAGTACATCACCATAGCAACACACACCTGGCACTACATCACCATAACGATGAACACCTGTCACTACATCACCATAACGATGAACACCTGTCACTACATCACCATAGCAACACACACCTGTCACTACATCACCATAGCAACACACACCTGTCACTACATCACCATAGCAACACACACCTGGCACTACATCACCATAGCAACACACACCTGGCACTACCTCACTATAGCAACCCACACCTGTGAGTTTATCACCATAACAATGTACACCTGTCACTACATCACCATAGCAACACACACCTGGCACTACATCACCATAGCAACACACACCTGTCACTACATCACCATAGCAACACACACCTGGCGCTACATCATCATAGCAACACACACCTGGCACTACCTCACTATAGCAACCCACACCTGTCACTACCTCACCATAGCAACACATGCCTGGCACTACATCACCATAGCAACACACGCCTGGCACTACATCACCATAGCAACACACACCTGGCACTACATTAAAATAACAACACATGCCTGTCACTACATCACCATAACAACACACGCCTGTCACTACATCATCATAACAACACACGCCTGTCACTACATCACCATAGCAACACACGCCTGTCACTACATCACCATAGCAACACACACCTGTCACTACATCACCATAACGATGAACACCTGTCACTACATCACCATAGCAACACACACCTGTCACTACCTCACCATAGCAACACACACCTGGCACTACCTCACCATAGCAACACACGCCTGGAACTACATCACCATAGCAACACACGCCTGGAACTACATCACCATAGCAACACACGCCTGGCACTACATCACCATAACAACACACGCCTGTCACTACATCACCATAACAACACACGCCTGTCACTACATCACCATAGCAACACACACCTGTCACTACATCACCATAGCAACACACACCTGTCACTACATCATCATAGCAACACACACCTGTCACTACATCACCATAGCAACACACACCTGTCACTACATCATCATAACAACACACGCCTGTCACTACATCACCATAGCAACACACGCCTGTCACTACATCATCATAACGATGAACACCTGTCACTACATCACCAAAGCAACACACCTGTCACTACATCACCATAGCAAAACACACTTGTGAGTACATCACCACAACAACACACATCTGTCACTACACCGCCATAGCAACACGCTCCTGTGAATACATCATCACAACAACACACGCCTGTCACTACATCACCATAGCAACACACACCTGGGAGCTCATCACCATAAAACCCACACCTGTCACTACATCACCACAGCAACACAAACCTGTGAGTTCATCACCATTACAATGTACACCTATCACTACATCACCATAGCAACGTACACATGTGAGTACATCACCACAACAACACACACCTGTCACAACATCCACATAGCAACACATACCTGTGAGTTCATCACCATTACAATGTACACCTATCACTACATCACCATAGCAACGTACACATGTGAGTACATCACCACAACAACACACACCTGTCACAACATCCACATAGCAACACATACCTGTGAATTCATCAAGATTAAAATGTACACCTGTCGCTATATCACCATAGCAACACACATCTGTCATTACATCACCATAGCAACGTACACCTGTGAGTACATCACCACAACAACACACATCTGTCACTACACCACCATAGCAACACGCTCCTGTGAATACATCATCACAACAACACACGCCTGTCACTACATCACCATAGCAACACACACCTGGGAGCTCATCACCATAAAACCCACACCTGTCACTACATCACCGCAGCAACACAAACCTGTGAGTTCATCACCATTACAATGTACACCTATCACTACATCACCATAGCAATGTACACATGTGAGTACATCACCACAACAACACACACCTGTCACAACATCCACATAGCAACACATAACTGTGAGTTCATCACCATTACAATGTACACCTATCACTACATCACCATAGCAACGTACACATGTGAGTACATCACCACAACAACAGACACCTGTCACACAACATCCACATAGCAACACATACCTGTGAATTCATCAAGATTAAAATGTACACCTGTCGCTATATCACCATAGAATTCATCAGATAATCTCAAGATGGCGCAGAGTATGGCTGCTGCGTCGCGAGCTCCGTCGAAACACTGCAGTTTATTGTTTGTTTTGTTTACAGTTCTGTTTTTTTTTGTCTTGGATGTTGTCTGCCTTATTGTGTACGACAGACAAATGCTTTTGGACATTGGTTCGGCAATCACACACCGAAAACCGGACTTCACATTCCTCAATCCCGACCCGCGGTTTACAAACACGCCAGCGGAGCCCTTTGTTTGGGCTGCCCGGCCGCGGAAACGCAGAAGGAAAAGAGGAAAAAGAGCCGGCGTTCTCATCAGATTAAGACGTTGCGCAAATCGCCCCCCACTACCCAGTATACTACTGTCAAATGTTCAGTCTCTGGACAACAAGCTCTGCGAGCTGAGAGCGCGGATCTCTTTCCAACGAGAGACGAGAGAATGCTGTGTTATCTGTCTTACGGAAACCTGGATGTCCGCGGAGATTCCAGACTCGGCCATCGAACCCACGGGTTTCTCCATGCACCGAGCGGACAGAGCGAAAGACCTCTCAGGTAAAAGCAGAGGTGGAGGTGTATGTTTTATGATCAACAAATCATGGTGTGATCAGAGGAATGTACATTTTATCAGGTCTTTCTGCTCTCCTGATTTGGAATTTCTCATGCTTCTGTGTCGACCATTCTGGCTACTGAGGGAATTCCCAGCGGTCATTATCACTGCTGTGTACATCCCCCCCACAAACCGACACAGACCGGGCACTTAGGGAACTGTATGGCAGTATAAGTGAGCAGGAAACCGCGCACCCTGAGGCCGCGTTCATTGTTGCCGGGGACTTCAACAAAGCCAACTTTAAAACAATAGCACCAAAATACCACCAACACATCAGCTTCAAAACACGAGGGGACCGGGTTTTGGATCATTGCTATTCTCCTTTCCGGGATGGCTACAAATCCCTCCCCCGCCCACCATTTGGCAAATCCGACCACTCTACCGTTCTGCTTCTGCCCACTTACAGGCAGAAACTGAAACGGGAAGCACCCGCCCTCAGAATGATCCAGTGCTGGTCGGACCAATCAGACTCTGCGCTACAGGACTGTTTTGATCACGCGGACTGGGAGATGTTCCGGTCTGCCTCCGATGACGACATCGAGGTTTACGCTGATAGCGTAACGTGTTTCATGAGGAAGTGCGTAGAGGACGTTGTTCCGATAAAAACTATACGGATCTACCCCAACCAGAAACCATGGGTTAACGGCGATGTTCGCGTGGCACTTACTGCGCGGACCACCGCTTTTAATTCCGGGAACGCGGAGGAGCGTAAACAAGCCAGTTATGCCCTCCGTAACTCCATCCGTGCAGCCAAACGCCAGTACAGGCACAAAATTGAAGGTCAGTTCAACACCACTGACTCCAGAAGTATGTGGCAGGGAATTAACACCATCACGGACTATAAACGGAATAAAAACTCCGCCATGAACACCGCTGCCTCTCTCCCGGACGAGCTTAATACTTTTTATGCTCGTTTCGAGGAAAACAACAACACCGCCCTCGCGGAGAGAGCACTCGCGGCCGATACTACAGATGATGGTTCACTCTCCGTCTCTGTTGCGGATGTAACCCGATCCTTTCGACGGGTGAACATTCGCAAAGCCGCGGGTCCAGACGGCATTCCGGGCCGCGTCATCAGAGCATGCGCGAACCAACTGGCTGGTGTTTTTACGGACATTTTCAACCTGTCCCTCTCCCTGTCTGTAGTCCCCACATGCTTCAAAACATCAACCATTGTGCCTGTACCGAAGCAAGCCAAAATCACTTGTTTAAATGACTGGCGTCCTGTTGCCCTCACCCCCATCATCAGCAAATGCTTTGAGAGGTTGATCAGAGATCACATCTCCTCTGTTCTGCCCACCTCTTTGGACCCATTGCAGTTTGCCTACCGTAACAACCGCTCCACTGATGATGCCATTGCATCTACAATACACACTGCTCTTTCCCACCTGGAAAAAAGGAACAAGTATGTGAGAATGCTGTTTGTAGACTACAGCTCAGCATTTAACACCATAGTGCCCTCCAAGCTTGATGTGAAACTCCGGGCTCTGGGCTTAAACAGCTCGCTGTGCAGCTGGATCCTGGATTTCCTGTCAGGCAGACGTCAGGTGGTTAGAATGGGCAGCAACATCTCCTCATCACTGACCCTCAACACTGGAGCCCCGCAGGGCTGTGTTCTCAGCCCACTCCTGTATTCCCTTTACACACATGACTGTGTGGCGACACATAGCTCCAATGCCATCATTAAGTTTGCTGACGATACGACGGTTGTAGGTCTGATCACTGACAATGATGAAACAGCCTACAGAGAGGAGGTGCACACTCTGACGCGCTGGTGTCAGGAGCACAACCTCTCCCTCAACGTCAGTAAAACCAAGGAGCTTGTGGTGGACTTCAGGAAGAAAGACAGAGAGCACAGCCCCATCACCATTAATGGAGCACCGGTGGAGAGAGTCAGCAGCTTCAAGTTCCTCGGTGTCCACATTACTGAGGAACTCACATGGTCTGTCCACACTGAGGCCGTTGTGAAGAAGGATCACCAGCGCCTCTTCTTCCTGAGACGGCTGAGGAAGTTTGGAATGAACCAGCACATCCTCACACGGTTCTACACCAGCACTGTTGAGAGCATCCTGACTGGCTGCATCACCGCCTGGTATGGCAATAGCACCGCCCACAACCGCAAAGACCTGCAAAGGGTGGTGCGAACGGCCAGAAACATCATCGGAGGTGAGCTTCCCTCCCTCCAGGATATATATAACAGACGGTGTGTGAATAAAGCTCGGAGGATCATCAGAGACTCCAGTCACCCGAGTCATGGGCTGCTCTCACTGCTTCCATCAGGCAGGCGGTATCGCAGCATCAGGACCCGCACCACCCGACTACATGACAGCTTCTTCCCACAAGCAATAAGACTTTTGAACACATGATCTCTCACGATCAACAATCAGCACTGCACTTTATTAATCATCACTCTGTCAATATATTCTCCCAATTCAGTTAGTGTTTATATATATTTATACCCGTATCTAGTGTATGTGTATTCTACATTGTGTGTATTGTGTACATTTGTTATGTAAATTGTTTTGTGTAATATGTTGTTTATTGTAAAGTGGTTTATGTCTCGTCACTGTCATTACTGCTATGTTACTCGGAACTGCACACAAGAATTTCACCTGCTGTTGCACTCGTGTACACAGTAGTGTGACAATAAAGTGATTTGATTTGATTTGATAGCAACACACATCTGTCATTACATCACCATAGCAACGTACACCTGTGAGTACATCACTACAACAACACACACCTGTCACAACATCCACATAGCAACACATACCTGTGAATTCATCAAGATTACAATGCATACCTGTTACTATATCACCATATTAAAACACACCTGTCACTTACATTGCCATAGCAACACACACCTATGAGTACATCACTAGAATGTAAATAATCTGTAATATATATTTAAAAAATATTATTTGTCAGCATGCTTAATGAAGTTCCCTTTTTCCTAATGATTTGAATATGAAGTATAAATCCAGTGTGAATGTCGTTTTTAGCAGCGGTATTCTGCAGTAAATCTCTGTGCTGTAGTGTAGTCACAGTGATGTGTGTGTGTGTGTGTGTGTGTGTGTGTGTGTGTGTGTGTGTGTGTGTGTGTGTGTGTGTGTGTGTGTGTGTGTGTGTGTGTGTGTGTGTGTGTGTGTTCAGCTCCAGTGATTGTGGAGGGAAATACAGAAATGGCGACTGTGGTGAATCTGACACCGTGGACTGAATATGAGTTTCGGGTCATTGCTACAAACACTCTGGGTACAGGACCGCCCAGTGACCCGTCACCCAAAACATCCACAAAACAAGCCAGTGAGACGCTGTCTGTCTTATTCCTTATAAATCATTGAATCTCATCATAATTCACTCAGATATTCAAGTGTTTATTGATTCTCTGTATAGAGCCTGTGGTGGCCCCATCAGACATCAGTGGAGGAGGAGGAACCAGCAGAGAACTCACCATCATGTGGACGGTAACGCACGCACGCACAGCACACACACTCACACTCACGCACACACACACACACACACACACACACACACACACAGTCATGTGACACCGCAACACGCACACTCACACACACAGTCAACGCACGCACGCACGCACGCACGCACACAGTCACACACACACTCTCTCACACGCACACGCAGGCACGCACGCACAGCACACGCACTCACACTCACGCACACACACACACACACACACACACAGTCATGTGACACCGCAACACGCACACTCACACACACAGTCAACGCACGCACGCACGCACACAGTCACACACACACTCTCTCACACGCACACGCAGGCACGCACGCACGCACACACTAACACACAACACACTAACATTTCACTCTCGGTGCTCAAGAGCAGTTCAGACATTAATAAAAAGTCACTCTTTACTTGAAATGTGATTGTTCATGTTATTGTTCATAAATCATATAAAGCGGAATAAAGTGAAGTTTGTGAAATGTGTGTTATGTGTGTTGTGTGTTGTGTGTGTTGTGTGTTGTGTGCAGCCGGTCCAGCCGCAGTATTATTACGGCAGTAACTTCGGTTACATCATCGCGTTCAGACCTCATAACGAGCACGAGTGGCTGAAGGTGACGGTTGCTGATCCGCAGGCACAGAAATACATCCACAAAGACGCCAACATCCCGCCGTCCACCAGGTTTGAGGTGAAGATGAAAGCGTTTAACAGTCAGGGTGAAGGACCGTACAGTGTCAGCGCCTTCATTTACTCCGCACAGGACGGTGAGTGACACCGATCACAGAAGTGTGAGATTGTTGACCGTACAGAACACACACTGCTTATCATAATGGAGTTCATGTTCCAGCCTCTGTGTTTATTCAGTTGTGTCCGACGCACCCACAATCCTGGAGGCGAGAACACTGTCAGCGACTGAAGCGATCGTGTGGTGGATCCCCGTCCAATCACAGACAGTTGAAGGATATCAGGTGACACGTTGAATTGAATGTAACTGAACTGAATTGATCTGAAGAGGTAATAATTGCCCCCTGAGAATGAAATAAACATCACTGTATATCTCATGTCATGTATTACTGCAACTATAATCAAGTACAACTTTATCAGATGTGACAAATAAACAACGGGAGAAATCACATGTGAAGATTGAAACTCAAACTCGACACTTCCTGTCCAGTCCAGAATGATCTTTCATTAAAACCAAACACTACTTTTTTGCACCTTTCTTCACTAGTAAAACTAAAAACTAAATTGCAGCCATTTTTGCTGAAAACATGAATAAATATATATAAATAAATAATTATTAATTGGACCTCAGAGAAAAGAAGTAATAATAAAAAACTACATAAGATATGACTGAACTTTCTCTCTCGTTCGTTTACTTTGATTCATGGATCAGATAATTGATCGATTGTATTGTGTGTGTGTGTGTGTGTGTGTGTGTGTGTGTGTGTGTGTGTGTGTTGTGGGGTCACATGACTGTGTGTGTGTGTGTGTGTGTGTTGTGGGGTCACATGACTGTCTGTGTGTGTGTGTGTGTGTGTGTGTGTGTTGTGGTGTCACATGACTGTGTGTGTGTTGTGGTGTCACATGACTGTGTGTGTGATGTGTGTGTTGTGGTGTCACATGACTGTGTGTGTGTGTGTGTGTGTGTGTGTGTGTGATGTGTGTGTTGTGGTGTCACATGACTCTGTGTGTGTGTGTGTGTGTGTGTGTGTGTGTGTGTGTGTGGGTTGTGGTGTGACATGACTGTGTGCACGCGTGCGTGCGTGCGTGCGTGCGTGTGTGTGTGTGTGTGTGTGTGTGTGTGTGTGTGTGTCAGGTGCGTTACTGGTGTAGTTCCACAGAGAACGAGGCGTCTGCTCAGCGTGTTCTGGTGTCCGGTCGAGAGAATCACACACGTCTGGAGAACATGAAACCTGATTCTCATTATCTCATCGAGGTGCGCGCATACAACGGTGCTGGATACGGACCCGCCGGCCAACGACACGAAATCTACACCAAGAAACCTCGTAAGTCCGTTACAAAAACTCTCGTTAAAATAATCATGTACAAATACAGCAATTACAGATAAACTGAGAATATTCAACAGGAACAGTTCACTTTAGATCAGTGATGATTATTGATTATTGTTGTGTTTGTTTGTTGTTTTCTCTCAGCTCCTAACCGGCCGCCCAAAATAATCGGCACGAAGATGCACTCGAGTGGGACGTTGATCAATATCGCGTGGGAGCGCGTCAGAGCGCTGTCCAATGAATCTGCTGTTGTGGGTTATAAGGTCAGATCTCGTTATAGGATCATGTTGTATAACAGATGTTATCTGATGAGCAGAGCCGCATCACAATCAAGCTGATCCACTAAACCATTTAATCTGGGACAGAATCACCCACAGACAGGAAATTAAATATGCACACAAACAGTATAATTAACTGGTACAATAAATAAACAATGAAGCATGAATATGAACAGTGTTTTTAAACACACTTGTATTTTTCCCTGCTGGATCTGTTTGAGATGATCTCTAATGAGCATTTTACTCTCTCTAAACCCTGCGATAATTACAGTAGAGGCATAAATCTGTGTTTAATGCAGAATAATATTCAGAGATGTGTAAATGCTCTCTGACATGAGTTTGACCTCACACTGATCTTCTCTTATTCTAATCGCTCAGTTGTTCTGATCATAAGAATTGAATAAATGCTCAAAGTTGTTAAAAGATCCAGTTATAATGTAATTTATTAGCATATATAATTCCTCTAGCATTGTCTGGTGTGGTCATCAGTTAATGTTGGATTCTGTAAGTCTATCAGAGAGTTATTGATCCAGCACATACTGTATGATTTCCATTCTGATTTTGCTGTCTGACATTCATTTTTAAACATTTAAAAAAAGAAAAGTGTGCTCGTCAATATTATAAAAACTTAATTCATGACCAACACAAAATATGTATCGTTTGAAAGTTTATAAGCTGTATTTTATAATGCATGTAGATATTATGACCAAAACTGAACAAGTGCTTTAAAATCTGCAGATGAATCAGAAGTTTCCGTTTTAATAATTTATTAATATTTTTGCACTATTCATATTATTACAATCAGTAAAAACATCAAACTGATCAAATATTCATGTGTCATATGTTGTTGGAAAGTTCTCAAAGAGTAAAATACAACCAGAATATTTGTTTTACTCACAGACACAAATATAGCGAGTAACAGCTAAATATACGTCTTTGACAGTTATGTTGGTTTCGCTTATATATCGCCTTTTCGCTTATATTTTATGTTCCAATTATTTTTTGTGTAGTTATGTCATATCATTATTTAGAGTCTGTGATTATCTTTCAAACGAGTCCACACACAAGATAATCAGATGTATAGATCATTAGATAATCCACATGAAGCACAATGTTACATATGACCACCAGGAGATGGCGCCAAATACATGACACAGACTCAATGATGACTCAAATGGCACAGAATGAAACTGAATGAGATGATTATCTTTCAAACGAGTCCACACACAAGATAATCAGATGTATAGATCATTATATAATCCACATGAAGCACAATGTTACATATGACCACCAGGAGATGGCGCCAAATACATGACACAGACTCAATGATGACTCAAATGGCACAGAATGAAAGTGAATGAGATGATTATCTTTCAAACGAGTCCACACACAAGATAATCAGATGTATAGATCATTAGATAATCCACATGAAGCACAATGTTACATATGACCACCAGGAGATGGCGCCAAATACATGACACAGACTCAATGATGACTCAAATGACACAGAATGAAACTCATTCTGTGAAATCTCATGACTAAAATCATGTCTGCATGCTATGCAAACCTTTAGTCATTGTTGTGTTTGCATGTGTAATTAGTTCTTATGTACAATTATTATCTTTTATTTGTTTGGAGATGTTTTTGGACACGATGATCAATTATATTTGTGATGTTGTAACTTTTGATCGCTTTCTCAGATACAGTCGACATGATTGGGAACAAAACAAAAGCAGAGATAGATAGTGTCTAAAATAAGGAAAAAAATACATTTATGATTTCTTTTTTTTCCAGCGGTTTCTTATGCTGAAAGTCTCATAATGTATCGTAATCTATATAATTAAATATTTTGATAAATTGTCTTTACAATGATACCAAAGACGACGCTCCTTTAATGTTGTGTATGCCACAAACAGTAAATCTGTAATAACACCTTCAAAGATTAAAGGGTTAAGGAATTGTAAATTATTTGTTTCTTACAAAAAAAATATTGTCAGTCTTTGGTCATTCAGAATGACATTAATTAACTTAATTGTCTTTGTGATGAATATTATTCACTGACAAAGTTCGGACAGTTTCAGTAATTTCATCATATTGTATCGGATTCATATCGTACGATTATAAATGACAGAAAAATCAGTTCCTGTGTTAATAATGTGCAGTGCTTTCTATAGTATCCCATGATTCCTCTGTGTTTGATGTGTGATATACAGGTGCTGTACAGACCAGAGGATCAAAGTAACGGTGTTCTGTACACCACAGTGAAACAGTCCATCGATGTGCCCTTACGGAAGGGGGAATATCTTGTGGAGGTGCGCGCTCACAGTGAGGGAGGAGACGGAGCCGTCGCACAAGTGCGCATCACAGGTAAACACTTACCTGAATCACAGGTAAACATTCACCTGAATCACAGGTAAACATTCACCTGAATCACAGGTAAACACTTACCTGAATCACAGGTAAACAATCACCTGAATCACAGGTAAACATTCACCTGAATCACAGGTAAACACTTACCTGAATCACAGGTAAACAATCACCTGAATCACAGGTAAACAATCACCTGAATCACAGGTAAACATTCACCTGAATCACAGGTAAACATTCACCTGAATCACAGGTAAACCCTCACCTGAATCACAGGTAAACAATCACCTGAATCACAGGTAAACATTCACCTGAATCACAGGTAAACATTCACCTGAATCACAGGTAAACATTCACCTGAATCACAGGTAAACCCTCACCTGAATCACAGGTAAACCCTCACCTGAATCACAGGTAAACATTCACCTGAATCACAGGTAAACAATCACCTGAATCACAGGTAAACCCTCACCTGAATCACAGGTAAACCCTCACCTGAATCACAGGTAAACCCTCACCTGAATCACAGGTAAACCCTCACCTGAATCACAGGTAAACAATCACCTGAATCACAGGTAAACCCTCACCTGAATCACAGGTAAACCCTCACCTGAATCACAGGTAAACCCTCACCTGAATCACAGGTAAACCCTCACCTGAATCACAGGTAAACCCTCACCTGAATCACAGGTAAACAATCACCTGAATCACAGGTAAACCCTCACCTGAATCACAGGTAAACAATCACCTGAATCACAGGTAAACCATCACCTGAATCACAGGTAAACCCTCACCTGTATCTTTAGCCAAAACAGCATTTAAATGTAACTAAAACTTGCTTATTAGGACATATTTCAAATGTCAATACTCTGAATCCTGGCTGGCAAGTCTGGAAACAGTGCTGTCTTTCAAACACGCAGATAAGTGAAAAAACTTGTTGTTTTTACAGCACAGTCGGGGGCGTTCAGTATTTGATTTGATCGTCTCAGTACATTAGCGTATGAATAGCGCCCTCTGCTGGTGTGTGTGATCACATTAACGTATGAATAGCACACTCTGCTGGTGTGTGTGATCACATTAGCGTATGAATAGCACACTCTGCTGGTGTGTGTGATCACATTAACGTATGAATAGCACACTCTGCTGGTGTGTGTGATCACATTAGCGTATGAATAGCACACTCTGCTGGTGTGTGTGATCACATTAGCGTATGAATAGCGCCCTCTGCTGGTGTGTGTGATCACATTAGCGTATGAATAGCACGCTCTGCTGGTGTGTGTGATCACATTAGCGTATGAATAGCGCCCTCTGCTGGTGTGTGTGATCACATTAGCGTATGAATAGCACGCTCTGCTGGTGTGTGTGATCACATTAGCGTATGAATAGCACGCTCTGCTGGTGTGTGTGATCACATTAGCGTATGAATAGCACGCTCTGCTGGTGTGTGTGATCACATTAGCGTATGAATAGCACGCTCTGCTGGTGTGTGTGATCACATTAGCGTATGAATAGCACGCTCTGCTGGTGTGTGTGATCACATTAGCGTATGAATAGCGCCCTCTGCTGGTGTGTGTGATCACATTAGCGTATGAATAGCACGCTCTGCTGGTGTGTGTGATCACATTAGCGTATGAATAGCGCCCTCTGCTGGTGTGTGTGATCACATTAACGTATGAATAGCGCCCTCTGCTGGTGTGTGTGATCACATTAGCGTATGAATAGCGCCCTCTGCTGGTGTGTGTGATCATATTAGCGTATGAATAGCGCCCTCTGCTGGTGTGTGTGATCACATTAGCGTATGAATAGCACGCTCTGCTGGTGTGTGTGATCACATTAGCGTATGAATAGCACGCTCTGCTGGTGTGTGTGATCATATTAGCGTATGAATAGCGCCCTCTGCTGGTGTGTGTGATCATATTAGCGTATGAATAGCGCCCTCTGCTGGTGTGTGTGATCACATTAGCGTATGAATAGCACGCTCTGCTGGTGTGTGTGATCACATTAGCGTATGAATAGCACGCTCTGCTGGTGTGTGTGATCATATTAGCGTATGAATAGCGCCCTCTGCTGGTGTGTGTGATCACATTAACGTATGAATAGCGCCCTCTGCTGGTGTGTGTGATCATATTAGCGTATGAATAGCGCCCTCTGCTGGTGTGTGTGATCATATTAGCGTATGAATAGCGCCCTCTGCTGGTGTGTGTGATCACATTAGCGTATGAATAGCGCCCTCTGCTGGTGTGTGTGATCACATTAGCGTATGAATAGCGCGCTTTAGCAGAGATAATTAGCTGAGCCAGGAGAAACTGTACATCGCTTTGTTTCAAACAGATTGCATTGCAGGAGAATATTTGTTTTAAATTTGAATAATTTTATTAAAAAGTAGACATTTAAAGCTTTCTTTAGACATATGTTTCATGTTTGTGTGATCAGTATTCGCGGAGTTTCAGTTCATTTTTGTGACGTGTTTCTGAAATATGCACACACGCATCGGTCGACCCCAGAGGGTTAACCGCTAATGATTAATCATCGCAAGAATCACCAAATAATCGAATAATCACTCTAATAATCATTAGATTAATCAATTATCAAAATAATCGTTAGTGGCTGCCCTAGTTGGCATTAACTCCAGAAATGTCCTGAAGGTCGCTCAAGGGTTAAATATTGTTATGTTTGATGGAAATAATAATAATGGAATAATAATCGTCCTTACTTGAGACCGTAACAACGGTGTTATGCTGTAAATTCAAACAGTAACATTCATTTACTGATAGTGTCATACATGTTCCATTGAACACGTTACCTTGGACAGAGTTTAAGTCCTGCTTGTGTATGTTGACTTTGATATGAATGTTTGTGTGTGTGTGTGTGTGTTCAGGTGGCGGCGCGCTGATGGTTCAGTCTCTCAGTATCCTCTCGCTGCTCATCACGCTGATGTTCAGTTTCCTTCTCTGAATGTAGATTCATCATGAGTCTCTCACACTGAAGAACTCTTTAACATGACGAGGCTTCACATCGCAGACAACACACACACACCGGAATACTACAGACTTCCAGAATTCCACAACGGGAATGAACGGAGCGCACACACGTGTAATGTCAGAGACTCATGAGACGTGAGGTGATCGACATGCCTTATAACATCTCAAACATCTATCACTGAAGCGTGAGCTGTGATTGGTCGAGGAGGACATGACACAGGAAGTGAGAGAGCTCTATAACATTGTTATAAATGATCAGTGTTTTGTCTGTGTGTGATGTGTCGGCTTTACTTCCTGTTTTCAGTCCAGAAGCACATCAAAACAAACAACCCATCATTACAAATTCAACTCTACACAAATTCTACACCATAAAATGAGTTTCATGACGCTTGAGAATAATATATATGCAAATCAGTGAGCAGATGAATTGAGTGCACGTGAACATCAGGTGCTAATGAATATTGACGATGTTTGATCGGTAGTTGATCAGATTATGGAGGACAGAGAATCATTTTCAATACTTCAGTGTTTCAGAACGATGATTAAATGATTGTTTTACTGTTGATCTTGAGATACTCTATAATAACAGAACTGACGGTGTATTTCTGATGTTCACTAACACACAATCAGCTGTCGCATGATTTCTTTTAGAATAACATTTTTATATGTTTTAATATGAAATGAGCTACTGCTGCATATAGATATGGTTGAATTCATAGAGCAGATTATTTATTTCTGAACTAGTTTTACGATCCCTCTGAATTATTTTGGGTTCTCTCGCAATACTTTCATGCATCCCTTCTGAAAATGAAGCAAATATGGAGTAAAACTGAAACCACATTTACCATGTTTTACTCCAGTTACTACAGTATAGTTCAACCTTTATAACTGTGGTATAACTATATGAATACAGGAAACTATGCAAATAAAAATCAGAATCATTCCACATAATAAAAAGTTCTGTTTCACTGTAGTAACACTGTGGTATATTTGATACATAATAATATCATCATTCTTACCATTAAAATGGTCACATAGTTGCAGACTTACTATTGTGAAACAATGGTTCATTTTATTTTATTTAATTAATTGTTTATTTTGTGGGTTGAAACCATTGTCTGTTTACTATTATTATTATTATTATTATTATTATTATTATTATTAATAATAATAATAATTTTATTTATATTATTATTTCAAATATTATTATTATTATTATTTCTAATATTATTTATATTATTATTTATATTATTATTATTATAATTATTTATATTATTATTATTAGTAGTAGTAGTATTTATATTATAATTATTATTATTTATATTATTATTATTATTATTATTATTTTTAGTAGTAGTAGTATTTCTATTATTATTTATATTATTATTATTATTTCTAATATTATTAATATTTCTAGTATTATTTCTAGTAATATTATTATTATTTCTAGCATTATTCTTATTAGTAGTAGTAGCATTTCAATTATTATTATTATTATTTCTATTATTATTATTTATAGTATTATTATTATTATTATTATTATTATTATTATTTCTATTATTATTATTATATTAGTAAAATCATGTTATGGTAAAGTTATTTGGCAGAATGATTATGATTTTTATCCATAGTTAGTTTTGTATTTCTCTAATATTTCTATAGTTTTCGCACAAATATAATGTTTAAAGTACACTTTAGTAAAACTTCTATGTGTTACTGGAGTAAAGTAATGGTGTGTGTTTGTAAGGGATGGATGAAGGTATCATGAGGGAACACAAAACTCCCTGTTTGTCCTCTGTGGGGCTCCATATGAACTGACTTTAACATCAGCAGCAGATATTAAATAATATAATAATGTCAACAGCTTCAATGATTGTTTTAGACAGACCAATCATCATGTGAGTTTCACAAACATTGTGTTTATTGTCCAAAATGAACCAAACTCACCCCCCCCCCCCACCCCGTCATTGAGCGCAACTGCTTTTGATTTGACTGTGTCATTAATATCTTTGCCATTAGCAGGTGATCTGTGAACATTTCATTGTCAGATGTGTCATTCTCATAATGATGTCAGCGCAACAGTGCAAATGTGCATTTACCGCCTCTATTATTTTCAAAAACTTTTACTTTTTGAACCGTGATTTTGCTGTTGTTTATCTGCATATTCCCGGTTCACTTCATGAAATAATTTCTGTACGTTTAAACTAGACCAGTTAAATTTAGATGTGCTTTATATTGTCTGTTATTGTCTGAACTGCTCTTGATAATTCAACATTTAAATCTGATGAGATGAAGATAAACTTCACATGTTCTCAAACTTTTAAATGCCACAAAGTGCTTTTGCTTGTCATGTCCGTGTGTGTGTGTGTGTGCGCGAGAGAGGGTGTGTGTGCGTGTGCAAGAGTGTGTGTGTGTGTGTGAGAGAGAGAGAGAGAGAGAGAGAGAGTGTGTGTGTGTGTGTGTGTGTGTGTGTGCGTGCGTGTATGAGTGTGTGTGTGTGCGTGAGAGAGTGTGTGTGCGTGCGTGTTGGTGAGTTTCTCCAAATGCATGAAGCTTCAGCGCCTGCAGTTATTCAGAGGACAGATGCATGATGGGAGGTAAAAGCTCATTGTCTGTGTGGTGCTGATGAAAGGTTAAAGGTCAGATGAGATCTTTTCCAGGTCAGTGTATAAGAAGATTAACCTGTCAGTTATTATGTGTCATTCAACACACACTTCTCTATTAAACTTTAGAGAAACCAAAACGACATGTCTGGTGTGTTTTTCCTTCTCTGGGGTTCTGTGTGGCAATAGAAATATTAAGGCTGAACATTTGCAGGATTGTTGAGTCTCTATCCTCTTCATTCTCATCTTGAATCTGCCTCCATGTCTTCTTCAGCTCTACACATCAGGGATAAACTGATAAACTAAAAATAATTGGTTGTAATAATGAATGAATGTGGAATGAGGACAGTTTAAATACTGAGTGGGGTAAGATGAGCCTGTGGGTAAGTTGATCCACTCCCTGTCTCTCAGCGGCCATACATATTTTTTGTCACGTGACCTTGTAAGCAGGAAATATTCATCATTTCTATCAGCACTAAACTTTTTTTTTAATGGCAACTATGTGAAAATGAAGCGCCCAGTCTGGGGTAAGTTGAGCCACGCTTTATTTTACTGAAATTAATTAGTTCTAATAACTAACTGTTCTGTTTATAATGTATGTAGTTAAGAGAGGACCTAAAGGACTTTAGGTATTAAATCTAGGCCATGTCAAGCAATTACTGTACAAGAAGTAACTTTTAAAAGGCTATAATGAGTTCAGTTTGATACTAGGACACGCGCTATGAGTGCTTTTCAATTCTAACATTCTGCATCCAATTTGTCTTTATTTATTTGCTTTGCTTGCGTCTGATCTCCAAACTGTTAATATGAGAGAAAATGAGGACGGAGGAGTCGAAACTGTATCGTGTTTGTGCAGCTTCATTACATCAGAGAGTTTACTGTTCTGTTGTTGAAGATGAATCACTTCCTATTATCTTAATAAAGCTGTTGGCCTATGTTGCATTTATGCTCTTCTTAAACTGCAAAGGTAAAATACTGAATGATACCTGTAGTGTCAGGTGTGAAGGGTGCGGAGATGTTGTGCAAAGGCACTGCTTCTGGATATTGCATCTGATATATGCCTGCATGCATCCTCCTCTAATGGCCTGACGAGATCCATGCCAATTCTGTCGAAGGGGATCTCGATCAATGGCAGCGGGCGCTTTTGGTGTGGCCGGTGGATTCACCAACTGACATTCACGGCACGCCACACCACTTGCGAATGTCCCTGTGAATGCCCGGCCAGAAGGAATGGGCCATTATATGGTTCAAAGACTTTTCGTGACCTAAGTGGCCAGCCATTGGATTATAGTGAACCGCCTGGAAGAGTGTTTCCCGACGGCTCTTCGGTACTAACAGCTGAGTCTCTTTGGTTTGAGTGTCCAACGTCACTCATACAACTGCTCTATGTGAGTGCAACACCGGGCTGGAGCTGTTGACCATCGATTACTTTCACTTGATCAAAGGCGTGCCTGAGGGACTTGTCACGCCACTGTTCCAGAGGGAAATCCCCCTTGGGGAAGCCCCTGAGAATGGGAATCCCCCCCGTCTGCGTCATCCTGATGCGGAGCTGCTGTTGACGGCCCTGGCACCGCCTCACCAGCCATAGTATCGCACATCACACCCTGCCCCACTACTTTACAGGACCCATCCACACACATTACCCTAAATAGATTTTTGAAAACCAGGTCAATTGGTTCCCAGAATTAGTGGATGGGTGAGGCGGGAATCGCAGCCTCGACTCTATGCCTTTTTCCCCTGAATCATATCTCAATGGTAACCACTGGATACTTGTGAATGTCACCATGCACACACCACACCCTCACCAGTTTATTTTTATCCAATGCCCGCCTTGCACCAAGCGTTGGTGGATCGAGGTTTGAGAACAACCTGTATCCACCAAAGCTTAATGTGTATCCCCCTACTGGGTTCCCCCCACCAGCAGCCATTTCCGGCAGGCATCACGGAGCTGCTGCGCAAAAGCAAACAGGCGGACGTTCTTCACCAAGCTTAATGAGCGGAAGAGCCGCCGACTCTGCTCCGGGGTCCGACCGACCCGTTGCTGGATGGCCTTCTTCAGGTGATTGTAATCCAGGAGGCTGGCGGCAGGGAGTTGTTATGCGGTCCGCCCACTGATCGGGGCAGCCACTTCCAATCCTCCGTGGTTTTCTCAAAGAGGTCAAGAAAGGCCTCCGGATCGTCGTCCCATTTTTGTGAGAGCCACCGGTGGGACGGGCTCCGAAGAGGTCACAGTGTTAGCCCCCTCCCTGGCGATCAGGCTCCGGAGCATCTGCCAGTCCTCCGCTTGTGCCTGGAGCAGGACTTGGAAGTGTTGTTCCTGCTCCAGGCGTACCTCCATGAGGGTATGGTGTTGTGACTGCTGGATGCTGGTGAGGATCTTAAACTTCGCCCAGCTGTGGAGACTCCATAGCAGCATTCCCCCCAAAGCCGGGTTCTCTGCACCACTGTAATGGGATCTTTGTCATGGGAAATGGAGTCAGGAGACAACAAAGCAGGTTCAAGGTCAGTCTCTTTTAATGGTTTGTTCTTAAGCATGCATCTCCAAGCCAGCATTTTGGTGCTTTATTGAAAACGGAATAACTGAACATTAATAATGCAAACATTTAAATAGATGATATTCAAATACTTCAACTAAGATCGAATAATGAAAAAAACATCTCTATAAAAAATGTGCATCGAGCTCCCCGTGTTGTGGCCAGTGTGGAAGAGTTTGGCCGAATACATGAAGCTATGACAGGCAGATGCATGATGGGAGGTTAATGCTCATTGGCTGTGTGTTAAAGTTTAAATATCAGTGGAGTTCAACAGGTGAGATCTTTCTCCAGGTCAGTGTATAAGAAGATTAACCTGTCCGTTATTATCTGCATCATTCTACACACTCATCTCTATTCAATTCTATAGAGATCAAAACAACAAGTCTCTTGTATTTTTGTCTGTTTGGATGAGGCGATATGTTTGGAAACAAGACTAATAAATGTTTATTCGACATTTTGATTGAATCTCTACAATATGACACGTTTATTATTTTCCATAACAGGAGACAGACATGTTTTTATGGCATGATTTCTTTCCAGTTTTAAATTATTGTGTGATTCATTGAATTTTTAGTTATGGAGTGGTGGTGGCATAGTGGTCTAAAGCACATAACTGGTAATCAGAAGGTTGCTGGTTTGACCCCCACAGTCACCACCATTGTGTCCTTCAGTAAGGCACTTAACTCCAGGTTGCTCCGGGGGGATTGTCCCTGTAATAAGTGCACTAAGTGAGTTTGGATAAAAGCATCTGCCAAAATGCATTAAAAAAAAAAAAAAAGTAATGTTGTATATGTAATAAAACCTTGAAATATTTGTATTGAATTTAAGTTTGTGCCAGGCAATTAATAGACTTGCCAGTAGAGGTCCCTGTCAGCACATTTCTACAATTTACTGGAACCTGATGGAACCAAAGTTCACCACTCTTAAGAATTTCTATCTCAAATTCAACTTAAACATTAATAAATTGCTTTACAACATAATAAAAAACACTTGTCTCATATCATAGAAAAGGACTGTTGACATCAGTTTTAGATATTTACTGTAACCAATTTTTCTTTCCGGGCATATTTAGGTGTTTTTATTTACTGTAGCGCTCATCCAAGTGATTTTAGGCAACTACAGTATTCTGCTTCATTGAAATATACAGTAGTATGAGTCTCACATGTGCATATGAACCTGTACCACATCCTCACAAAATAATGTTTTGCAACCTTTAGTCTATAATGAGGCTTTTTTATGTTAAATTTAAGAGAAAATGAAAGCACAACACAGTGGCGTGACCTGACGGGGAATACGTGTTTTACTGCTTATAGCTTACACAAGATTCTTTACATAATTAACTTTGTTAACTGTTGTTGAGGGTTTGACTTTTGGTTTTGCACACCCAAATCTCCTTTAAAACACCAAACTTTAAACTAATGGAAAGTTTCAGTGTCAATTTTATTTGTGTTGCGCCTTTCACACACATTGTTTCATAGCAGCTTTACAGAAGATCAGGCATTAACAGAAAATGAAACCGTAATATCTATAATGTCTTAGTCAACATTGTGTAAAAAACTAAATAATTGTATTTATTCATTTTATCATGGTCATTTTAATGGAGCGTGAGCGTCACTGCAAAAAGAGACGCAGAGCCGAAACTCCAGCCTGCACCTCACGCAGTGCTGTAACCTGCTGCTGACACTTCCAATGTGAATGCTCTAATTTGTTATTATGTTAAAATGACACTATGCTCTTTGAAGTCCATCCTGGATTAACTGCAGAATTTCATAAAGATGCAATTGTTCTTGTTAGTTGGCTGATGAAGGCTTTTTGTTGGCCATTTCAAGAGTGTAGTCCATCATTAGACTGAGGTGATGCAGGCCGAGAGCGTGAAGTGATTGATTGACGGTGGGTTCATGTGATATGAGCGCGAAGCAATCATCTGTTCTCTGCAACTGCTTTCGGGTCCTTGAATAACGTATAACGTGCGAGTCGGTGGACTATCTGGTGTACTCCTAGGGTAAGCTGGTGCCCCCCTAGGGAGTTGATGCCCTACGCAGACTGCGTCGTCTGCTTATAGGGAGCGGCGGTACTGAACCTCAGGATAGGAGTCCTGAGGTTGAGACAGAGAAACAAGTATAATAATATTAGCACAGATGCCATAAAATGTATTGCAGAGTTATAAATCAGGAGGATAAATGAGGTGTATGTCTGGCTAAATAGATGAGCCTTTAATCTTAAACTGAGGGAGTGTGTCTGAGTCCTGAACAGTGTTAGGGAGATTATTCCATAGTTTAGTAGCCAAACATGAAAAGGATCTTCCTCCTTTTGTGGATTTTGATATTCTAGGA
This sequence comes from Moxostoma hubbsi, assembly GCA_032164185.1. NCBI lineage: Eukaryota > Metazoa > Chordata > Actinopteri > Cypriniformes > Catostomidae > Moxostoma > Moxostoma hubbsi. The sequence continues at coordinate 23,058,461 of JAVLUX010000049.1, read as the reverse complement.
ACTATTAACAGGCCAGAATTTTGCGATCGTAATGATCGTGATGAATATAGTGTGGTAGAAGATCACTTAAGTACTGTGAAGACATTCAAAGCCTTATATGTAGTTACAGAATATTATAATTAATATGTAATTTAACAGGTAACAATGTAATGATGATAAAATGGGGCTAATATGATCATATTTCTTGGTTCTCGTCAGCACTCTGGCTGCTGCATTTTGAATCAATTGAAGTTTATTTATTGATCTTGCTGGACATCCTCCCAGTAATGCATTACAATAATCTAGTCTTGCGGTCATGAACGCATTAATTAGTGTTTCGGCATCAGCAACAGAGAGCATGTGCCGTAATTTAGCAATATATCTGAGGTGGAAGTATGCTGTTCTACAAACATTGGTAATTTGATTTTCAAAGGACAGATTGGTATCAAATAGTATTTTCAACATAAACGACAGATTTGAAATCGGTCTATAATTAGCCAGTTGTCCAGGATCAAGTTGTGGCATCTTAATAAGCGGTTTGATAACTGACATTTTAAAGTTTCTTCGGACATGTCGTAAGGATAGTGAGGAGTTAATAATATTAAGAAGAGGGTCTGGGTTTCTCAGCAAGTATTGCCGCTGACTAGCACACCTGGAGGCGTGAGTTTGAATCCAGGGCGTGCTGAGTGACTCCAGTCAGGTCTCCTTAGCAACCAAATTGTCCTGGTTGCTAGGGAGGGTAGAGTCACATGGGGTAACCTCCTCCTGGTCACTATAATGTGGTTCTCGCTCTCGGTGGGGCGTGTGGTGAGTTGTGCGTGAATGCAGCGGAGAATAGCGTGAAGCCTCCACACGCACTACGTCTCCATGGTAACGCGCTCAAGTCACGTGATAAGATGCACGGATTGACAGTCTCAGATGCGGAGGCAACTGAGATTTGACCTCCGCCGCCTGGATTGAGGCGAGTCACTACACCACCACGAGGACTTAGAGCACATTGGGAATTGGGCGTTCCAAATTGAGGAGAAAAAAAAGAATAGTTTTTGAGATTACAGGAGATACCTCTTTTAAGAGCTTAGTTGGTATTGGATCTAACATATATGTTGTGGCTTTTGATGTTTTGATAAGTTTTGTTAGCTCTTCATGACCTATGACATCGAAGTTGCTTGTGAGGAAAATTATTAGACACTGTTTTCTGAGGTGCTATGATGGATGATTTCATAATTCCAATTTTATTTCTGATTATTTCAATTTTCCATTTTTTCCAAAATGGAATATGTGGTTCAGCTGAGGATTTATTCCTAACCAATTTGGCCACAGTACTGAGTAAACACCTAGGATTGTTAAGGTTATTTTCTATGAGTTTGCTAAAATATGTCAATAAAAAGCGTGACAGAGTAATTTAGATAATCACTAAGCCCACACAGAAGATGCGTTAAATGAATCTTTCCCACAACTTTTTCCCAAAAATCAGAAAGTCTGCAGATTCTGTTTGGGCCTGAGAATTAGTTGCTACATGATTGTGTTTCCTCACTGGTCTGTCCTGTGCATAGTAAAATATAGAAAGCTTTCAGTATGATTTCCTATAATGATAATACTAAACAAAAACTATAAAATAGCAGCTAGTGGCAATTATTGGCGTCCAAGCAGGATTAGAAAAATAAAATGGTCTAAATTGGCAAGTTTTTGGGAGAAATAAAACAACCAAAGATCAAACATTGTAGAGTTACAAGAATTTTTTTTTTTAGTTTATTATAATTTTTTCGCCAAGTATTTGCAGATTTCGGCAGAATTCTGTGTGCATTCTCAGAATGTCAGGTTAATTCACACCAAGTTTCATGCAGTTTGAACTTTGCATTCAGGAGAACTAAACTACTGTACCTGTTTGTTTTATAACCTCTATTATACCTTTATAAAACTGGTTTAAATATCAGTCTAGTTTACTGGAATGAGGAATTTACCGGTATGATTTCTGGAAAATGTTTCCATTAACACAAAATGAAAGCAACAACACAGTGGCGTGACCTGTTCTGCAAGGGGAATTTATGTTTCACTGCTGATGATGACACAATATAGACATTAACTGCAAAACAATTCAAACCACTCTTGTTGTTGAGGGTTTGACATTTATTTTCACTTTCAAGCAAAGCCTTATGATAAGGATCCATCGTAAATGTAGATTATCCCTGTATCATTTTGTTACCTCATTGTAAATGATAGAAAGATTTCAGTATGAATTCCAATAATGGTAAATGTTCTACATCTATATAGCGCTTTTATAAACGCTTTTACTGACTCATACATACACACACACACACCAGTGATGGCAGAGCTGCATGTAAGGCGCCAGGTGCCATTGGGAGCAACTTGGGGATCAGTGTCTTGCCCAAGGACACTTTGGCATGTGGAGTCGTGTGGACCGGGAATTGAACCACCAACCCTGTGATTAGCGGCCGACCTGCTCTACCACCTGAGACACAGTCGCCCATAATGCTAATACTAAACTACTGCAAATTAGAATCAAAATTTAAGCCACTGTGTGCTGATTGTTGCATGTCATCATTGAGCCAGTTTACATGCGCCCCAATACACTGATCATTCCCAGAAAGCAGCTTATAAAAAATAAAAAAAGCAAGAAATCTGTGTTTACATGACATTTGAAGTAATTGCTTCAATCTCTTGTTTGAGTCAAATTGTGAAGAGTCATGTGCACAACACTTGTGCACATTAGATAAGCCAGTAAGAATGCGAGTTAAGGTGTTTTACATGCCACACGAAATCTGAGAAATGTGCAAAAATCTACCTGTGTTGACTGCTTTATTCTTATGGCATTTATGACCTTACAACGATAAAGGAACGCTGCTTATTGCATTTACACGTCCACACACATAGTTGGATTAATGCGCATAATCGGTGTAATATGCATTTTATTATAAATGAAATACTTTTTTATTAGAAGTGCACTCTTATATTTATTTTGTACATACTGGGAATACATCCAGATCTAGTTGACACTGCTCACTTGGGTAGTTACTAGCAACCATTATGCTAGCAGTTTGGATCCTTAAGCTAATGAGACTCTATGTCCCGCATGCTAGAAATGCCCCTTTGAATATAAATTGATACCTTTGGAAAAGTTGATGAAGTTCTGTAAAACAGAGATCTGGAAGTCTAAGCAGGGGCGCATTTACAAACAGCATCATTAGCCAACTATGGCTCCAACTTGCATCATTACCAACATACATCAACAATTTTATGAAACCATAGTTCCAACAAACATTCATAAACAGCATTGCAAAGTTGTGTGGTTGGAACAACAGCTCCCCACTTGTAGTTAGAAGCAGAGTTTCTTGTTAATTTGCAGTGTAGACATCATCATTGTTGATGAGGCTTCAGAGGCCGAAGCGAAGTCATTACATTTTAATACATTTCTGCATTTGGCAGATGCTTTTATCCAAAGTGACTTACAGTGCACGTATTACAGGGACAATCCCCCCGGAGCAACCTGGAGTTAAGTGCCTTACTCAAGGACACAATGGTGGTGACTGTGGGGATCAAACCAGCAACCTTCTGATTACCAGTTATGTGCTTTAGCCCATTACACCACCACCAAAGTGACTTACAGTGCACTTATTACAGGGACAATCCCCCCGGAGCAACCTGGAGTTAAGTGTCTTACTCAAGGACACAATGGTGGTGACTGTGGGGATCAAACCAGCAACCTCCTGATTACCAGTTATGTGCTTTAGCCCACCACCACCAAAGTGACTTACAGAGCACGTATTAAAGGGACAAACCCCCCAGAGCAACCTGGAGTTAAGTGTCTTACTCAAGGACACAATGGTGGTGACTGTGGGGATCAAACCAGCAACCTCCTGATTACCAGTTATGTGCTTTAGCCCACCACCACCAAAGTGACTTACAGAGCACGTATTAAAGGGACAATCCCCCCGGAGCAACCTGGAGTTAAGTGTATTACTCAAGGACACAATGGTGGTGACTGTGGGGATCGAACCAGCAACCCCCTGATTACCAGTTATGTGCTTTAACCCACTATGCCAACACCACCCCCGGAGCAACCTGGAGTTAAGTGTCTTACTCAAGGATACAATGGTGGTGTACAGATTAGTCTGGATGTGGCCTATATCTTTCATTGAATATATTTAATTCTGTCAAAACTTTTGACCCTACTTACATGCACTTAAGAAAACTCTATCAGCTGAAATGATCAAGGGGTACAAGTCCTGAAGAGCAAGCGTGTCCATATTTAAGCCCAAAGTCTCATAGAAGCACCCCCCCCCCCCCCCCCCCACACACACACACACACACCCACACACAGTTTTAATTATGACATTCAATTAATTGTATTAAATGATTTAAACAATACAATGCAAATTTTACAATATAAAATTAAGTGTGAGATATAATAAATGTTGAGATTTCCAGTCCACAGGTGTCATCATCCAGGTCAATATGGGAAACCCTCAAGACGATGCAAAGAAATACAGTAAATGACCACAAAATATGGTGCAAAAAATGTATATATATTTTCTGTAAAGGTTCAATAAACTATGAATTCAAGAAAGAAAAAATACATTCCATATATCAGGCTTCACAGGGTACAAAATTGTGCAATTGTTTCCTCATTAATCTTGGTATTAAGCAATTTAAGTCTGATTTTCAAAAAATATATTTCTGAAGAGACCGAAACTATAAGATTAAACGCTTGTTGACAGATCAACAAGTCCTGTTTTGCAAGATCATTTGTCATGTTTGTCATTATGTGTCAAGGAGAGGGATAGACCTCCAGAATAATATAGTATTTGGCATAGACTTTATAACTTTGTTACCATTAGTTTTACCAACATGGAATAGAGACCAATATACCAGTCGCACAGAGACCTCTTAAATGATATCAAACATACCTAGTTACATTATTTGTTTTCTTGGTTTTCTTTGTTACATTTTCATATATATATATATATATATATATATATATATATATATATATATATATATATCTTGTGTGTGTGTGTGTGCGTGCCTTGTGGGGGAGAGAGAACAGCTGGAGATTGTGGGCGCAGAATGTGGATGGCAGGATGTCTCACGTGGTCAAATGTTTGTTAAGAAGGAAGCTGGGTTTTTCACAAAGTGATGTCTTTGTTTTCTCAGGCGTTGACCTTGTGAGAGAGTTTGAGCATTGTTTTTCCCGGAAGTCTTGTTGTTCCATATGGACGTGCTGGGTTACAGTTCACTTGGCACCTAGCCTTACAGTGCTCCAGATTGAGATTCATCTGATGCTGTTTTTGGGGTCTTTGCTGTTGTGTCAGGCTCATCATTGTTATCTTCTGACTGATTCTGTGGATCTTCAAGAACATTTAGTGTAGGTTGAGAATCAGGGTCAGATCCATATGTGTCTTTTTGTGTCCCATCTCTTGATAGATTGTCACTGTATTTGGGTTCTTGCTTTGGTTCCTGTTCTGGCACAGTTTGTGCTACAGATTGAGATTCATCTGATGCTGTTTTTGGGGTCTTTGCTGTTGTTTCGGACTCATCTTTGTTATCTTCTGACTGATTCTCTGAATCTTGAGAAACATTTACTTTAGGGTGACAATCAGGGCCAGATCCATATGTGTCTTTTTGTGTCCCATCTCTTGATTGATTGTCACTGTCTTTGTGTTCTTGCTTTGGTTCCTGTTCTGAAACAGTTTGTGCTCCAGATTGAGATTCATCTGATGCTGTTTTTGGGGTCTTTGCTGTTGTTTCAGACCCATCTTTGTTATCTTCTGACTGATTCTGTGGATCTTCAAGAACATTTAGTGTAGGTTGAGAATCAGGGCCAGATCCATATGTGTCTTTTTGTGTCCCATCTCTTGATAGATTGTCACTGTCTTTAGGTTCTTGCTTTGGTTCCCGTTCTGGCACAGTTTGTGTTCCAGATTGAGTTTCATCTGATGTTGTTTTTGGGGTCTTTGCTGTTGTGTCAGGCTCATCATTGTTATCTTCTGACTGATTCTGTGGATCTTCAAGAACATTTAGTCTAGGTTGAGAATCAGGGTCAGATCCATATGTGTCTTTTTGTGTCCCATCTCTTGATAGATTGTCACTGTCTTTGTGTTCTTGCTTCAGTTCCCATTCTGGCACAGTTTGTGCTACAGATTGAGATTCATCTGATGCTGTTTTTGGGGTCTTTGCTGTTGTTTCAGACCCATGTTTGTTATCTTCTGACTGATTCTGTGGATCTTCAAGAACATTTAGTGTAGGTTGAGAATCAGGGCCAGATCCATATGTGTCTTTTTGTGTCCCATCTCTTGATTGATTGCCACAATCTTTGTGTTCTTGCTTTGGTTCCTGTTCTGAAACAGTTTGTGCTCCAGATTGAGATTCATCTGATGCTGTTTTTGGGGTCTTTGCTGTTGTGTCAGGCTCATCATTGTTATCTTCTGACTGATTCTCTGAATCTTGAGAAACATTTACTTTAGGGTGACAATCAGGGTCAGATCCATATGTGTCTTTTTGTGTCCCATCTCTTGATAGATTGTCACTGTCTTTGGGTTCTTGCTTCAGTTCCCATTCTGGCACAGTTTGTGCTACAAATTGAGATTCATCTGATGCTGTTTTTGGGGTCTTTGCTGTTGTTTCAGGCCCATGTTTGTTATCTTCTGACTGATTCTGTGGATCTTCAAGAACATTTAGTGTAGGTTGAGAATCAGGGCCAGATCCATATGTGTCTTTTTGTGTCCCATCTCTTGATTGATTGCCACTATCTTTGTGTTCTTGCTTTGGTTCCTGTTCTGAAACAGTTTGTGCTCCAGATTGAGATTCATCTGATGCTGTTTTTGGGGTCTTTGCTGTTGTGTCAGGCTCATCATTGTTATCTTCTGACTGATTCTCTGAATCTTGAGAAACATTTACTTTAGGGTGACAATCAGGGTCAGATCCATATGTGTCTTTTTGTGTCCCATCTCTTGATAGATTGTCACTGTCTTTAGGTTCTTGCTTTGGTTCCCGTTCTGAAACAGTTTGTGCTCCAGATTGAGATTCATCTGATGTTGTTTTTGGGGTCTTTGCTGTTGTTTCAGGCCCATGTTTGTTATCTTCTGACTGATTCTCTGAATCTTGAGAAACATTTACTTTAGGGTGACAATCAGGGTCAGATCCATATGTGTCTTTTTGTGTCCCATCTCTTGATAGATTGACACTGTATTTGGGTTCTTGCTTTGGTTCCCGTTCTGAAACAGTTTGTGCTCCAGATTGAGATTCATCTGATGTTGTTTTTGGGGTCTTTGCTGTTGTTTCAGGCCCATGTTTGTTATCTTCTGACTGATTCTCTGAATCTTGAGAAACATTTACTTTAGGGTGACAATCAGGGTCAGATCCATATGTGTCTTTTTGTGTCCCATCTCTTGATAGATTGACACTGTATTTGGGTTCTTGCTTTGGTTCCTGTTCTGAAACAGTTTGTGCTCCAGATTGAGATTCATCTGATGCTGTTTTTGGGGTCTTTGCTGTTGTTTCGGACCCATCTTTATCTTCAGACTGATTCTGTGGATCTTCAAGAACATTTAGTGTAGGTTGAGAATCATGGTTAGATCCAGAAGTTTCTGTTTGTGTCTCTTTGCTAGACTGTTTGTCACATTTGTTGGGTTTCTGCATCATTTCCTGTTCTGACACATTTTGTGTTCCAGATTCTGAATGTTTCTGTGGAGTTTGAGGAACAATTCGATTGTCACAGTTGTTCAGTTGTGCAGCTGAAAAAGAAGGGGAAAGTAACTGAATATTTTAACTTAAGCATATTTTCAAAATTTTTTGGAAGCTTACTCATTGAAAACAGTTTCCATTTACAATACATTTCTTCTAGACATTACATTTGACTTCTTTGTCACAAAACACAACTTACATTGTGAAGTATTTTAAGTTTGCACAATAAGCAATCTGAAATCAGGGTTAAAGGGATAGTTTACCTAAAACTGATAATTCTCTCATTATTTACTCACCCTTATGGCATCCCAGATGTGTATGACTTTTTTATACTTTTGAACACAAACATATTTTTAGAAGAATATCTCAGCACTATTAGTCCTTACAATGCAAGTCGACAGGGACCATAGCTTAAAAAACAAAGTTAGCATAAAAGTAACCCATATGACTCCAGTGGTTAAATCTTTATATTCAGAAGTGATATGATAGGTGTGGGTGAGAAACAGATCAATATTAATGGTGAAGTAATTTTAATCTAATATTCTTTTGTCAAATTCCGTAAATATCTCTTCACAGGCCGCTAGCTCTTCTAAGTGTGAGCTAAAAACAAAAATCTGGTGTTTGTACACAGCCCTGGCACCGTAAATGGGAAAATAAATAAGGTGGATCGGAACGATCCATACAACACGATTGCGATCACATAGCACTATACCAGCCAACCAGCAACAGGGGGCGGTTCGTGCTCGGTCAGCGAGCCCATTTGTTAGCGTTGTTGCCTTGGCATTGTGTTTGCATGAATGTGGAGGGCGGAGCTTCTGAAGGGAGGGGTGTGTTTGTGACTCCACCTTTAACTCCTTTTTACTGTTATTTTTTCTTCCTGACCACCAGGTGGTGACGCGCACAAAGAATGTGAATTGCCAATAACACAAGAAGAAGAATGTTAAAGTGAAAGGGGATATTTATAGTTAAAGTGCTATTGATCTGTATCTCATCCACACGTATCATATCACTTCAGAATATGTTTATTTAACCACTGGAGTCGTTATATTAGTTTTCTTCTGCCTTAATGTGCTTGTTTGATCTTCAAAGTTTTGGTACCCATTCATTTGCATTGTGTGGACCAACAGAGCTAAAATAATAGTAGAATTTTTTTATTTGTGTTCAGCAGAAGAAATTCACACATATCTGTGATGGCATGAGGGTGAGTGAATGATGAGAGAATTGTCAGTTTTGGGTGAACTGTCCCTTTAAGGATGTTTGACAAACTCTAACAGTCAGCCCTGATGACAGCATTTTTGTTTTATGATCAAATTATATAGTTTCAAATGTCACAAGGATTCTTATACAATTTGTACATCATTTATGAGGTTCAGCTCTGGTTTTTGTACAGGTCACGGTGTGCGCAGGACCATCGCTGAACAGAAAAAGGCCTCCGCAAACTGTTTAGACAACGTTGGACACACTTATCTAGAAGGTCATCACATGCCTTTAGTATTTGAGTTGACAAATACTTGTAGTATGTTGACATTGTTTAGGTCTGTTTTTGAGGATGCCCTTCAGATTTTTCACCTGTTCCTGGTTTGTAAATTAGTATCATTGTATAGATACCTGACTCATTTGAACTTTTTTTGTAAAGAAGGAAGTAGGCCTCAGAACAGCAGAAGGGGTTTTCCAAATCCCTTATCTGGAAAAGGTGAAAGAGAAATCAAACGCATTACAACACACCACAGGACATAAACATACATATATTAGACACGATCCACTGACACAATGAGAACGTGTTCATTTATTCCTTTATGTTAATTTCTGCACATAAAGATCTACATTCTGATTTATTGGCAAGATTATAATGTCTAAATGTACTATTAGACATACGATGGGCAACACACACGCGCACACACACGCATACACATACAAACTTCTTCACCACTTATCTTCCCGACCTCATTCTGCCCATACAACGCTCGGCCCCGCCCTGCTCACCACATACCCCCGTCGCCAAACTCAGGCCGGGGAATTCCAGTAACGAACTGTGATGAACTCTTGAGATATAATCTATGATAACTATCATTCAACATGTCAACTTCTCTGTCTTCTGTATTACTGTTAGTCCTTGGGTTGCATAATTGAGATCATTTTTGTTATTCTTTGTTTTCTATAGTATATAATTAATTTTAACAGTACACAGCCTGACAGGATGAACTATACAAAATATAAGTAACACTTCACAATACAGTTGTGTTTATTAACATCTGTAAACATCAGCTATGATTAACAAATGCTGTAAAAGTATTGTTCAAGTTAATAAATGGCAACGTATTAAAGTGTCACCAAAATACACATTGAATATCAGGGCATCTTTTTAGCCAAAATATCAAAAACAGAGTCAGTTCACCTTTTGTACATTGCTGTCATTAAATCGATACCAATGTTGATCTTCAAATGACTTGATGTCAGCATAATAGTGTCCACTATCGAAGGATCCAGAATGTTTCACTACAGCATACAGAACGTAATTGTGTTGAACCCCACTTGTATCCTGTGGAAACACATAATGACACTTTTATTTGTTTGTTTCATTCTTTGGGCCTCATTCATGAAACACGAGCAATTTTTGTTCTCAATTTTCGTGTAAGTCATTCGTAAACCCATTCTGATGTAAAGACATTCAAATGTTTTGTGCTTTTTCAAGCAAGCTGCTATGACTACCTTTTGATCAAAGTGAAATTAAATTAAATAATTAATAAATTAAAAAGTTAACAAATAACTTTACAGATCTTTATTGTAAAGGGTTTAAACAATGTTTTCCTGCTTGTTCAATGAACCATGAACAGTTAATGTACATGCACCTGTGGAACGCTCGTTAAGACACTAACAGCCAGTAGACAATTAAGATCACAGTTATAAAAACTTCCACTGACTCTGGGAAAAACACCAGAAGAACGATGCCCAGAGTTCTGCTCATCTGCGTGAACGTGCCTTAGACATGCTGCATGGAGGCATGAGTACTGCAGATGTGGCCAGGGCAATAAATTGCAATGTCCGTACTGTGAGACACCAAAGACAGCGCTACAGGGACACAGGAAGGACAGCTGATCGTCCTCGCAGTGGCAGACCACGTGTAACACCTGACACCTGCACAGGATCTGTACATCTGAATATCACACCTGCGGGACAGGTACAGGATGGCAACAACAACTGCCTGAGTTACTCCAGGAACAACCCCTCCATCAGTGCTCAGACTGTCCGCAATAGACTGAGAGAGGCTGGACTGAGGGCTTGTAGGCCGGTTGTAAGGCAGGTCCTTACCAGACATCACCGTTAACAACGTCTCCTATGGGCACAAGCCCACCTTCACTGGACCAGACAGGACTGGCAACAACATCACCTATGGGCACAAACCTACCTTCACTGGACCAGACAGGACTGGCAACAACATCACATATGGGCACAAACCCACCTTCACTGGACCAGACAGGACTGGCAACAACATCACCTATGGGCACAAACCTACCTTCACTGGACCAGACAGGACTGGCAACAACATCACATATGGGACAAACCCACCTTCACTGGACCAGACAGGACTGGCAACAACATCACCTATGGGCACAAACCCACCTTCACTGGACCAGACAGGACTGGCAACAACATCACCTATGGGCACAAACCCACCTTCACTGGACCAGACATCACCGGACAGGGACCAGACAGGACTGGGAAAAAGTGCTCTTCACTGACGTGTCGTGGCTTTCTCTCACCAGGGGCGATAGTCAGACTCGCGTTTATCGTCGAAAGAATGAGCGTTACACCAAGGCCTGTATTCTGGAGTGATTTGGAGGTGGAGGGTCCGTCATGGTTTGGGCTGGTGTGTCACAGCATCATTGCAGGCAATCTCAACGCTGTGTGTTACAGGGAGCACATCCTCCTCCCTCATGTGGTCCCCTTCCTACAGGCTCATCCTGACATGACCCTCCAGAATGGCAATGCCACCAGCCATACTGCTCATTCTGTGCGGGATTTCCTGCAAGACAGGAATGTCAGTGTTCTGCCATGGCCAGCGAAGAGCCTGGATCTCAATCCCATTGAGCACGTCTGGGATCTGTTGGATCAGAGAGTGAGGGCTAGGGCCATTCCCCCCAGAAATATCCACGAACTTGCGAGTGACTTGGTGGTAGAGTGGGGCAACATCTCACAGCAAGAACTGACAAATCTGGTGCAATCCATGAGAAGGAGATGCACTGCAGTACTTAATACAGCTGGTAGCCACACCAGATACGGCACAACAACTACCAGCGGCGAGTATCCTGGTATACAATGACATGAAGAAGTCCATCTTGCTGCGGGTCAGTCACAACCCTGAAAAGCACCGACAGCACTTCTGTTCAATGAAAATGGATGCATGAGGCCTCACGTTTGCCTTCATGTCTCAGCTCTGTGACACCTGCCGGAAGTGGCTGCTGGCTGAGGACTGCAACACTGAGGAAGTCATCAATCTTATATGTGCTGGAACAGCTGATCCATCGTCTTCCAGAAGGTACGGAGGATTGGGTCCAGTGCCACTGCCTGGCGTCACTGGAGGAAGCCATCCAACTGGCTGAGGACCATGTGTCGGCATATCCGAGGGAGGATCCCACCCACTCTCACGCTCTCTCTCTCTCTCTCTCTCTCTCTCTCTCTCCTCCCTCCCTCTTGTTTTTCCACTTCTCTCTCACTCTCTCACTCTGTCCCTGTCATGCAGCCTGTCCCGGCACCCCGGTGGTAAGGAAAGGTACCGCCGAAGCCAGCTCCCCATTCTCGGTGTTTTCCCTGCTGCCGGTGACCCCGATGTCTCCGCTCTCCCCCTCAGATAGTTGAACCCACTGTTGCAAGTGCAGGCGTAATGCCTGGGCTGGCCGGTTACAGTAATTTCCAGACATTTCCAGGACCAATGCACCATGATGAAGGTGACAACATTGGTCCGGGTCCCCGACACTACACGGGCTGCCCCAGATCGAGCCGAAGCATACAGAATACCTGTGAGTATTAGTACATATCAAGCCTTGCTTTGGGCACAAATAAAAGGGTGAAGGTGCAGTGTGTGCATGGGGATAGGATCCACTAATTCTGGGATTAATTGGCCAAAATTTGAAACACTATTTTAAGAATATATGTGTGGATAGGTCCTGCGAGAAAGTTATTAGGGCCAGGGCTGTCTACGTCAGCTCCACATCAGGATGACACAAGGTAGGGGGAAGTCCTGACTTCCCCAGCCCTTAGAGGATTCCCTGAAGGGGTTTTCCCTCTGGAGCAGATGCGCACACACCAAGACACACCTTTGACCAAGTGAAAGCAAATGATGGTCAACCCTTCAGGCAGGCATTGATCTCTCATACCCGTATTTTTCTATTATGAATGATCAGTTGTATCGAGTGATGCAGGATGCTCAGACAAAAGAAGATACAACCCAGTTGTTGATACTGAAGAGCCATCAGGAAATGTTATTCTAGATGGCTCATCATAGTCCGATGGTGGGTCACTTAGGGGAAAAAAAAAACACAAAACCGTCTAAAGGCCCATTTCTATTGGCTGGGCATCAGCTCATTTAATCTGACAATTCAAATTCTTTCCACCACTCTGACAGTTTAGGTTTTTTTCTGATTTCTCAATCTGTGCTTTATAGTAGTTGAATCCATAAAACGAAAATCATCTTCTTTTAATGTGGTCATAATCCGATCCTGAACACATCCAAATGTTGATCATGATCCAATCACAATGCTTCTTGGATGCATTTGTAACACATTTACTGTGATCTATCCATTGCAATCGTATCACTCAAAACACTTTAATTCCCTGTCATGTGGAGCTTGCTGAAATAACAACAGGAGTACCACATGAACATAAACAATTGTAATAGAGTGATTTAAAATGCGATTCAACATTGTGAAAGTGTGTGATTGTGTATTTATCCCCTCAATGCTTGCCGTAGATCACATATATCCATTTGGAGCTTTCAGGATTTATGTTCAATAGACTGTTGCACACACTGAATACCTGATTTATGGCTGGACACACTCAATGCTTTTCATAAATTCAACCTACTTTCACTGATAATTGGAATTCAACTTCCACTGCAGATTTGTTCTTCTTGTAGGTCATGGTGTTATAATCCATTTGAAACCTCTCCAGCTGCACAACCAGAACTGAAGGAAGTTTGTGTATATTACACTTCTGAAAGAAAAAAATCAGTTAAAACAGCATATTATAAATGTTTAATTAATCTGCATCCTTAAGCATATTACAGTTTTTCTCAATTGCTTAAACACTATAAACGCACACCCATGTCCCTAAACTATAAACACTATTCCCCTGTTTAGACACATGAGTCAGATTTGTTGAACTGTCACTGCAAAACTCTTCACACAAATCCCTTCATTTCTCATTGCCTACATCATGTGCTCATTTAGAAAGGACTAGCATTCAATATTGTTCACTCAAGTCTGCACAGCTTGAGCACAATTAGAACACAATTACACAGGTGGTTGATCACACACCAATCACAACCTTCAATAGAGAAATAAAAGGGTCCGAGTCAGTTCATTCAGTTTTGGAACAATGGAGGAGTTAGATTAGGAAGAGAAGGAGATGGAGGAGGAGTAGGGAGAGGAGGAAGAAGAGGAGGTGAAGGAGTAGGAAGAGGAGGAGGAGGTGGAGTAGGGAGAGGAGGATGAGGAGGTGGAGGAGTAGGGAGAGGAGGAGGAAGAGGAGGAGTAGGGAGAGGATGAGGAAGAGGAGGATTTTGATTAGGAAGAGGAAGAAGAGAAGGAGGTGGAGGAGGAGTAAGGAGAGGAGGAAGAAGAGAAGGAGGTGGTGGAGGAGTAAGGAGAGGAGGTGGAGGAGTAGGAAGAGGAGGAAGAAGAGGAGGAGGTGGAGTATTGAGAGGAGTAGGAGGTGGAGTATGGAGAGGAGGAGGTGGTGGAGGAGTAAGGAGAGGAGGTGGAGGAGTAGGAAGAGGAGGAAGAAGAGGAGGAGGTGGAGTATGGAGAGGAGGAGGAAGAGGAGGAGTAGGGAGAGGAGGAGGTGGAGGAGGAGGAGGAGGAAGAGGTGGAGTAATGAGAGGAGGAGTAGGAGGAGTATTGAGAGGAGGAGTAGGGAGTGGAGGAGGAAGAGGAGGAGTAGAGAGAGGAGGAGGAAGAGGAGGAGGTGGAATATGGAGAGGAGGAGGAAGAGGAGGATCAGGGAGAGGAGGAGGAAGAGGAGGAGGTGGAATATGGAGAGGAGGAGGAAGAGGAGGAGGTGGAATATGGAGAGGAGGAGGAAGAGGAGGATCAGGGAGAGGAGGAGGAAGAGGAGGATCAGGGAGAGGAGGAGGAAGAGGAGGAGGTGGAGAAGGAGTAGGGAGAGGAGGAGGAGGAAGAGGAAAATGAAGGGCAAGGGGACAAGCAGTCTTGGATGAAACTCGTGCCACTCTAGTTGACCATGTCCTTGTCCATGGAGTGACTGTGAGGGATGCTGGGATGCAGAATCATTGATTTGTTGTTGTTTGTTGTTCTGTACATTAAGGAATACAAATGTGCAGATGTACACATCTGTTGTGTCTTTTGTGTTCATCATGTGAAGAGGAGAAACAGAAGCAACATCACTTATTACCGGTTTATATAGTGTTGTTTGAGTGTATCTCATCATTGTGTAACACGGTGTTGTAGTGTGTGTGTGTGTGTTGGTTCTTCAGTTTGTGAGTGGAAAGCTTCATTTTGACCTGAAAACAGGAAGTTTGGAGAATTGGGGGAGAAGTTCTGGATTTGTGTTTAGAGTTTTGAGAAAAGGAGGAATACATAGAAATGAGTTTAAGCAATCGAGAAAAACTGTAAAACAATCTGTTCAACTGGTTCTGCTTTACAGGAATATAATCAATATAATATAATATAATAAAACTCACTATTTCTGTGTTCACCAGCTCTTTGCAAGTTGAACATTTCACTTGATCCTCCGCAGATATCTTGATTGGGTCAAAATACGAATCAAAAGAGCTTTGCTGAAATACAATAAGCAGTGTTCATTTCACAAAAAAATAAAAGTAATTTGAGACCTGATAGTTTATGCGGTTGAATGTGTAATGTCTGAATAAATCTTATCTTTACAAGCTCCTTAAATAATATGTTGGACAGTGAAACAGGAGTTCCTCTACTGTCACTCACTCGATGTTGTGACACTAAGGGTCGCTCTTGGGAGCCCAAAAACACCTTGAAATCTTTGAGAAAATGCCCCACAGACATTTTGACGTGCATCCGGCATCAAGATTGGTTTGCGGTGGTAAACCTGAAGGACGTGTATTTTCATGTCTCGATTTTACCTCGTCACAGACCCTTCCTACGGTTTGTGTTCGACAGTCGGGCATATCGGTACAAGGTTTTCCCCTTCGGCCTGTCCCTGTCGCAGAGGCAGCCCTTGCCCCGTTAAGTGAAGTGGGCATTCGCATAATCAACTACCTTGACAATTGTCTGATTATAGCACACTCTTGAGAGCTACTGTCTGCACACAGGGACCTGGTGCTCATGCACCTCAGCCGTTTAGGGCTTCGAGTCAACTGAGAAAAGAGCAAGCTCTTGGTTCAGAGCATCTCTCTTGTCGGTATGGAGTTAGACTCAGTCTCAATGTTAGCTTACCTCACAAACAACGCATGGCACCGTGACACACATCACTTGGCTATCATGCCCGCATGCCACCGCCTCTTCAGCCCTTAGACAGACCTTGCACCAAGAATGGGGACCTTACACAGATGTTGTGTCCCTCTTGCCACAGGCTGAACTGGACCGCTGTAATGTCCAGGACCTTGTCTCGGCTTCTCAGCAACAAACCTGAATGATCTCTGCATTCCAGCTCCCTTTTATACCCGTATGTCCGGGGGAGTGGCATGCTAATCCTACTCGTCAATTCTCATTGGCCTTTCCTCAAAGATTTGAAGGTGTTTTTGGGCTCCCAAGAGCGACCCCTAGTGTCACTACATCGACACATGGTCTCGATCCCTCCATCAGGGAACGGAGGTTACGACAGTTACCGAGATTAGTAGACGTTTAGGAGTGGCATGTGATGTGTTATTATTTGTTAAATGTTTACCATGTTTATAGGAGAATCCGTGCCATATGACTCCATACAGATGGGAATAATGAAAAAGGATTCACGACGTGTCACAAGCGGGTGCTCTTTTCTTGGATTTTTACACATGGTATTGTGCTCCAACTCTCCCTGGAATACCTTCAAATATATTTGCATAAATAGACATCTGTATCTGTAATCTGTATCTATCTTATGCAGAGCATGTTTTTAAATGGATTTTAAACAAAAGAAGTCTGTCACCATTTCATCCATGTCACAATTGATTACATTTATTGATATTTTCATTATTTTTCAACATCAGCCGTGTAATATCAAACACGTAGCACAATCTAAACATTTCAAAACAGTTTTAATAAAGATTTTAATGATATTTGTAGGAACTCACACCTCAGACATCTCTGGACTGACCATGTTCATTATCTTCTGAAAATATTCTGCTGCATCCTGCTGCTCACAAACTGATGAAATAATATTCACACTTTTAGATAATAATAGAACAACAGTATTCTTCTTTCAGTGTCAACATTACATTTCTAAAGTTTTTGAGTGAATGACAAATACAAATCCTACCATTAATTTCAAGATCAGATGTGATTCTCTCAGTGGTGGCGTATGTTTTCTTTCTAGACTTTAAATCCGTAAATAAGTGTGCAATGTGAACATTAATTGGTTGGCACAACCTGTAAATCAGAGCAGCTATAAGTGGATTTTGTCATTCAGTAGCATTAATGATAAGCAGTACAATGAGAACTCTCACCTTTCCACAGTGTGTCTGAAGTCCTCAGTCATGAAAAGTGACTGCAGCACTGAGTTCAGATAGCATGTGGCTCCCTCATTTCTCAATCCATTGTATCCTTGAAAATCCAATTTGACAAAGTGATTTAATAGGAATATTCTTTGAAACACATGAGGTGGAGAATTGTGCTTGAAATGTTGCGATTGTTGTGTGTTTTTCAGCTGCATCTGGGAGAAACGGTGCACTTTTTGCACTTTCTTCCAATTTATGACTATTTGTGGTTTCTTATCAAGCAGTAACACTGATATATTGTTTGATGAATGAGTGTCGTCATGAAATCAGAGACACTCCCCTTGAAATCCAAACACATGTGGGCACAGGAGACACATTTAAGTGTCTCGGCTGACCACTTGTGATCAGATCACCTGAGATGCATCTTAATACCAGGTGTAAACAGGGCCAGTGTTTCAACTTTGTGAATATCCATCTATTCATCATACATAGAAATGATATTGCTTCTGAAGACTGAAGAATATAGTGAATGTATTGGTAAATCCTCAACTTGGCAGTTGGATCCTATTCTATCATACTTGGTTAAAGCCTGCTTACCTTCTCTCTTCTGAAATTACTGATATTATACACGCTCCGCTTGTTTCAATATGGTTTCCGCACATATCTTAGTGTTGAGACTGCATGAGTTAAGATTTCTAATGACTTCTAGTCAGTTGCTGATTCAGGTCTACTATCTGTACATCAAACCATTCATACGTTTATACTAGGGTTCCTCAGGGATCACTCTTAGGTCCTCTCTTATTTATTATTTATCTTTTACCTCTTGGTAATTGTTTTAGGAAATTTGGTATTCAATTCCACTGCTATGCTGATGACACCCAACTTTACCCATCCTTCAAACCTACCATCTACTTTTCCTCCATGTATCATCTCAGATTGTGTAGTTGAGATGAAAGAGCGGTTTACAAAATTTTTTCGTAAGTTAAATAGCAGTAAAATTGAAATTCTTCTTGTTGGCTCAAAAACCAACTTTTAGCAAAGTCTAAATGTTGCTCTGTGCAACAGAGACTGAAAAATCATCAATAATCACTGAGTTAAAAAGTTAATAGTTTGGGTGTCTTCTTTGATAGTACTTTATCATTCGAACCACACATAAACAATGCCATTCGCTCAGCATATTTCCACATACGTAACATTAATCGACTTCGTCCATCTCTATTCTTGAACACCACGATTCTTGTCCATGCTTTCCTAACTTCCCGTATTGATTATTGTAATGCTCTTTTTTATGGTCTGCCATCAAGACTTCCCTATAAACTCCAGCTAGTACATACTTATTTGACCTTTAAATCCACACTCTTCCTCGCACTTTAAGATCGTCTTCTGCACTCACTCTTGTTCTCCCTCTGCACAACATCTATGGGGTCTAGAGCCTTTAGACATGCAGCTCATTATTATGGAACTCATTGTCACAGGATGTGTGAAACAGTGAAAGTCTTCTGGTTTTTAAATCTCGACTTAAGACCCATGTTTTTAGGCAGGCTTTTATGTGATTGCTTTTGTGTTTGTATTATGTCTATTCAGGCTGAAATAATGATTCATTGTTGTTTAATGTTATTGTTTTGTTGTAAGGTGTCCTTGAGTAATAATAATAATAATAATAATAATAATAATATTGTGGCTTTGTCCTTTATGGAGCTTAAAAGTCCAGTGTCACACTTCACTTTCACTTGACTTAAATAATTTCGTGGACTTCACGGCACAAACATCAAATTGAAAATGAATGGGTCACAGTAGCACACATAGATTCCTTGTAAATCGATTGATCAGCTGCAACACCAAGAAAACAGACAACTGATAAATGTGCATTCAGCAATGGTTCATTCAATACTCAAAGAAATGAGTGGTACTTTTGACAAATATGCTTGAAACAATGTAACTCACATGAGCTGAAGACTGCACAATTCAGTATGGTGAAAAGTGAACACCCAAATATGAATCTTTTGCAGAAAATGAGCTAGTTTTGAGTTTGACTCACTGTTTGTGTGATCATCAGCTGGACTTTGTCTCTTGTGAGTAGATTTATGTTTTGTTATCTCTTTATCTCTTCTTATTCTCTCCTGTTTCTGTCTCTCCTCATCTTCTCTTCTCATCTTGTCTTCCATCTCTTTTATTTCTCTTTTGTATTGTTTTTCTCTCTCTTTAAATTCCTCTTCTCTTCTTCTCCATTGGTCTTCATTCTGTCGTTCTTCTTCAGATATCTTGGTTAATCTATATATTTCTTCTTGTTTGATCAGAAGATCTTCTTTGTCTTTTTCTATTCTTTCTTTTTCTTTCTTGATCATGTCTTTTTCTCTCTGTATATCCTCTTGTTCTCTTCTCATCTTGTCTTCCATCTCCTTTATTTCTCTTTTGCATTGTTCTCTAAATTCCTCTTCTCTTTCCAAGATGGTGTTTTCTGTTGCACTCTTCCCAACATTTGTTTCCAGCAGCACAGTCGTAACATCAATTGTGTCTCCTCTTGAAGCTGAAAGATGCATTGAAATGTAAGTGTATTGCATTTAAGATGTTTCTCCACTCATCCAAAACACTCAATCTGTTGTACAACACTGGGGATTCTCATAAAGCAAAAGGGAATATCTCTGAGCAAGTAAAGGCTGGATTACACCCACCGACTTTTAAAATATGAACAGATTTTAAATATTAGGCATCATACACATATTGACATCAAAAGTCACTGTTGACAAAAACTATGCATCATACACCAAAACACTGGAGTCACACACGACACGACTGCATCACAGCGGACTCGCGGAAAGCGTCCACCGAAGCCGAGTGTCAGATGTAAACAAACATGGATCCGGGAGCTGCTGTTGTTGTCGCTGTGAGTTCTGAGATGCAAAACACATAAATCGAGTGCATTTGTGTGTGGTCTATGATGGGAAGAAGTGGCCAGTATTGCATCTAGAGACTGCAACATGAGGTGAGTAGCATTAAAAGTTACATTCCACTTAACTGCTTGTTCACATCTGAGCTTCGTGGCACAGCATGGTTGATGTCCATTGACTGCTCACCTTATGACTTGAGATTTGAGTCACACAGCACTATCCACTATGATATTTCCTCTGTAGTCATGGAAAGTCAGTGCAAAAATATTAAACATGTTTGATATCCTACGACTTTGTGGAATCAGAGTTGGAGGGCAAGAAATGGGAGTCTGTACCCATCATACCCTATGCGATTTTCTCCAAATCTGCAGACTGGAGCCAACTAGCCTCGATTAGCACCAAATCAGCCCGACAAAAAAATCGGGGCTAAAATCGGTGCTGGTCAATATATTTCTATCAGGAAGACTCGCAGACCTGAGTGAAATTGAAGAGGACATTTATTTGATGAATATAAAACAGAAAGGTAATGTCTCTCTTTGGCATAGGCCCTGTCTGGCGGTCTGAAGTTATAGTACTCGGAACTGTTATATCCTGCAGGAGATAGGAGGCAGGGGTGAGGAGCCTTCCCCCGTGTGGGACGGGGCTCAACTGGTGGTGGTGGGGTGGTGGAGGTTGCCGCATTAGCACACTGAAACAGCAATGTGATCGATTGTGAGCAGACTTCTAAAGCAATGGCTTACATGTGATTGGCTGGGAATTACCCAGCTAATGGGGCGATGATGTACAGCTGCTAGTCTTCCTGCTAGAACTAAACTGTGCTTACATTTATAGCAGTTTAGCAGTATTATAACACATTTAGTTTAATGGTACAGACATTTGAAGGTAACATTTGGAGGTTTGATCCCAATGTGTTGGTAATGTGATGGGTTGGGTGTCAGCGATGTTGATGCCACCTCATGTGGCTGTGGCTGATCCATGTGCCGCACACTCTATTCCAGGTGGGGCAGTAGAGTCCTGATGCAGGAGCTATGCCAGCAACCCATCTATGACATTGAGCACATCTTTCGTTGATTCACTTCTGTACAATCTGATTCAATTCTTCAGTCCGTCTGACACAAGAAGTATGTCAATTGGACCTATTGAGAGCCAATGTCTCAACAAGAGTAGCATCAATACCACAGCATTACAAGATGTTTTTGTTGCAATCCTTAAAGTACATCCTCTGCCCACCAGCAGCACGCTTTGCTTCCGGGATTTGGCCATAAAGATGTTTCTGTGGTAAGCATTTTTCAGGCATGCAAACGACATTCCCTAGAGAATGGAGATGACGTCTGGCCAGCATTGCTTCCTATGTAGAGGGTGTCAGTTTTGGCCAGTATCTCTGTATGGGGTGTCCTATCCTTCCAGGACAGACACAGGAATTTTTGGAGACATCTTGCATAGAAAGCCTCCAAGAGAATGATCTTTCGTTCTGTGAAGTGTTAATGTCTCTACCCCATAGAGGAGGGTGGAAACACACTGCATAGTAAAATATGACCTTGGTGGCTATTCTCAGGTTGTTTTTTCAAAGAGCCTCACACATAGTTCCCCAAAAGCTGCAGAGGCTTTGTTGATACAGTTGTTCCTTTCATGGGAAAGAATGTGTCTCTTATGCAAACCCAAGCAAAGCAGCCACTTATACTTATACAATTAAAAAAAAAACACATGAAATAGAGAGTTAACACTTACTCTTAGATGCGGAGGTCTCATTTTCATAATGGACATTTTCTTTTATTCTGGTTCCAGATTCATGTTCACCTGTATATGATATGAGGATGGAAGAATGTTTGCACTGACAAATCAAAAATGAGATTCATAAGCATAAAATAGCCTGATTCTAATCATGAACTTTAAGAGTGACTAACGGTCTGTTCATAACACACAGTGGTCTTGTTTCCACCTGGTGCTAAGCTTAGTTTTCGGTGATCCAATCACAAGTGGTCAGATGAGATGCATGGCAGTTTCCATCTGGCCTCTGAAATGCAGTTTCTGTGACCACTTGTGATTGGGTTTCAAGGGGAGTGTTTCTCTTTTTCATGACAACACACATCAGTCACTATGTTAGTGTGATAATGCATGATAAACCACAAATAGTTATCCTTCAAGTTTTTAAAACCTAAGATGTTCTGCATCTCTGTGTGATTGCTTAATTTATTAAACAGGAAAAGAGGGCTACATTTCACTAGGGTACAACAGGGCAAAAGTCACAAATTAATGACAAATAGCTTTTTTCTTGGCACAAAGTGAATCAAGATTTTTTATAAAACAGTGACGAGTATTTGTAGAGCAATTCATTTGTGTGAAAATAAAGGTTGTTTTCATTAAAATTCATTTAAAATAAATGGTGGCGAGGGGGCCCACACTTGGGGGCCCTCAAGGGGTTTCTAGTGATGTCTTATAGATATCGTGGCAGTTGTCAGTCAAATTTGTCAACTTATGAAATAATTTTGAGACAGCGAGATGCTTTTTAAGTTACAAAAGCCTACAGTGCCACTGGACAGACCACCTCTGCCCTGCATGCCATGGCCCTCCTGCTGGTACACCAGGCCAAGGCACTAAAAGAACTGCACGTGGGTAGTCCTGATCCCGATGTGCTGCGCTTGGTGACCGACCTAGCCCTCCGGGTGACGAAGGTCAATGCGCGAGCACTCGGGCAGTCGATGTCCACCTTGGTGGTCCAGGAGCACCATCTGTGGCTGAATCTGAAGATGAGGGATGCCAACAAAGCACACTTTCTCAACGCAACTATTTCCCAGATTTGACTTTTCGGCGACACTGTTGAGGACTTCGCCCAGCAGTTCTCGTTAGTGAAGAAGCAGATGGAGGCCATCCAGCACATCTTGCCCCGGTGCGGCTCAAGATCCCGCACCCTCTGCCTCAGCCCAAGCCCAGCTCACGGCCTCAGTGTATAGCTCCCCGCAGGAAGCTGACGCCCCGTTTCACAGGCCAGCACGAGGACCCGAAAGACTCCTAAGCGCCCCTGAGACGGACAACACAGGGAGCACCAGATGTCCGCTACAGAGCTGGTACCCAGACCACTCCATCCCCCGGTGGAGAGCCGGGAGGTAAATCTTTTGTTTCCTTCTCTTTTTTGTTTGCCGCACCCCGAATGGTCAGCGGTAACCAAATTGTAAAAAAGGAGCGGTTTCCTCACTCCTTAGGTCACATAATCGGTGTTCGCAACCACTATAGTCATGACGACCAGACACTGAGCACTTGCAGCCAGGGCCCCGCGAGCTGCCAACCGGTTGTGACGAGTCTCGAGGACGACCGGAGAGGTCCTCCTCATCAGTTGCTAACCTGCCCTATGCCAGATACACAGAGCAAGGTAAGTGCTTCGAGGTTCCCCTCAGTGCAGCCACTTCGGGACGCAGCAATGTTCCTCTAAGTGGTGTCACCTGCTCCTCCCCGCTGCAAGACCCCATCTCCAGGTATGTCAGACATGATCGTCCCTCACCCGGAGCTTGGAAGCATGGCTAGTGCCTTCCAACCCTTCGTGGTGGGAGGCCAGGACCATCGACTTGCCTACGCGATTCAGTTTGCCAGGCGCCCGTCCCGGTTTAGTGGCATCTATCGGCACAAGGGTGCGATATAGCCGGCCCCTCCAGCCAAGATGGGGGAAGGGTTCTACAGCCCTTACTTCATCGTACCAAAGAAAGGTGGTGGCTTGCGGACAATCTTTGACCTGCGAGTTCTGAACCAGGCCTTACATAGGCTCATAGACAATAGAATTTTTACGTGCGTCCATAAGGAGTTCGCAGCTAGACCCACTACGGGTACTAACATGCCCTGCACTAGGATAGGTGCTCCACAGGTGCCGATTACTCAGGTAAACCCTTGTGATGTATTTTCCATGGTACAGTCTCCCTGTCGGCAGATCTGTGTCTCCCTTGGGCAGAGCCCTCTCTGCCCCTACCCGCCATGTTTGTAGAGCTCCTCCCCTTCAAGGCAGGACCTACCACCGCGCCCCTTCCACGTGTGGCTAGTGAGCCCACGTGTCATATTGCCAAATGTTGACTACCCCTTTTTGTGCAGGATGTGGTCTCTGTGGGGTCTTTTCACCCTGAAAGAATAGGAACGAAAGAAAACACCTTCCCCGATGTGTATAATAGCGTTAGATGGGTTAGGGTTAGAGTTACACATCCTGCCCCCATGCTAGTTACGTCACTTCCTCCCTCTCAGGGATCTGGGGAACTACATGATGTCTTTTTGGGGTGTTGGGGGAGGTTACGTGCAGACTGATGTGCTATTATGCACGCAGCAGCTTGCTTGCACCTGCATCAGCATTTTTCTATAGGGACCCCTAGTGTCACTACATTGACACAACATTGAGTGAGTGACAGATATGAAACATTTTTGAGCACCTAACCCAACCCCTACTACTAAACCTAAACAATGATGAATACTGAACACTGATCATTAAATAAAGAGTGTGTTGATTGTGGATCCACTGGAAACAGACATTGCCTCACTGTGCATGTGCTTTACCATGAGTTTCTTGTACCAGCAGATGTTCATGTTGCTGATTCTTATTGTCCTCTATATTTATCACAGCCTGATCATCATTTGGTTTATTTCTGGCAGGGTTCTGGTGTTTTTTCTTTGAGCAGCAATCCAGATAATACACCATAGATGATACTGTAGGGAATAAAACCAGAGATAATTAAACTTTTGAAAATTAAAGATAATGTTATGTGTGTGAGAGTGTGTGTGAGAGTGTGTGTGTGTGTGTGTGTGTGTGTGTGTGGGTGGGTGGGTGGGTGGGTGGGTGTTTGGTTGTGTGTGTGTGTGTGTGTGTGTGTGTGCGTGCGTGTATATATATGTGAGTGAGTGTGTATGTGAGTGTGTGTGTGGTTGTGTGTGTGTGTGTTTGTGTGCGCGTGTGCGCATATATATATGTGTGTGTGTGTGTATATATTTGTGTGTGTATATATTTGTGTGTGCATGTATATGCGTGTGTTTGTTTGTGTGTGTGTTTGTTTGTGTGTGTGTGTGTGTGTGTGTGCATGTATATGTGTGTGTGAGTGAGTGTGTGTGTGTGTGTGTGTGTATATATTAGTTTTCTTTTTCAAAAATGTAGAAGGTTAATATATTATGCTAAATTTATTCCATTATTAACTTCTTAATTAAGTATTAATTAAGATTTCATTAAAAGGTAATTTTGACATTTGTAATGTTTTTTTAACATGACATTATTGTCCTTCTCAAAGGCATACAAATATCATTGTATTAAAGAAAAGAGCAGCATCAACATTCTTAACAATTTCTCATGTTTCCACTAAAGAAATCATATGGGTTTGGAATGACATGAGGGTGAGTACATGATGACAGAATTGTAATTTAATTGAACTTACCTGTCACAAGTACTGTACCTATTCCAAAGAGCACATAAGGCAGGTTTGCAGAAATGTCCATGTTCCTAATCGTATGTTTTGAGCGTGTATGTCACGAAACACACTCACTGGTGATGTCTTCAGATGTGTTGATCAGCGTTGTGTCCTCTGCAAACTGTTACAGTCACATTCAATAAATCAGAGTAATGGGTGAACATCTACCTGTGTCGATCAGTTCATTATGCAACAATAAATGTTTCAATCAGTTAGTGATTGATATTACATGACGTCATAATGCTACATCGCTTACGGATACAGTCAAACTGTGAGCTGAATAAGAACAGTGTCGTCTTACACTTCGGATACATTAGAAGATAATCGGCTGATATTTGGAGGTTTACCTCAGAGAGACTTACGGTGGTCGTGCAGAGGATGATTAAATGGCTGGAAACGGGTTGACGTTCATTGAGACTGACACGAGCAATAACTGCTTTTCATTTCTAAAATAATGCATCGAGTTTTTTTCTTTCCTTATTTGCATATTTGGGTCCAACAGCTCCTCCCTGAACTAAAGAAAAGGAAAGAGGACAGATGAATCAAAGTGTCAAATCATGTCATATCGACTTCAGACGCATTACAGGATACGTCGGTTATTAACAGATGTTTATAAAGCTATTGAAGCATGTGTTATTAATGCGTTATATAAACTAGTATCAGAAGTGACGGGGCGGAGAATATGCGCATGCGTCAGGTGTTCTGACCAAACCCTTTCACATTTAAACAGACTGAAGAGAGACAACACAGACCACAGCTGGACAACACAGACCACAGCTGGACAACACAGACCACAGCTGGACAACATGTCTCACAACTTCAAGCAGTTCACTCCGTCCGACACCGGAATCAAACTGGTGAACAAACCCAGTGATCTCGGTAAGTTTAACCGGAATCAGTTTGATAAGTGCGTTTATGGGTCATTAAAATAAAACACTTTCTGTTTGTGTGCATGCTAAATGAATCGGATGGCATTATTGTAGTATAAACGCATTAGAAGGTGCGAAATAAATATCATTATTTGATATTTATTTCGATTTACATCACTTAAAATCCAAGATTATACATGTTCTCGTGTTATAAAGCATGCCATTCGTGACGCCAATAAAGGCCATAATTTCTGTATTGATGCAATGTATTTTTTTACACAATGTACAATATATAAAAAGTGCTTTGTGTACAAATAAAGTAAGAAATGAGTTCCTTCGTCACTCTGACTTCTCCATAATAACACTGCAGTAGGAGGTTCATGAAATATGTTTCATAACTCTGTGTGTCTGCTGTTCTCCGAACAGTTTGTTTAGTAAGAAAGTTGTTTGAACATTGATCTCACTATTATATATCCATATGCATATACTGTAGGCTCCTTATTATATATGTAAAATAGTTCCATATTAAAGTGTGACTGTGGAAGGAAACAGTAATTGCACAAAGGGGCGTGTCAGTTGGGTGGGGCAGTACCTCAGAGGAGGGGGGCCCATAAGCGCTTCTGTGAGCTGCTCCGATCACCATGACAACCGTCCCACTGCGGTGGGTAAGTGGCACGAGCAGTGATGTGCGTGTAAATCAACTCCTGAAATAACGTCATATATGAATACAGTGACGTATTAGATCTATAGTGTGTTGTCGATTCTTCATGTTAGACACGAATCAATTTCATGTGTTTTAGAGAATAGTGCGCTGTATAGTGAAGTGTTATGTGCCAGCCTACTTATCAAGACATGTTGAATTTCGGAGTTTAGATATTATAACAGATTTTTGACATTCTGGAATATTTTATATATTATATGGTATTTTGGGGCCCTGCGATGGACTGGCGACCTGTCCAGGGTGTACCCTGCCTTTCGCCCAATGTTAGCTGGGATAGGCTCCAGCCCCCCGCGACCCTGTACACAGGATAAGCGGTTGATGATGGATGGATGGATGGATGGTATTTTGGGTGTTTTATATGTTGTGATGGGCCTAGGCCGTGTTCAGTAATGCACTTTTTACATTTTTTTTTCCACATTATACATCTAATTTGCATGGGCCCCTCCCCCGCACCCCACATACAGTCTGACACGCCCACCATAATAATATCACAGAATAATTCCAACATTTACAAGCAACACATGCTGATAATTGATGTAAAGCGTCAGTGTTTGTTCGCAGCGGTAGACTACACATTACTGGTTAAATAAAATGTGAATAATTTGAATTATTACACTAAAGGAATGGAAGGGGGGTTGCAGTGTGAAGCATTTAAATGGGGGGGGGGCACTTGCTTGTTTTGATTAATGATTGGTTACCTCTGCGCTATGTTCTCATTGTAACATTCTGGGTGAAGATAAAGGAAGTGATGTTGTCTTTCATTGTTCCCTTTGCCAAGTGTGTTTCAAACGGCCACATATGAGGCACAATTGTCCTGCTCTTCCAGGGCTCTTCCCTTCAGAGTCAGTAGGGCATAGGGAGACTCGCTTCTGATTGGATCTCACCCACGATGTTCATCTATGAAAAAACTCTTAAACTCTGATGACGTTGAGCCTGCATCAATTTCTTCTGTGCATTTGTGTTCTGTGTTGTGGGCAAAATGTGACATGGAGCTTGTAAGTGCCCTCTAGTGGCAGCGGGCCGTATGGCCGGCCGCATGAACATCTGCTAGCATGATCCGATGTTGATTAAAGTGGCTAGATTTAAGAGGTAAAATCCTTTCTGAATTGAGAGTTTCACTCCAGAACCGTTAGAAAATGACTGTATTAAAACAAGGTCATTGTGATATATCTGGTAGGGGGCACCTGGGCACCTGGGGTTGCCAATGAGATTTCACCCCTATCCACTATGTAGACCCCCCCTAATTGCACATAATCATAGATTGTGAATGCACTAATTTAAGAGGTTTAATGATTCTTGTTTTTAATGAGTGTCGTATGACAGATATGCCAATCTGTGTAAATCTTTCAGATCCATTTGACAATGACCCTAATGTGTTGAGAGCCGAGCTGTCCTGCGGTCACGTCGTGGATCCGATGTCACTGACAGACTGTTGCAAAGGTCAACTGGTAAATATAAGTGTATTTCACCACATTCTACTAGTATTTTTAGAGCAAAGTACATTTCAATGGGTGCATTGTAGCTCATTGATGCTATCCAAGAAGTTCTAATGGAGACAGGGGGTGGTTGGCACACTTTTCTCACTTTTCTGCCAGGCATTTGGCAGATGCTTTTATCCAAAGTGACTTACAGTGCACTTATTACAGGGACAATCCCCCCGGAGCAACCTGGAGTTAAGTGTCTTACTCAAGGACACAATGGTGGTGACTGTGGGGATCAAACCAGCAACCTTCTGATTACCAGTTAGGTGCTCTAGCCACTACGCAACCACCACTCCAAGCATAGGGGTTTCATTCAGATGTTAACATTCAAATGGACTGGCGGAATCTATCAGAGCTGGTCAGGAATGTGAACATATTAATTTATACTTTTCTGAAATTCAGTGCATAATTACTCTCTGCCATCCAATCACTGTAGCTGACCACTCTGCCCCCCCCACCTGTAGAAAGCTATCCATTATCATTCTCATCCATGTCTATGGCAGAGCTCAGAGCTTTTTAAATACAGCATCTGATTAGTTGTTATGCACAGTTATTATTGAATAGCTATCAATG
The DNA here is from genome assembly GCA_032164185.1 of Moxostoma hubbsi. Classification (NCBI taxonomy): domain Eukaryota; kingdom Metazoa; phylum Chordata; class Actinopteri; order Cypriniformes; family Catostomidae; genus Moxostoma; species Moxostoma hubbsi. Next base: position 23,028,979 of record JAVLUX010000049.1, on the reverse strand, counting down.
AGGAAACGACTTTATGTGTGCCCGTATGTCAAATCAGTAGTGTGTCTGAATCCAAAGTATGCATGAGAGTAGCCAAGAAATACCCAGATGATATACCACTTTCAGTGAGCTTCTAGATATGCATCCACTGGGCTCTTTATTATCCCAAAATGTCACATAAGCTGGGGAGACATTATAGAATGGTGTGGCAGTGGCACAGGTGGTACAGCGGGTCGGCCACTAATCACAGGGTTGGCAGTTCGATTCCCGGCAAGACGCTGAACCCCAAGTTTCCCCCAATGGCAGGCTGGCACCTTGCATGCAGCTCTGCCATCACTGGTGTGTGTGTGTGTGTGTGTGTGTGTGTGTGTGTGTGTGTGTGTGTGTGTGAATGGGTGAATGAGACGCATTTGAATACCGCTAAAGTTAAAAAGGCGCTATATAAGTGCAGAACATTTACCATTAGTTTCTTGTGGTTAAACTACTTGTTTTCCTGGCACGCTCATGTCACATGGTGCTGATGCATCACACGGGTGACCGGAGTGTGATTCCTGACTCGTGAGGTCCTTTCCCAATCCCATTCCCCCATTCCCTGTCTTCTCCATACTGTCCTATCCAAATAAAGTCTAACGGCCAATAATAATAATATTCATAATGAAACAAGATGGTGTCATTTACCATCCGGGGCTAATGGGGCGATGCTCTCTGTCGAATTCCTGAATGGACATTCATTAATACGATTGTACTAGTTTTATCTCAGTGAGTTTGGTGCCTCCACAAAGTGAAGGAAGGAGAAACTAAATGATTGACAATCTATACCTCACTGTTATGATGACTAACGATGAACGTTGGTGTTTTATTCAAGGGAGAAACGGCGTTTAAGTGTCCAGTGTGTCAGCAAGAATGGCCATACGAGGAAGTCCGAAAATTGGCCAAACTATCAGACAACGAGCGATTAGGTTTTGAGGACGTGCTTGGGACCAATGCTGTTAAGAAGTTAGTTGACATGAAGGATGTACGTACATTTCTGTGTCTCTTATTATTCATTTCAAGTATATACAGTATATAGATTGTGTGGGCCTGTACGTCACTTGTCTTTCATTTTTCTGTAGTGTCCCAGATGTGGCGTTTTCATCGAGAGGGTTCACACCACGAATCTCGCCGTAGAATGCTCCATTTGCACCGAAAACACCGGCAAAATCTACGAGTTCTGCTGGCAGTGTCAGAGAGAGTGGAAAGGGCCTCGACCTCGTGCTGATCAGTGTCAAAATGCAGGTTGTAATATCAAGGACCAGGAACTGCTTAAAGACTGTACAATGATTACTTTAAAATCAGTTCAGAATGTGCAGTGCCCAGCGATTCGTGCATGCCCGTTCTGTGGCGTGCTGATTGAACACATTGCGGTGGGATGTAAAATCATGTCATGCAAAAAATGCCAGAAAGGGTTTTGCTTTGTCTGTCTTAAACCTGCCCAGGAGTGCCTACAAACAGCGACCCATTACGTGTTATGCACCGCTGGAGTCGCACCAAAGCAAGTAGAAGCTCAAATATCATGAGCAGATATGCCCAAATAATCTACTGCACGTTTTACTATTGATGCGTAGACTACGGAGATTTCTAGAGTCTCGTGTGTGTGTGTGTGTGTGTGTGTGTGTGTGTTTCCTACTTTTTGTGACTTTATTAGTGAAATAGTGCACCTTTAAAAACAGTGATGTGATGAAATCATACATGTGTGTATGTGCTGGGACAGGCCGTTAGCTGAAGTGTAGTTTAAACAATATATCTCAAAACACTGTAAAAAATACAAAGTTGAGTATGTTTAAATGCAAATGATTTTGAGTTTAAATGTCTTTGTCCAATTCCAGTTGGATCTCAAGTTCCACGAGCTTAATACAATAAGTTCAGCAAACTCAGAAAGTGTTTTTAAGTACAGCTGTCCATCATTTTTCAATCAACTTCATAAACATACTTCATCAAAGCGAACACAAATGACCCTGATGGCGACTTTAAACAAAACATCATTAAAAAAACATCAAGAGCAAAAACTTCTATTCATTCAAATCTGATTATTTGCAACTGTTTTAAGTTGGCATGCTTTGACCAAACACACATACATAAATTGAAGAGCAGGGGATTGTGGGTAGGGTCTAGGGTGGGTTGCCTGAAGACATTTAAACTTCTGATGTTTGTAATAGGGGTGTGTTGGAGGGTCAGTGATCACACTGAGCATGCTCAGAAGCCCGTGTGTGCCCACTGTTTAAAAATGCCAGTTGCTGGACTTAAATGGCATAAAAGTTGACTTAATTGATTGTTTTATGTAAACTCACTTTTTTCTAAATTATATTCAATCAACTTTTAAAATTGAGCTTGTCTGACAAACTGAAGTTGGATTTGTTTTGCAGTGTATTGTTCAGATTATTGATTATATTTGATGTATATCTTGATAATTATGAAAATGTAAAATCTTTTTTTTTCTTAAATCAGAGGAAGCATCATTTCATCCAAACATCCTTTGTATCCAAGTAAAATGTTTAATGTGTGGAATAAAAATATAATTAAAATAATGATTAATGAATGATTATTTAAGACTGAATAATCACAAGGAATAATTCTCACTTTAATTAAGATGCAGCAATAAAATTATAGAGTAATAAGTGCATGTTTGTGACTGAACAGGAAATGCAAAACGGCACGTTGTTTGGAACCCAGTTGACTTCTATGATAAGACAAGAAGATGACAATTATTTTGTGTGATAATTCACCTTCACCTGGAGATTTCGGCAGACATCTGAAAGTGCCGTATGTATGTGACAGTTATCAGCTCCCCGTTTCACACTGTGTTTAACCCCAGGTCATCGATGTTCTGAACACCGCTTTTAACCCGGGGTTATGAAACCCTGCATTAGTGCTGAAGTTATGAATGGACAGCCAATCATATAATGCCTCAGCTGACCTCATTTAATATTCATGCACTTTATACAGCCGTTGAACCTTTCAAGCGCTGTTTTGGTTCTCCGTCCAGTGTCAGACTGACCATAGGGAATAGCGGGACTTTTCCCAGTAGGCCGGCGAGTCTGCCCCTGTCCCCATCTGTGGGAGACCAATAAACGTTCGAACAGTGATGGCAAAGGTGATAACCAGCGAGATGAAGAGACAGTATTCTGTATATTCAAAGCACGTTTCAGAAGACGAAAGACAAACTCAACTCAACTTTTATTTACGGAGCACTAAAAATGGACCAAAGTGCTGTACAGAGATCTCATTTCAACATCAAACACAATACAGACCATGCATTACCATGACAACTAATACAAAGATATACAAAAGGGGCGACTGTGGCACAGGTGGTAAAGCGGGTCGGTCACTAATTACAGGCCGAAGTGTCCTTGGGCAAGACACTGAACCCCAAGTTGCCCCCAATGACAGACGGGCACCTTACATGCAGCTCTGCCATCATTGGTGTGTGTGTGTGTGTGTGAGTGTGTGTTTGTGTGAGAGTGTGTGTGTGTGTGTGAGAGAGTGTGTGTGTGTGTGTGTGTTTGTGTGTGTGTTTGTGTGAGAGTGTGTGTGTGTGTGTGTGTGAGTGTGTGTTTGTTTGAGAGTGTGTGTGTGTGTGTGTGTGAGAGAGTGTGTGTGTGTGTGTGTGTGTGTTTGTGTGTGTGTTTGTGTGTGTGTTTGTGTGAGAGTGTGTGTGTGTGTGTGAGAGAGTGTGTGTGTGTGTGTGTGTGTGTGTGTGTGTGTGTTGTCATGGAATATTCACGATGATTCTCTCTAAGTTGTAAGAAAACTCTCGGAGTCCCAAGTTCCAGATGCCAAAGTTGTAGTTTATTGAACACCAACAAACCACATGAGAGCGGTCAGCTGTCCGTTCTGACTTCATTATCCTCAGATCCCAGTTATATACCTTTTTGTTATCTTTCTACTCATTATCTCTGGCCAATGGGGTCATTGCCCTTATCACTCTCCCTCGCCACCAATATGTTTCATGTTCTTCGCTGATTAAATATTGGTGGAAATTCCCTCACTTATCTATTTAAAAATATATTTGGCTAGTTACCTCTCATGTTTTGGACATATTCCATAGTTCATGGAAAGGGCACTCCATTTAAGAAACACCCGTGTGTGAGAAAAACAGCCATGTCCTCATCACATCTCCTTTACCCTTGATCTACAGGTCAGTGTGCCCTCTTGATGAGGGGGCTTCCTTTGCTCATACACACAATATTATTAGATCAATGAAAGGGAGTACAAGCTCTAAAGATATTCATCATACATTCAGCTCGTTAGGGTAGACACCGTGACCGATTGAGAACACCATGACCGATTGAGAGATATCTCTCTTGCCAAAAGTATCTTTGTAAGAAGATACAGAAACGCCTGTTTTTAGAGAAGCACGCAAAGAAATACACCATAGGTGCTCATTGCGGTTTTTGCAGCATCAACACTTTTAGTAACCTCATATGCTCTCTCCTGGGTCACACAAAGCCTAGGAAACTCATATAACTACTTTGATATAAAAACATACTCTAATATTTAAAATATACTATAGTGTGAGTGTGTGTGTGAGTGTGTGCACATTTGTAGGGTTAACGTTGCATTGCAGTGCCACACGGTGTTACAAGACGTGGTTAAGTGAAAGACAACCAATTATATAATACCCCAAAGATGCTCTAGCAGCTCTTATTTATTGTGTAAATGAGTTTTATTTGCATTCTCCCATCACCACCATCACCACCATCATCACCACCATCACCATAACCACCACCATCACCACCATCATCACCACCATCATCACCACCATCACCACCACCATCACCACCATCACCACCACCATCACCATCACCACCACCATCACCACCATCATCACCACCATCACCACCATCACCACCATCATCACCACCATCACCACCATCATCACCATCACCACCACCATCACCACCATCACCACCACCATCACCATCACCACCACCATCACCACCATCATCACCACCATCACCACCATCACCACCATCATCACCACCATCACCACCATCATCACCACCACCATCACCACCATCATCACCACCATCACCACCACCATCACCACCATCATCACCACCATCACCATCACCACCACCATCACCATCACCACCACCATCACCACCATTACCACCATCATCACCACCATCACCACCATTACCACCATCACCATCACCACCATCACCACCATTACCACCATCATCACCACCACCACCACCATCACCACCATCATCACCACCATCACCACCACCATCACCACCACCATCACCACCGGTCCCTGTCCAGATGACTGATGGTCAAGTCAAGTCGAGTCATGTTTATTTGTATAAAGCGTTTACATTGTTCAAAGAAGCGTTACAGAAAAACATATAATCTAGTAATCTATGTAATCTAGTCTTCAGGCCATAGGTTACTATGGCAAGGAACTCAAAAGGAGTGTAATCATTTCAGAGCTCAATATACACAACAGTTCAATGTATATAAAACAGCAGTACAGTGAAGCAAACCCTGCGATAACCCAGGACAGTCCCCCTCTATATAACGCCAATATTACTGCAGCATAAGTCATGTATTTACAAGCTACTTATTTGAAAAATATTTTCTGGATTTGCCAAAGTGTGTAAGGTGCATGTAATCGAGTCTTAAAAAAGTCTAGCACATCATTCCTCAAGCACATCTGTATAATACTGTGTGTGTTTCAGGTGATATGTCCAAATATTCAGCGCTTCACCACCATCTCCAATATCTTACAATGACAAGCATTTGATCTATACACACACACACACACACACACACACACACACACACATACTGTACACACACACACACACTCACACACACACACACACACACACACACACAGTTTTGATGACACAAGCATTATGTACTGTAAACCTGTTATTAGCTGCAAATCTATACTTGACCAATACAGACATTACAGAGACACAAATATAAGAGTGTCTTATGTTTTATTTCTACTTGTGCAGTGAATTCAGACATCAGATTTTATTTGCATAGCATGGTGGAAGTAATACATCATATTCAACATTAAAACCAAGTACTGATGCTGCTGATAAATGAATAAATGTAAATGTAAATTTAACAGGTTACATAATCTATATAATTAATGAAACAAAGTTAAATAGTCTACAAACAAATGACGTTTCAGTATTTGTTCAGTATATACAGTATAAGTCGAACACTTCCACCCCTGCCACAGTTTGAGGAAATAATGTTGTGACATGTTTTAATGTAGATTTACTTCCAATCATTCTTCTGAAGCAAATACTTAAAATTATCCTTCCTAGAAACATGTTATATCGATTTTGGGAGAAAATCTTGCAATGATTTTGGGAGAAAATCTTGCAATTTGGAATATATATATATATATATATATATATATATATATATATATATATATATATATATATATATATATTAACCGTGAACACACTATTATTACAGTTTATTTGTATTTATTTATTCATTTTCAGTTCTATTATTTACACATTTTCTAAGTACATTTGTCATATATTATGTAGTTATACTATTTTCTGTAAGTTATATAAGAATTATTCTGCCATTATACAGCAAAATCTGATACTGAACTCTTATTTCAATTTAATCCAAGTGAGTCCAAAACATCAGGTGGAACTGGGCCTATGGAGAAACACACACACACACATTAGTCTACCTATCATTATGAGGACTTTCCACAGACATAATGATTTTTATACTGTACAACATAGATTCTATCCCCTAAACCCAACACATCCCCTAAACCCAACACCTCCCCTAAACCCAACACAACCCCTAAACCAAACACATCCCCTAAACCCAACACAACCCCTAAACCCAACACCTCCCCTAAACCCAACACAACCCCTAAACCCAACACCTCCCCTAAACCCAACACATCCCCTAAACCCAACACCTCCCCTAAACCCAACACAACCCCTAAACCCAACACATCCCCTAAACCCAACACCTCCCCTAAACCCAACACCTCCCCTAAACCCAACACCTCCCCTAAACCCAACACCTCCCCTAAACCCAACACCTCCCCTAAACCCAACACATCCCCTAAACCCAACACCTCCCCTAAACCCAACACAACCCCTAAACCAAACACATCCCCTAAACCCAACACATCCCCTAAACCCAACACCTCCCCTAAACCCAACACAACCCCTAAACCAAACACATCCCCTAAACCCAACACAACCCCTAAACCCAACACAACCCCTAAACCAAACACATCCCCTAAACCCAACCCACCCCCTAACCCCAACCCAACCCCTAAACCCAACACCTCCCCTAAACCCAACCCAACCCCTAAACCCAACACATCCCCTAAACCCAACACATCCCCTAAACCCAACACATCCCCTAAACCCAACACACCCCCTAACCCCAACACATCCCCTAAACCCAACACATCCCCTAAACCCAACCCAACCCCTAAACCCAACCCAACCCCTAAACCCAACACATCCCCTAAACCCAACAC
>JAVLUX010000049.1:22956472-23016472 GCA_032164185.1 Moxostoma hubbsi | reverse complement strand
CTAGTTTTTCTTATACATGTGCATGTTTTTTATTTTACTTTGAAAAATAATTGTTTGGTTAGTTTGTTCATTAGTTAGTTAGTTAGTTTGTAAGTTTGTTTGTTTGTTTGTTTGTAAGTTAGTTAGTTTGTTTGTAAGTTTGTTTGTTTGTATGTTAGTTAGTTAGTTTGTTTGTATGTAAGTTAGTTAGTTTGTTTGTTTGTAAGTTTGTTTGTTTGTTTGTATGTAAGTTAGTTAGTTAGTTAGTTTGTTTTTAAGTTAGTTTGTTTGTAAGTTAGTTAGTTAGTTTGTTTGTTTGTAAGTTAGTTAGTTAGTTTGTTTGTTTGTAAGTTTGTTTGTTTGTAAATTAGTTAGTTTGTTTGTTTGTAAGTTTGTTTGTAAGTTTGTTTGTTTGTATGTTTGTAAGTTTGTTTGTTTGTATGTTAGTTAGTTTGTTTGTTTGTTTGTATGTAAGTTAGTTAGTTTGTTTGTTTGTAAGTTTGTTTGTTTGTTTGTATGTAAGTTAGTTAGTTAGTTTGTTTGTAAGTTAGTTTAAGTTAGTTTGTAAGTTAGTTTGTTTGTTTTTTTTGTAAGTTAGTTAGTTTGTTTGTAAGTTAGTTAGTTAGTTTGTTTGTTTATAAGTTAGTTAGTTTGTTTGTTTGTAAGTTAGTTAGTTATTTTGCTTGTTTGTAAGTTTGTTTGTTTATAAGTTAGTTTGTTTGTTTGTTTGTAACTTAGTTTGTAAGTTAGTTAGTTAGTTTGTTTGTTTGAAAGTTAGTTTGTTTGTTTGTTTGTAAGTTAGTTAGTTTGTTTGTTTGTAAGTTAGTTAGTTAGTTTGTTTGTTTGTTTGTAAGTTTGTTTGTTTGTTAGTTAGTTTGTTAGTTATTTTGTTTGTAAGTTAGTTAGTTTGTTTGTTTGTAAGTTTGTTTGTTTATAAGTTAGTTAGTTTGTTTGTGAGTTAGTTTGTTTGTTTGTAAGTTAGTTTGTTTGTTTGTTTGTTTGTAAGTCAGTTTGTTTGTTTGTAAGTTAGTTTGTAAGTTAGTTTGTTTGTATGTTAGTTAGTTTGTTTGTTTGTTTGTTTGTTCGTTCGTTAGTTTGTTTGTTAGTTAGTTTGTTTGTTAGTTAGTTAGTTTGTTTGTTAGTTTGTTTGTTTGTAAGTTAGTTAGTTTGTTTGTTTGTTTGTAAATTAGTTTGTTTGTATGTTTGTAAGTTTGTTTGTTTGTAAGTTAGTTTGTTTGTTTTTTGTAAGTTAGTTAGTTTGTAAGTTAGTTAGTTTGTTAGTTTGTTTGTAAGTTAGTTAGTTAGTTAGTTTGTTTGTTAGTTTGTTTGTTAGTTATTTTGTTTGTAAGTTAGTTAGTTTGTTTGTTTGTAAGTTTGTTTGTTTATAAGTTAGTTAGTTTGTTTGTTTGTAAGTTAGTTTGTTTGTTAGTTCGTTTGTTTGTTGTTTGTAAGTCAGTTTGTTTGTTTGTAAGTTAGTTTGTTTGTTTGAAAGTTAGTTTGTTTGTATGTTAGTTACTTTGTTTGTTTGTTTGTTTGTTTGTTCGTTTGTTAGTTAGTTTGTTTGTAAGTTAGTTAGTTTGTTTATAAGTTAGTTTGTTTGTAAGTTAGTTAGTTTGTTTGTAAGTTAGTTAGTTTGTTTGTTTTAAGTTTGTTTGTTAATTTGTTCATTCGTTTTTTTCGGATGTTAGGTCGTTAGTAAGTTAGTTACTTAGTTTATTTGTCATTGTAGTTAAAATGGGTTTGCAGCATAATCGTACATAATCAGACATCATGATTGGCATATATAAACAACACAGACAGATTAAAAACAAGAAAAGGAATAATGAATGAATGAAAGAATGAATGAATGAACAGTTAACAACTATTAAAAGAAGAATTATAAAATGTAATTGTCTGAGGGATAAAAGATCATTTGGACTTCAAAGTCCAAATGATCTTTTTATCCCTCAAGCAATAAATATTTTAAATTGTATTTTAATTAGATTTGTATATATATATATATATTTGTATTAGGCACTTTTATCGAAAGCAGCTTTCAACACTTGTATTATGTAGAATTTCTGATATCTGCTTTGATTTGTTTATTATTTTTGACAATATTCCCTCCTGAAGCCTTTATTGACCTGTTATCATACATATACCTGCTGTAAGGATTACTAAACTCAATCAAACAACAGTTGTTTGTTTTCATATTTGATGTGTTGATGTGTGTTATAGGTGCATGTTGTGCAATATTAGTTCATTTATTCCTTAATATTATTCTAGAATAGTTTTGCTTATAGCAGTGACATGAGCAACTCAAGTCAGAGAGGTGTAACCGATCAGATACAGGAAAGATCAGGGACTTCATATGCAACACATTCCTGGCATTGAACTTCCATGTGTTCCTGGTGATTATATATCGCTGCTCCCTTGCCAAGTGAGAAATATATTGTGCTAGACTGATATCTGTGGGGTGATTAGTGAGATTTGGGAATGCTGGGGGAATTCTGAGATCTTGTGTAGTATCAGTTTAAGCACACAAAACAATTCAAACGTCACAGAGTGAAACAGAGAGTGAAACTCGTTGTATGAAGCCACTTGAATGAATCAGACAGATGTTGTTTTCATTATTATGTTATGTTTTAATATTGTTATGTTTTAATATGTAGCGCTACAATCAAAAAAGTGTGCAGATCTTGGCATAAACAAATATATTCGGAAATCACTCAGAAATCTGAGCTTCTAGGTTCTTGTGAGCCGATATGGAAGATCTGAACAGCTCTGCGGTTTAAATAATATATGAAGCATTATATAATAACCTGTTATATGAAGTATCTATGATATAGTGAAGAAACTGCACTGTTTATGTGTCATCAGCAGATGTCACTGTGTATCTTCGGGCTATATTTCAGCTCAATACACTTCAGTAGATAACACACAATACATAACAAATACTTCTGTATAGATTATAGTTACAGTTACAGTAGGATCCATTAAACTATGTTTTTATATATGATATATTACAAGCAGATTATTATGCATTAGTTTAGTTAGTGTTAACCTATATTACTAGCAAATGTATACATATAAATGGATATTTGCTTACACATGGTGCATTGATCATACATCATATTGTCACGATTCCCTGTTGTCTGCCCTGTGTTTCTCCCTTGCCATCTGTCCCGGACTACACTTCCCATAATTCCCTGCCCTCATCACTGCCAGCTGTTCCTTCATTGTCCTCACCTGTGGTTCATTTAGTCATCATCCCTTGTGTATTTAAAGCCCTGTTGTTTTGTCAGTCTTTGTGAGTTGTTAAATGTAATGTCTGGTTTTGACTGTGTTCCTGTCCGTGCCCTTCGTGGATTTCTCTTGTTTATATTTTGGTTTTCCCGTCGTGGTTGTTTCATTTGTTCCCTGTCTTTTAGTTATCCTGTTTATCTTTTGTTTTCCCATTAAAACTGCCTTTAGATCCTCACTCCTCGTCTGCCCTCGTTACACATATATCATGGGTGTTAGTGGCGTTCATGCCAGCAAGGGACTTTTTCACCATGCCAATGCAAAACAGAAAGTCACGCCCCCTTTTGCACATCCAGTGAAGGCAGGAGCTGTCCTGATGGAACAGAAGCACAATGTCCATAATGTCTACAGACCCAATGATATCGGTAAGTTATGCCCAGCACGACTTCTGTTTTATTCTCTACATGTTGATCATGAGTTGAGTTATATTTCATTGTATTGTGGAGTGAAGGGATGTTGTGTATATTTCAAGTGAACTCAATAGCCTAAAGAACAACACATTGTACTGCTAATAATATTAATTAACAGTCTCTGACCATCTGAACTCTGAATGTGTTTCTGAACTTTTCCGATAAGCGAGACTCTGACCGGAGTGTTTTAAGGGCTTCATTCTCCTGCGGGCACGTCACGACTGCAGACACACTGATACAATGTTGCACTGATCAGATGAACAATGTGAGTTTGTTTCATTTTCATGAGGAGATTCTGTCAATGTACTGGACCGTGTGTGTTACTTTGAACCCTTTCTACCCGACCGCTCTCTTAAATCCTTTTATTGCTGTAAGATTATTCAATATATTTTATATGAACTGAACCACTTCATTAACATTTAGGCCAGATATTTCACAGTAATGTTATTTCACAGGGGCAAGTGGAAATGAAATGTCCAGTGTGTAAACGAGTGTGGCCATATGGAGACGTGAGAACACTCCTCACACCTAAACAACATCTGGATTTTAAGGAATTACTCCGGGAAAATGCGGCTAACAGGAGGATTCAAATCAAGGAGGTATGTCACTGAAAAGGAAATCCTGTCCGCTGTGGTGCCAGAAATATTATGTAAGAAATACAATAAAAATATAAATAACTTCACAGAAGTCTGCTGTAGTTTACATGACCACGCTGGCATAAAATGATGCTTTTCACTTTATAATGTTAATCACCGTAAATATTACAGAAGAGCACATGATAAGGGCTGCGGAGTAATGGATTACATGTAACAGGATTACATATTTACAATACTATAAGTAACTGTATTCCACTACAGTTAGTTTAAATCATTGGTGTTTAGAATAGTTAAATTCAAAAAGTAATTGGATTACTGAAGAGATTACTTTGCATTTTATTGTCATTTGTTTCGTTTAATATTTGGTGCTTTCAGATGGAAACATTTATACATATTAAGTGCATTTGAGCTGCGGTGAAACACTTTCTATGATGTTACATTCACACGAGCAGACAGAGAAGTGCATTTGAAGTACGTTTGGAGCAGAAGAAATAGAAATAAACCTTGTGTAAATTGTTAGCTTTATGCTAAGCTAAAATGCTATTTCTAGCCATTTTACATGCACATGTGACCAGACACCATATTTATTATCAAGAAAATTCACATTGGATCATAATTAATTTTTTCTAGTAAGATCTTTGATATTAAGGCAAAAATCATATTCTTGATGATAATTTTTGTATTTTCCTGTAAATGTATCTACAAATCCTTAAAACAAGATCAGTTTGATGTATCTTGTTGTCAAAACAACACTGCTGAAGATATTTGGGTTTACAGTCTTTACCATCAAAATTACAGACATTTTTAGACATTTTCAGTTAAAATTAGACATTTTTACAGATATTTTTACAGACATTTAGCCTACCGTTAAAATTAGACATATTTACAGTCTTTACCATCAAAATTACAGACATTTTTAGACATTTACCGTTAAAATTAGACATATTTACAGTTAAAATTACAGAATTTTTAGTGTATGCTTGTGATCTGCTCCTGCTTTGTGCTTGTGAACGCAAGAGATCTGTTTGTCTTTCTCTTGTATGCTCTTGCTCGTTCAGTGTCCTGGTTGTGGATCCTTTGTTGAAAGAACACATCCTTCTAATCTCTGCATGCAATGCTCCGTCTGCACAGCCAGGATCAGGAACATCTATGAGTTCTGTTGGCAGTGTGGGAGACCGTGGACGGGACCCCGACCTCGCAGTGACAGATGTGACAATCTGGGATGTTCAGAAAGTGACTTGATTATACTGAGAGACTGTAAAATGATATCCGTTCAGAATGTTCAATGCCCATCAACTCGTGCCTGTCCGAACTGTGGCATGCTGACCGAACACACTGGGGAGAAGTGTCGCTTTCTCTCATGTGTTAGTTGTAAATATGGATTCTGCTTCCTCTGTCTGAAGTCTAGTGCCCGTTGCACGGGTGGTGTTGCACCACGGCAAACAACAATTCCTTAAAATTGCAACAGTCCCCAAATGCTATTACGGGTGTAATATCTCTTTAATCAGAATGAGTTTGATCATCTTCATGAGCAGAACCAGCTCCAGTGGAGGAAATAGAGATGATCACTATTTTCAATTACAGCATCTAATTTAGTAGATTTCAAACTCACATTATTTTTATGGGGAAAAGAAGTCTCGATAGAGAGCTTCAAACAACAGAGCATCTCGATGTTCTAGATTAGTCTTTGATTTATGAAGTTATGTGATGTTTAGTTCTGGTTTATTATACAGAACTCAACATTACAACAGTAATCCCTTACTACAGATGTGCTGCTAATCGATTGTATTTGCTTGTCGAGTGTGTGCGTGCGGATGAGCGCGCGCGTGTGTGGATGTGTGTGCGTGCGCGCGTGGATTAGTGTGTGCGTGTGTGTGCGCGTGCGTGCGTGTGTACGTGAGTTTGTGTGTGTCTTGTTTCTTTAATCATTGATCTGGTGTTTTATTGGATGTAATGTTTGAATAGTTTCATTCATAATTGTGATTATAAATGTATACTGAAAATATCTTCCCATATTACCAAAAAGAAGTAACAAAAATATTCATTTTAATACGTTGTTATACTCTCCTTAAAATGATATAAAATTGTTATTATTTTTTGGTCATAGATTGTCTCCCTGAATGTTGATTACGCCACATTACACATGAGCATAACTTAATACATATGTTTGAAAGGGTTTCCAATAGGCCAGTTTTGAGTGTTACACCTGTGGCATAGACTAAAGTCCATATTAACCTGAATATTTATATAAACAGTCTCTCATAAATAATGTTGATTATCAGAGCACTGTTTGATGCTTGAAGCTTGTGATATTCGGAGTGGCACTAGTGATCATAATCATGGACCGATAGATCATAATCATAAAGGAATGAAGCTCCAAAAACACCCATATATATATATATATATATATATATATATTAGTTATTTTTTTTTTCAATTCAACTATGTTATTAACTCGCATTAATCCAATATAGTACTTCACATAGCAAGTCATATAATACATGACAAGCAGATTTGCAGATGACACTACTGCCATCGGTCTTATCCAAGATGAGGAGTGTACATACAGAAGTGAGGGTAAACAGCCGGCGCACTGGTGCGGTCACACAACCTGAACACGCTTACAACCGTGGAGATGAGTGTGGACCACACCAACATTGACCCAACTCACCATACTGAACAGCACTGTGGCAGCAGTGGGACTGGAGTGCTGGTGGTGTGGTGGTCTAAAGTACATAACTGGTAATCAGTAGGTTGCTGGTTTGATCCCCACAGACACCACCATTGTGTCCTTGAGTAAGACACTTAACTCCAGGTTGCTCCGGGGGGATTGTCCCTGTAATAAGTGCACTGTAAGTCACTTTGGTGGTGGTGTGGTGGGTTAAAGCACATAACTGGTAATCAGGAGGTTGCTGGTTTGATCCCCACAGTCACCACCATTGTGTCCTTGAGTAAGACACTTAACTCCAGGTTGCTCTGGGGGGATTGTCCCTGTAATAAGTGCACTGTAAGTCACTTTGGTGGTGGTGTAGTGGGCTAAAGCACATAACTGGTAATCAGAAGGTTGCTGGTTTGATCCCCACAGTCACCACCATTGTGTCCTTGAGTAAGACACTTAACTCCAGGTTGCTCCGGGGGGATTGTCCCTGTAATAAGTGCACTGTAAGTCACTTTGGATACATTTGGATTCAAACATCTATATGACAATGCTTTCAGAGTTTTTAATAGTATACTGTAAATAAATGCTTCTGTAAAACAGGTCTCATCGCGTCAGGTCCTCTGTGTTACTTTTGGATTGTCTAATGTCACATGCATTTCAGTGGAATGATCGTGTACCATTTTGACATTACTGCTTCAATGCATTTAAGAACACTTAATTAATGAATACAAATAAATATGATTTTTTTTGTGTGTTTTAATCACTAATTGTCTGTTAATGAGTGTAATCAAAAAAGAGTCAATAAACACAAAAGCACATTTGAACTAAGAATGATTCACACCAATAACAATACTGTGATCTCATGTTTAAAACTATGAAACCGAATACTCCTAAACTGTCCAAATGACACATTTTTAAGTGTTATTAACTGGTCAAACTGCTCCAGATTAGAGTAAAATGACCAGCATCAGCCACAACAAGCTGTTGATTATTGGTTATTGATATCGGTTCAGAATCTGTATATGTGCGTCCATGCTTCTGATGTTCCTTGAGTTTTATGGACTCTTTGTTTTCAGTATTCTCATATTTAAAGCATCCATGGAACTGAAGTGCAGTATTTTCTCGTCTAATGGACGCTGCGGTGATCATTTGCTGCTGTGCTGTTGCAGTTCTGCTGTTATTGTGCTTCTGGAAGGGCTTTTATCTGTAAGTCGTCATGTCATTAGTGAGATGCGGGCGTCTCTTTACGACCACACGCTGTAAAAGTGCCCGGCCCTCATCAGATCCCATAAACTACAGCACCATCAGCAAACTTTGGTCATTAAGTCATTTAAACGTAATTATTTATTGATGGCTCTTATGATTTACTCTTGCAGCAAGATTATGATCCAAGACTGGACGCGTGAGTTTACGGTCGTTTAAAGCAGCACTCGGGAGATTAGCATGTTAGCATCTGCTCACAATCACAAGAGAGAAAATGAGGGTGGAAAGAGACATACATGATATACAATGACATGCCAAATACTGTATGTCAAACATTCTCTTTTTAATATCAGCCTTTTGAAAACTTGGTTATCTTTTTATCTTTAACCCCTTAAACTCTGGTGCATTTTTGGACTGTCGCCCGCACTCACCCTTCACACATACTTTGGACTACTTGCATAAAATTGGTCTAATTTTTCAGAGAACCGACCAAATAATAATAAAAAACACTCCTTTATTCATAACTAATTTTGTGTGTGTTTATAATCTTTTATTTTCATATTAATATTTCTACCACATGACCACTAGAGGGCGCAATTTTTTTAACATGAATGTTTTGATGCATTATTTTGTTATTTTAAAAACATAAACGCAGAATTGATGGTCATCTCTGAAAGTTCAGATTCTAAGTTTTGAAATGATACCTCATATGCCTGACTTATCTATACGGAGTCAGTAATGTTTTAAGCGTAAACGTTTTTTGAGATATAGCGCCCCCGTTTGGACCCGTGGATGGGTTAAACCAGACTAAGGTGGTTTCCTGGTCTTCCAGCATGTCAAATGAATCGGGCTGGTCTGTTTTGCTGGTTTTTGAGAAGTTATGGGAACTTGTCAGGCTGGGAGACCAGCTAAAACCAGCAAACCACCTCAGGCTGGATTAAGTTGTCTTCGTCAACAAGGACATAAATTGGCCTAAACTCAAGTATTAAAAGAAGTATCAAATCCAAATCCAGTTTAAACCAGTTTCTGATGGTAGCTGGTTAACATGGTTTCTACTTGGTGGCGCATGTCATTAGCTGGTCTTAGCTAGTCTAAATGGTTTAGCTGGATTCAAAATGAGTGAGGCAACTAGTATGAATTTGTTTATTCCAGTAAGGAAACCAACAGGACACTGAATTAATGATGTCTTAAGATCTTCCTTTCTTGTGCTATTTAGCAGCTCTTTCAGTGCTAGCCTGTCATATAAACGTATTATTTAAGACTCAGTAATTATATTTAAGGTGGGGTGTAAAGTACCCTATATCAAATTAATTGCACTGCCATTAAGACCCATTACATGGGCAAAGTAAGAGTTTATTGTGCATTTCACATGTGTGTTTGATAGAGCTGTAGCGACAGTCCCCATGCTAACATTTACCAGAGCGATAAAGATTAAACCACTGAGACGAAGCATTTTATGAACCATATTTTGCTCACTTAGACTTTTATTAGGATGCATGCGGTGAGTGAAGCGCTTGTTTCGCTGTGTACAGTCAGTGCTAGTGCACGGTTATGGGCCCTGAGGTGCGTCCGCTAGGCTAGTTACTGCTGTAGATGATGCTAATAGCGGTTTACAGAAGTGTGTGTGCTACAACACAGTCGTCTCACCCAAAGTCAGTGTAAATATGAACTTTGATAAGAGCATTGATTACATGGAAAAGTGTTATTAGAAAATATCTGTTTTTAAGTTTAGCCACGGTCTTCATAACAAGAACAAATGATTCACACTAATCTATTTAAATGTTAAACCTCTTTTAACATGTTTTCAACATTAATGTCAAATTACATCTCACGATAATGAAGTGAATGCACAGCGGAACTTCACACAAATCACTTGTTATTCAGAACGTGTAACTCAAATTACTCAAATAAAACCCAGAAAATGATTAAAAGCATGAAGAATTCACAACACAGTAACTAAACAGTGGCTAATACTTCACTACTCATTTATGTTATTTTTATTTACTGAAATTATAGTCATATAGTCCATTTTAGTTGGAGTAAAATGGACTAAAATCACTGAATATGACGTGTTATATCATGAGATATTGACTACATTTAAAGGATATTTTCTGGGTGGTTGCTAGGGTTTTATGGGTTGTTGCTATGGTGTTTTGGGTGGTTGCTAAGATGTTTTGGTGGTTGCTAGGGCTTTTTTGGTGGTTGTTAGACTTTTCCGTTTAGTTGTTAGAGGTTTTTAGGTTGTTGCTAGGGTTTCTGGTTGGATTTTAGGGTGGTTTGAGTGGTTGCTAGGGTTTTCTGGGTGGTTGTTATGGTGTCTTGAGTGGTTGCTTTTGTGTTCTGTGTGGTTGCTAGGATATTTTGGAGGTTGCTAGTGTTTTCTGGGTGGTTGTAATTGTGTTTTGAAATGTTGCTAGGGTTTTATGGGTTGTTGCTAGGATGTACTGGGTGGTTGTTGCTAGAGTATTCTGGGTGGTTGCAATGGTTTTCTGGATTCTTGTTAAGGGTGTTTTTGATTGTTGCAAGTGTGTTTTGGGTGCTTGCTAGAGCAGTCTGGGTGGTTGTTAGGATGTTTCGGGTTATTACTAGAGTATTCTGGGTGGTTGTTAGAGTTTTCAGGATGCTTGTAAGGGTGTTTTAGATGGTTGCTATGGTTCCCCCCTAGTTGTTATGGTGTTTTTGATTGTTGCAAGTGTGTTTTGGGTGGATGCTAGAGCAGTCTGGGTGGTTGTTAGGATGTTTCGGGTTGTTGCTTGAATATTCTGGGTGGTTGCTAGGGTTTTCTAAGTGTTTTTAACAGTGTTTTATGTGGTTGCTAGGGTTTTCTAAGTGTTTTTAACAGTGTTTTATGTGGGTGCTAGGGTTTTCCGCCTGGTTGTTAGGGTGTTTTGGATTGTTGCAAGTATGTTTTGGGTGGATGCTAGAGTGGTCTGGATGGTTGTTAGGATGTTTCGGGTGGTTGCTAGAGTATTCCAGGTGGTTGCTAGGGTTTTCTGGGTGTTTTAGGTGGGTGCTAGGGTTTTCCGCCTGGTTGTTAGGGTGTTTTGGATTGTTGCAAGTGTGTTTTGGGTGGATGCTAGAGCAGTCTGGGTGGTTGCTAGGTTGTTTCGGGTGGTTGCTAGAGTATTCTGGGTGGTTGCTAGGGTTTTCTGCCTGGTTGTTAGGGTGTTTTGGATTGTTGCAAGTGTGTTTTGGGTTGTTGCTAGAGTGGTCTGGGTGGTAGTATGGGTGTTTTTGGTGGTTGCTACAGTGTTATAGATGGTAGATCTTTCTAGATCTGTCTGGAGTCCCTCCTTCAATGCAAGTCTATGGGATTGTTATGTAGTCCACCAGGTGAAAATTGATTGTAAAGAGCAGAACTATACATTTTTACAAAACCCTGAATGTTTTGTGCGTGACACTCAGAGTAATATCATGTGTGTGAATGAACTGTACAGCAGACTGCAGTGAACATGCTCTTCGGCTGCAGACAAGTCTGTCCTTATCAAGGTTAACAAAGCAATCAAATCCATCAAAACACTATCTGCTCATAAAAAGGAAACATCCCATTTAGAGGTCTTAGGTTCAGTGTCATATCTCACTGAGAACGATCTCTTATTAATGACACTGTACCAGAATGGATGTCATGAATCGTTGGGGTCAGACGCTGACGGTCGAAAGCACAGCGCGACCGCCTCGCTGTATTTGATGGAAAAGTGCCTCATGCAGTTAAAACACACCGCATCCATCATGAGCAGGATGGCTTCTGAGATGAGAGCGCAGAACCATCGATGGATCATTGACACAAAGAGAGATGGAGAGAGATGGTGAACGGTTTCAGGACGATAGCAGCAAAATGTTTGTCAGCAAAACATCATCAAGTTTCTCTTTGGCTGAAGTCCATTATAAAGTGAGCATCCATTTGATCTAAACCTTAAAAACTACAACACGTACTGTCCGCTGTGTTCCTCACACAACACTATCTCTCCACATATACACACTTTTACTACAGCGCGTGACTCATTTGAACATTTAACTACATTAACGAGCTCGTCCGAGTGTGATCAGATTGTGCGGCAGCTCGACTGATATAAAGGAGCGGGATACGAGTCCTGAAGAGCCAAAAGTGTCACAGAAGCGCCACAAAATGACTTTAATTATGTTTTAATCTCACGTTTGGTTTTTCTGACACTCTTGGTTAGGTTTAGGTTTTAGGTTTGGGAGGTTGGATTACTCCTCGTCTGTTTGAGAGAACATTGCACTCGCTTTTAGCGCCACCCAGTGGACATTTCACCTCAGAACCGCCGTGATACGTGTAAAGAACGCTTAAAATTAAGAATAAAAATGTCGCCACATTCATGTAATTATCATGAGAAAATAACATGACTTGAAAATAAAGTACTTTTATTAGTGTAACTAATAAAGATTGATTCAGTTGTATTCAATTATTTACATTTAATACACTTCAAAAAAATATATTTTTACTAAGTGTTTTTTGTCTTAATTTCCATGAAAATATCTATATTAAAATAAATTGATTTGAATAAAATTGTTAAAGTTATTCAGAATTAGATATTAAAGGGCATATTCATGAAAGAGTTACGGCAGTTTTGCACGTGGTATTTCATTGCAAAAACCTGCGTCTTATTCTCACGTTTAGCGTCCGCAATCGGCGCTGACATTGCGATGCGTCTTCGATATTTAAATGAAGTCACTGTCATTCCTGTTGTGCCGCCTCTCTCTGTAAATTACACTTATTAAAGATTGTGCTTCATTCACAAAACTCTCTCTGATTGCACTATTACCGCCAAATGAAACTAGGCGCTAAAATGAATTTTATTTAAAGAGATGTTTGTGAACATTTTCAACTGATCATATAATCAGAAATTCATCAAATAATCATCAAATGAAGAGTGTATATATATACACTGGCATGTATCCAGCGGTGTCGTCAATCGCGTGTTCTGCGTGTTTAAGAGATGATTCAGGTGTCTGGATCATGTGATGCTGTTCTGTCCCGGCAGGGGGTTCAAATTCGGTGGTCTGCGGCATCCTCGGCTATATAGCGCGGCTATATAATCGGTCCACAAGATCAGAATTGCGTTCCGCAGCAATTTTGTGGTCGCCTGATCTGCATAATTTCTTTAGTGAATCGGGCGCTAAACAAACGCAGTTAGCTTGTGCAAAAAAACTGTCGCTTTTAGCAGAAAACATTCGATTTTAGTGAATCTTATTTTCAGAGAAATCGAACAAAATTTGGTGGAATTGATGCTTACAACAAGAGGAAACTATGTGCCAATGGGGAAAGAAAAATCATCTTGTTTTCTCTTTGAATCGAGTTTTCTTTCTTACCCCGTTGGCAATCCTTTTCTTGTTATCCACCTTTTTCCTGAACACGGAAGTGTGTGTTCAATATCCGGTCTCCGGTGTTTCTACCCGCATCAGCGTTTATTCTTATTTGGCAAATATGGCATTTGTGGAAATGGTCAAAGGACATGTGGCTCTATGGTGGCCATACTTCTGTGTTTCCAGCGGGTGACCCTGTGGACGGGACGGGCGGTAACGGTCACACCGATGCCAACACAACACAAATGGACCTGCGGTTCAGACAGAGTTGATGAGCACATCACCGCTTCTCCATTTCCTCTGCAATCACAAACACAAACATAATGACTTCAGGAATCCTCAGAGGCACAGATGATCCAAACGCTATTAGTCCAGGAGCGTTTTCACCTCAGAATGAAGGAATCACGTCACTTGTGTCCTGTAATTAAACTGCGAGCACACATTAACCATCTGTAGATCCAAGCGAGTCATTTGATTGGTCTTTCTGTATCGTTAAACTGCAATAGACACATTTTTAATGACTTGCACTGTGACTGCCAAAGAGTTTGTGTGACCGTGTGTGTAGAGTAAGAGGAGTTGCTCTAATATGCATGTGTGCAGCATTGCCAGAACGTTCCCGAATGGTTTTAATGGTCAGGCTCATGTTCTACAGCAGTTTCAGTGTTATTAGTGTGTTACATTCCCTGAGATTGTAATGTATATTCTTGTGTATATTCTTGTCTTCTACATGGTTAAAGGGTGTATCATGTTGTTCTAAACCCGTCTGACTTTATTTCTATTTACACTTTCCATATAATAACATATAGTGACCATGCTTGTGAAGAACAACAACATAATACCATAAAATGATCATTAGTACACTCCATATTTTAGCCTGATTTTAAGATTTGGGCAGAAAGGTTGCTCAACTGAATTAAATATAACATTAAAAATATCCCCTTATCAAGTCAAATATGCACTCAAGAAATATTAAAGTCTATTTTTAAATTGTCATCAAATTCAATTGATTAATCTTTATATTATTGTAAAGGGATTAATGGAAAGAAGGCGGCAACCAAAAACCAAAAACCAAAAAGACAAACACACACAGGTGTCGGACAGCTGCCCGTAACTCTCTCTCTGTCTCACTGCCGTCTCTAGTCAGCCATTATCCCTCTTTAGCCCCTGTAACATACACCCCCCCCCCCCCCCCCCCCCCCCCCCCGTCTTTCCCCAGGGAGGGGCGTGCCCTAGGTCATCCCTGTCTACCTGGATGAGGGAGGGGACAAGGGGAGGGAAACATTAAAAAAAATGTGGCACTTACACGCTGTAACGGCAATCGTGCCAAATTAACAAAACTTTATAAAAAGAGAGAGAAAGACCAACACGGAGAGAAAGAGAGAGAGAGGAGAGAGAGAGAGACGGAGAGAGAGAGAGAGAGAGAGAGAGAGAGAGGGAGAGAGAGAGACAGAGAGAGAGAGAGAGAAAGACAGAGGGAGAGAGAGAGACAGAGAGAGAGAGAGAGAGAGACAGAGGGAGAGAGAGCGACAGAGAGAGAGAGAGAGAGAGACAGAGGGAGAGAGAGCGACAGAGAGAGAGAGAGAGAAAGACAGAGGGAGAGAGAGAGACAGAGAGACAGAGAGAGAGAGAGAGAGACAGAGGGAGAGAGAGCGACAGAGAGAGAGAGAGAGAGAGACAGAGGGAGAGAGAGAGACAGAGAGAGAGAGAGAGAGAGACAGAGGGAGAGAGAGAGAGAGACAGAGGGAGAGAGAGAGACAGAGGGAGAGAGAGAGAGAGACAGAGAGAGAGAGAGAGAGACAGAGGGAGAGAGAGAGACAGAGAGAGAGAGAGAGAGAGACAGAGGGAGAGAGAGAGACAGAGAGAGAGAGAGAGAGAGACAGAGGGAGAGAGAGCGACAGAGAGAGAGAGAGAGAGAGACAGAGGGAGAGAGAGAGAGCAATATAAACACACACTCAGAAGGAAAAAAGAACAGTTCTTACAGAGCCAGCTTCAAGAAATTGAAGAATTAGTCAACTCAAATAAATTCTGGGATAAATGGAAATCACTATATAAATCAAATGAAGAATTGGCAATACAAGATGGAGATCTGTGGAAAAATCATTTCCAAGATCTTTATCGCACAACCCAAAATCATGATCAAAGTGACGTTAGTAAAAAATTAGAAGAGTTTGAAAAATCCATTAAAGAAAACCAAAACCCATTAGACTTCCCCATCACAATGAAAGAACTGGAGGACAAGATCAGTGTCCTAGAGTCCAAAAAAGCATGTGGTGTAGACGGCATCCTCAATGAGATGCTGAAACACATGGATCACAACTTTAAACTGCCGACTGTAAAACTGTTCAATGATGTTCTGTGTGCCGGTTATTTCCCTGAGATCTGGAATCAGGGACTCATCAGCCCCATCTATAAGAGTGGAGATAAATTAGACCCTAATAACTACCGAGGCATCTGTGTGAACAGTAATCTGGGGAAGGTCTTCTGCAGTATTTTAAACAGCAGACTTTTAGACTTCCTTATGAAGCACAATGCCTTGAGTAAATGTCAAATCGGATTCATGCCAAAATGTCGCACATCTGACCACATTTTCACCCTACAGACACTCATTGATAAATATGTACATCAAAATAAAAGCCAAATTTTTGCCTGTTTTGTAGATTTTAAGAAAGCGTTTGATTCAATCTGGCATGAAGGATTATACTTTAAACTTATTGACAGCGGTGTAGGGGGAAAATCTTATGATGTCATCAAATCAATGTACACAGCCAGTCAATGTGCTGTTAAAATTGGCAACAAAAGAACCAAATTTTTCCTTCAACGGCGAGGAGTGAGACAGGGCTGCAGTTTAAGCCCCACCCTCTTCAACATGTATATCAATCAGTTGGCACAAACTATTGAACAATCTCCCGTTCGAGGTCTCACTTTACATGACACAGAAATAAAGTGTCTCCTCTACGCAGATGACCTGGTGCTCCTGTCGCCCACTAAAGAGGGGCTACAGCAGAGCCTGGCATTACTGGAGAGTTACTGTCAGACCTGGGCCCTGACAGTCAACCACCAAAAAACCAAAGTCATGATCTTCCAAAAGCGATCCAGATCTCAGGGACTAACAAACATTTTTACATTATCAAACAGAAGCATTGAAATCACAAAGACATACAATTACCTCGGCCTAAAAATCAGTTCTACAGGTAATTTTGCTTTGGCTGTGAATGAACTCAAAGAGAAAGCACAAAGGGCCTTTTATGCCATTAAAAAATCCATTAAAATTGATATTCCAATCAGGATCTGGCTCAAAATATTCCAATCAGTCATCGAACCAATCGCATTATATGGCAGTGAAGTGTGGGGTCCACCTGTAAAATTTGACTATTTAAATTGGGAAAAACATCCCATTGAAACTCTGCATCTGGAATTTTGTAAAAGAATCATTTATGTCCAAAGAAAAGCCCCAAATAATGGATGCAGGGCAGAATTAGGCCAATACCCTCTCCTTTTGAACATTCAGAAAAGAGCCATCAAATTCTGGAAGCACCTAAAGACAAGTGACCCCAACACATCCCATTATAAAGCCCTAAAACACCAAGAGCTGAGCGGGGTGAAGAGTCCCCTATGCCAGCTTGTCCTGAGACTGACTGAAGTCACACCTGAGGAGATCGGCCAGTCTCAGGATAACGGCACACTCACAAACATTCGGCCCAACCAAATTATACACAAAGAAAAGGAGAAATACCTCACGCATTGGACAAACACCATTAAAACTCAACACAAACTGGAATGTTATTCGGCACTAAATCGAGAGTACACGGTGGCAAACTATCTGACCACAGTGACTGACAGAAAGTTAAGAAAAGCACTGACGATGTACAGACTCAGCAAGCACAGTCTGGCCGTAGAGACGGGCCGCCGCAGACAGACATGGCTGCCCCGCGAGGACAGACTGTGCTCCCAATGCATCCTGGGAGTGATTGAGACAGAACTGCACTTCCTCACAGAATGCCCAAAATACCAACCAATTAGAAACAAATATTACCCCAAAATTAACAACATGTGTCCAGATTTCAATGCATGTACCCCGACACAAAAAATGTGTTTTATTCTGGGGGAAAAAGAGGAATGTGCAAATATAGCTGCAAGATTTGTACTATCCTGTAGAAACCTGCGGGACAACCAGAACTCAACCAATAACAACACATGATGTATCGATGACCCCTGACCCCAATACCCCCCCCCCCCCCCCCCGTTACTGACCCCATATGTTGCATTAATGCTATTTATTTATAATTATTATTGTTGTCATGTCTTAGTTTAGTTCCTGTTCTGTTTTTCTATGTAATTGCTTTGGCAATAAAAATGTCTTTGTCATGCCAATAAAGCTCGTGAAATTGAAATTGAAATTGAATTGAGAGAGAGAGACAGTGAGAGAGAGAGAGGGGGAGAAAAAAACACGTACTCGCCGGTTCTCAGATATGCTGTAGCTTGGTCCTCGGCCACTCCTCCAACCTCTAATGGACGAAAGCCACGCCCCCCGGGCGGATCGGAGGCAGACCCCTGGCCCCTGTTGAACGGAATGCCCCGCACGTTTTTGGTGAACGGTAGGAGTCCCCCCCGCCCCTGGCAGCGGTAACCGCTCCAGTTGGTTAGTTGTGAGCCCCTCCTCCCCTCGTGATCGGCGGCCGTTCCTCCGCTTCCAGGCGGCCGGACTCCTCCGTCCTCCGGCAGATGGTGCAGCTGCTCCGTTGGGGTGGATGTTAGTGGCGAGGACTCCACTACGGCACAAGGAGGAGGTGAGAACCGGCTTGACAATATAAATAATAGTTTAATAATAAACTGAACCAAAAAGACAAACACAAACACACACACACACACACACAGGTGTCGGACAGCTGCCCGTAACTCTCTCTCTCTCTCTCTCTGCCATCTCCAGTCGGCCTTTATCCCTCTCTGAGGCTTGATTAGCCTGATTAGGGGCCGGGACCCGACCCCGCCCCCAACCTGCCACAATTATAATTCAGAATAAATGTGATTTTTTTAATTAAAATTAATGAGTATGAACTTGTAAAACTGAGTAAATATGTTTTAAACAGTACAGGTAAATGGAAAAGCAACTCCACTGATTAAATCATTTTATACTTATATATACTTAATTTATAAGTGAATAAATCACATTTAAATCATTGGTTTAAATTATACTTTCTTTAATGGATGGCCTGTTGGATGCCTGTTGTCATTTTTGTCAGATTTCAATACTTCAATGATAATTTAAGATAATAATATTCTTCAACGATGTATTTATGGGTTTGGAGCAACATGTGGGTGAATAAATAATGACAGCATTTTCATTTTGTTTAACTATTAATGGTGAATCTGTCAGATGATGTTTGGTGTAGATTTCGCCAGATCTCCGTGTGTATTTCTACCAGAACACGAGTTCCAGGATGAGACCTCGCGGTCACTTCAGGAGCTGTGTGTCTGTAATCACCATCAATCACACTTTCACTGATGACATCATCAAATTCCGTTTGTTCCGGCGAATAGGAGAATAGCGCTGACTTTTGTGAATATGGCACATTCTATAACAAGCCTCATTCACGTAGAAAGGAGCTGTGTTTGCATTGAAATATATTGTTTAAAATGATGCAGCTGGTTGTGAACTGTTTTAATTGTCTGTAATTAGGATAAACTGTGTGACTGATACAATCCGCTCACCTGCTGCTACATTATATGTTTATATGGAGTCCCTTTGTGATCCAACAAAGACCATCAACAGCCGTTCTAAACCGACTCAGCGCTCGACCTCCTTCAGCATCACTGAGATTCACTCTATGGGAAAATAAGTGTGTGTTAAAGGAAGTAAATGTCAGTGGCTCTTCATCATGTGTACAGATGTTTCAGTGGATTCAGATCCTGCTGTTTGTGTTTATTAGACGAGCCGGAGATGTTAAAAATCTCCTGGTGGGAAACGGACAGAAGCGACTTTTGCTTTGATGGGATGCGATGGAAGATGATGATGTGGCAGGTTTGACCTTTACAAGTTCAGAGAAGGTCACATCTGTGTTCATGAAGATGCTCCGACTTCATCTGGCGTTTCGTTTGAGTTATTGCACGGGCGGCGCGTGCGCTAACAAGGAGGCTAAAGGCTACAGCTCCTAGCGTCACTCGCTAGGGCACCTCTCGAGATCAGGAGAGTGAGGTTTATACACCGCTATCTATCAGCTGGCCAATGATCAAAATGATCAGAATCATATTTTGACCTTTGGTCCATCAGCTGCAGACCTCAAGAAGTCAGCCAGAGGGGCATCAGATGTTCAGCGCTTTATTTTGAGACAGTACACAACCACCTAGAAGCCAAAGAGAAACTCTAGTTTTCATATTCAATTCTGCTGTTTGTTTTTGTTTTGGTCAAACTGAAAATTGTGACCCAAACATCAGCATTAATGCCACATTCTTTGGATGTTCCTCAACCCGCTCCCTTTCAGTGAAGCAAGGGGGTGACCATGTGACCGAAGCCTGGCCACCCCATTGGCCACCCCATTCGCAGTTGCTTTTTTTTGTCATTTTTGATTTTTTTTTTTGTCATTTTGTGGCACAATTTAGTTCTTTAGAGGTGAAATCATGTCTGTACAAACTTAAAATGTGCACACAACAAGATCGCCCCTTGATATAAAAATGCTGCCTGAACATTTCTGTGCCAACACAGACTGATCGCTTGCCCCTGCCTGGCCACCCCTTTGAAAATCTCCTGGCTCCGCCCCCACTCCCTTCCCATCAGTCTACAGGCTTAAATAGGGAACCTAGGAAGTCCGGGAAGGGCTCATTTTTTAAGTTGTGTTACAAGCCGTTCACACATTAGCAAAAATGGCGAAGTAAATGGTTTATATATTTGATTTTAATCTCTTATTTAATATCAGCAACGTATAAAAGGTCTTGTTTGCACTTGGCGAGTGATAGTTTGAACTCTGCTTCTTTTTGTCATGTTGACACACATCATGGCTTAAACTTAAATTAAACATTTGATTAAGAATTACACATGTGTTGTAAACAGTCCCCGAATCTGCTGGAGATGAAAGCGGCTGGGGAACTCAATATGGCTGTTTTCTCATGATTCTCAACAACAGGAAGTGCAGGGGACTTTTATTGATCTGGAAACAGGAAGTTAAGGGAGACATTTTGGATGTGTGGATGTGTCTGTCCTAAATGGACTTGATCTGAGATTTACAGCCATTTGAATGGGACAATCATAGGATGGATTGAAGGGAACAGGACAGGGTGAGAGAAATCTTTGTGTATGTTTATGACTTTACTGTGTTTCTTTAAATGTACATCTTATATATGTTTATCTTTGAGACTTTTAGAGGGTTATGCACTATGTTTGCCCCTTGTGTTGTGAGTGACTGGACCGGTTGAATGTAAGGGAGCAAATATAAGATCATACACATTGATCTTTTGTGGTATATTAAGTTCCTGCCACATTATAGAGACTTTTTAGGACATTCTGGAAACTACCTTCATCATATAAAGTCTTCATGCGTGGCAGCGTGGCATCACTTCTTTACCTGACAGATATGGCAAAAATGTGATATTGGCATTTTTGGTTTGAAGGACAGAATTCACAAATATTCTCATTTCTACTTTGAGGATTGTGAACTAGATGTTTGATACCGACACACAAAACCACTGTTAATGAAAGCACACAAGTGTAATTCGACTTATTTACAGAGAGCCGTTGGGTCAAATAGTCCCTGTCGTCATCATTATAATATGTTTAACAGTTTTACTTGGTTTAGACTCTGCTGTGTGTTTTTATTGTGTCACTCAGTAATGAATAAATCCATCTGATGGATGAGATTTACTCAATGAGGAAATGAAGGAGATCTCTTCTGGACCGTCGGCCTTCGGCTTGATTGACACATCATTTCATCAGATCTGGAGTTCATGTGATGACCACGGACGTCCCTGATATAATCACAGGACATCTCGTTTTGTGTAGCTAATTGCAGTTAATTAGAGGACGTGGTCGAGTGGATTTTGTTGGTTTAGGACACCGCCATAATTTCTAATTAGCAATTACAATCAGGGGCGCTGTATGAATTATATTTGACAGCTCATTAGCAGCAGTTCATTACTGTTTGATGCAATAAATGTGGGTGAGTTTCTGTTTATAAAACAAAAGCATACTTGAGATTTGCAGCTTTCATGATCACGGTTAAGAGTTTGCTCAGACCTCCGCCCTGCCACTGTCATATACAGTATTGGGGTCAAGGGTCAATACCAATGCTAATTCTGCGACTCTTTCAAAACGTTCATCTGTTTGTTTGAGCGACTCGACATGTCAACTTCTGACTCCACTAATGAAGTCTGGGGCAGACTGGGTTTGTCTGACCAATGACAGACAAAGGGAGTGTTCTGGAAGACTGTTGAGTAAACCGTCGTTCATTTTGCAATTCTGTTGTTTTGACTTTAGTGGGGCAGAAATGACTTATTCACAACCAGAGGTCCCCAACTAAACATAATTTAACTTTTTTTAATCTTCTCTCTTTTACTGATGAAATATAAACATAAATGGTAATAAAAGGCAAAATGTGAAATGCCGTGGATCAATATTTACTGAGTAATGCATTATTATGAATGGGTGGTCAAAATGACCATTTACGCCTATGATTTTGGAGCAAAACTACAGGTGAAACAAATCCCCTTATAAAGGAGTCAGTGTTATGATTTTATTTTTATACAGAGATCAGTAGATCTATTACTAAAATCAGTTGACTTCAGCACCTCTTGTTGTTGTATTATATACCAATGGTGTGAGTCCAAATATGGGAAAAAACGATTTTTTTTGTTCATTTTTCCAAAGTTGGAGTGCCTATAACTCCAGAAATGGTACAGATATCTTAATATACTTTTAAACTCTGGTTCAGAATAAACTTCTCTGTTTGTATCTTCATTTTTAAGGCCCTATATGGGGAAATCTCAGAGATATGGACCTCTCAATGTGGCTCCATGTGAACATTTTTACCCATTTTCAATGGTTGAAAACCAGATGTTTGTCACATGGTGTGAAGCTAGTTTTTCTTGTCCAACAGAACAAACATCTGGAGTACAAATAATGTTGAAACCATAAATGTACCTTAATTTATACACATAAAAACCCCAGTAATGTCAAAATCATCATTCTGCAAAATAATGGATTACTCTGTAAATACTGACACATGGCATTTCATGTTTTGGCTTTCATCATCATTTATGTTTATCCTTCATCAGAAAGAGCATGAACAAAAATCAAACATTTCAGCCAGGAGAGTTTTTCAAATTTGGTTGATTTGACACAAAATAACTCGACTTTAAATCTCAATTACAAAAACCCTCAAAATAATGATCTGTGTTTCAGAGCTTTATTGATATACATCAGTATTAAAGTTCAAATCGTCCAGTTGTAGCAGTATTCTCTGAGGCGCTCTGTCTTCATATTTAACTGCGGCGTTTCATTTAGTGTAATGATCTGTTATGTCGTCTTTATGGGTTATTAAATCATCGGCATATTTTCAGCTCAGCAGTTTTAAAGTTGATCTACAGCTAATTGTTCTGGAATCGCTGATACGATGTGCTTGTTTTATAGAGTTGTAAATCAAACTCTGTCCATCAGGGACGTTGTTGCATCTTTTGTGTGAGTGAATAACGTTTCGAACACACCGCTGTCGCTCCTGTGTTCGGTGTCGGCGTCGACTGTGCAGCGGTGAACGGCGTGTGTATGACCGATATCTACCTGCCTCAACGTGTGTTTTCTTCACCAAAAGCCATATTGGTCCATTAAGCAATAAATGCAAGTCGAAGCCTGATTGACTGACCTCAGCCAGCGGTGTTTAAGCCACAGCCGATGCCCTTACCAGCCAATCGGACCCGTGCCAGTCACAGATGGAGAAACAATGCAGTCAGCTCCTGTCATGTCTTCTTATGGCTGGTGTGTCTGACAGCGACCGCCAATCGAGCATCTCTCCGTGGCGGCAGGTGATAAATGATTCTGGCCTTGCGTCTTGCAGATAACCCAGCAGCTCTGCTTCAGCTCCAGAAAAGCTCAGCAGCCGAATGGATTACATATTGATCTTAACAATCCTGAAATTGAGTTATTATTTTTTTCCAATGTCATTACATCAGGATGATGGAAGTGTCAGCAGCTTAGCTTAGCGCTAGCAGGCCACCGGGATTCCCAGCGGATCACGTCTTTAAAAATTCAGGACCAAGAGAGAATTCGGTTTAAATCGCAGCGAATCAAGAAGCTATTGCATTCAATTCATTGCTTGAGATAGAAGTGTGAATTTTACAGAGCGACAGCGTGCACGCACATACATATCATCCATCTGAACTCAGGAAGAGTCTTCTAGTGCTCTTGGAAAGAAAGAATACATGTTTGCATCATTCTTGGGCGTTTCTGTGTGATTGTCCTCAGATAGACATCGTCCAATGGGTGGCAAATCTCACATCACGTTCATCAGTCTGGAGTTCAAGCAGTTAGCATTAGCACAATGCTAAGAGTCGTGGCTGTCGTAATGATACGTGTGAATCAGTGCTGGAATATCGGCCTTCATTTGTGGCCTTATCTCATGGACTGGGTGATCCGCCAGGCTTATTTGGGGACAGGATTCCAATATGTCCGAGCAATAATTCAGCGTTTGCTCATTATTTATTGTTGGCTACGTTTAGCGTGACAGCGATTGATTTTCTCCTTATCAACTAAAATCGGAGACACAAATTGAATGTTGAAGTGTGAGAGAGATCGAAACCAAAGTGATGAATTTCCGAAACTTCCCAGAGCAAAATGTGTATTTTGATCGTACTTTTGAGTTGGGTTTTGGCCATTGTTGCCCATTTTTATCAGTTTCATGATGGAGCCACATTGAGAGTCCCATATCTCTTGGATTTAACCATTTAGGACCTTGAAAATGAAGATACAAACAGGAAAGTTTGTTCTGAAGCAGAAGCTAAAAGGATATTAAGATATCTTTGATTTTTCTGGAGTTATTGGCACTCCAACTTTGGAAAATGAACACAAAAAAATGTCCCAATTAAAACAAAACTGAGGCGGGACCTCTGGCTGTGGTGAGATGTTTTAGAAGCTTATTACAAATACAGTTTTCATGGAATAGTTTTGTGTCATCCTAATGTTTCTCCAAACCGTGGATGACCTTTGTGACCTCTGTTTTCCACAGGTTTATTTGCCATAATGTACTGTGAGTGAATAGTTACTCCTGACTTACCGAACACAATTTAAGCCGTTATTCGCTCCCATTTCAAATTCTATCATTAAGTAAATATCTCAAATCAAATATGGCGGCTACATTGATAATCAAATGTCATTATGTCAGGTCACACTTGATTTGAGAATCAATAACGACTTACATTTAATCTGTTTATCTACCCTCCCTAGCAACCGGCCCAATTTGGTTACCCCATGTGACTCTACCCTCCCTAGCAACCGGCCCAATTTGGTTACCACATGTGACTCTACCCTCCCTAGCAACCAGCCCAATTTGGTTACCCCATGTGACTCTAGCCTCCCTAGCAACCGGCCCAATTTGGTTACCCCATGTGACTCTACCCTCCCTAGCAACCAGCCCAATTTGGTTACCCCATGTGACTCTAGCCTCCCTAGCAACCGGCCCAATTTGGTTAGCCCATGTGACTCTACCCTCCCTAGCAACCGGCCCAATTTGGTTACCCCATGTGACTCTACCCTCCCTAGCAACCGGGACAATTTGGTTACCCCATGTGACTCTACCCTCCCTAGCAACCGGGACAATTTGGTTACCCCATGTGACTCTACCCTCCCTAGCAACTGGCCCAATTTGGTTAGCCCATGTGACTCTACCCTCCCTAGCAACTGGCCCAATTTGGTTACCCCATGTGAATCTACCCTCCCTAGCAACCGGCCCAATTTGGTTACCCCATGTGACTCTACCCACCCTAGCAACCGGGCCAATTTGGTTGCTAAGGAGACCTGACTGGAGTCACTCCCATCTCATGACTCCAGGTGTGATAGTCAGCGTCCATACTCTCTGAGATACCCAGACCCCCCCATGCAGATTAATGCTTTTGTCAGTGTGCATTACACAAATTGGCTCAGTGCAATGTCTCGCCCTCATGTTGGCATTCTGACCCTCTGCCACTGTCACTGGGAGCTGGTCACGTCCTGCGTAAGCTAATAGTTCTCATTTAAATAGTATTTACACGTCAGGGAGGGGCGTTCAGATCAATTGCGTTCCGCCCCTGAGAGATTTTAAAACCCCTGACTAAATCTCCAGCGAGCAGGCATGAGGAACCCATGATAAATGACTGTTTAACACCCTCTCTTGCTATAAACGTCATCCCTCAACCTCGATTTCACCGTGCCTTTCTGACTCTAATAAGGGAGCATCCATCACCAGCTGTCGTGGAGTGTATTAGCGGGCGGTTTCCATCAGCGAGCGCTCCAGACACGTGGGCGGCTGATCCGGGCCTGCAGGTTTCAGCGGTCTTGTGAAGGAGATCGTGGCATATGTTTGTTTGTGGCAGACTGTGAAGTGATCTTTCACCTTAAATGTGACGGCCCCAAATTAACCAGTGAAATGTATTCACCCCTTAGCCGCGAGACTCAACACGTGTAGCATGCATAATATACATAATTACATGACGTATTTTTCTCATTTATGCATGAACAAAAACATATTTCAGATATACAATGGCAGTGGAACTCTGAAGGATGCAGATTTCAAGGGGATACTTCACCGGAAAATTCTCCCATTATGTACTCACTCTCGTGTCATTCCAAACCTGAACATGTTGCTTTTCCGTCAAGCACAAAAGAAGATTTTTTTTCAAGCTCCAAAAATGATACAAAAACACCCCCCAAAAATTTTTTTTTTAAAATTATTCCACAGAAAAAAAAATAACAGCATTCAGGACAGGTTTGGAACAACTTTAGGGTGAGTACGTAATGACAGATGTTTTTGGTCACAGGTTCACGGGGATCGTTTCTGATGTTGTTGCTTACTGCTGTCAGCTGGCAAAGATCAACTCATATACGTGCCAGTCAAGGTTTAATAGCATTGGTTGATGATGTGGCTGTTTAACGTCCTGCCCTGATCTGATTGGTGTTATGACTATTATCCAAACTCAGGTAAACATGACTGATGTCCCACACGTGACCGGCACGATCTCTCAATGTCAAACAAACTTTTCATTGAGGTTTTTGGGTGGGAAAGGGCTGAATATGGCTTTAAAGATGACACATTTTGCCCCAAAATGCAAAGAAACCAATTTTTAAGACAATTTTTTACATTGTTGCAATTAAGCACATTTTCTAAATTCTCATTACTGTAATGCAGAATATATATATATATATATATATATATATATTTATTTATTTATTTAGTTGTAAAGTGTATATATTCTATAGACCATTGTGGTATTTGTTTTACTCCACAAGTTTATTCATTCAAATAAAAGTTTAGATTGAGTCATAATCTTGAGACAAATCATATTTATGAGATAAAGTCATAATTTTTGGATAAAGTACAATTTGAGATTTAACCTCTTAAACTCTGGTGCATGTTTGGGCGGCCGCCGCAGTTGTTCACACTCAAATGTAAAACCTCGTCATTCACACATACTGTAAACTAATTACCAGTAATTGGTCTCATTTTCAGAAACCCCCAAATAAAAAAAGATTCCAGTGATTCATAAATAATAGTGTATGTGTTTACAATCTTGCTGAATAGAATAAATTATGAATAGGATCAAATAATTATTATTATTTGTTGTCCTAAATTTTTTGGCGTATAATTCTGGTTCTGTTCATCCCGTCTCCCTCCAAATAGTCTTAATTTATTCCACTAGGTGGCAGAAAACACAATATATTTCTCTCTATCACATTCCATCACAATACACAGTTGTGAACTGTAGGTGGCGCTCTAACACATTCCATCACAATACACAGATGTGAACTGTAGGTGGCGCTCTAACACATTCCATCACAATACACAGATGTGAACTGTAGGTGGCACTCTAACACATTCATCACAATACACAGATGTGAACTGTAGGTGGCGCTCTAACACGTTCCATCACAATACACAGACGTGAACTGTAGGTGGCGCTCTAACACATTCCATCACAATACACAGACGTGAACTGTAGGTGGCGCTCTAACACATTCCATCACAATACACAGACGTGAACTGTAGGTGGCGCTCTAACACATTCATCACAATACACAGATGTGAACTGTAGGTGGCGCTCTAACACATTCCATCACAATACACAGACGTGAACTGTAGGTGGCGCTCTAACACATTCATCACAATACACAGACGTGAACTGTAGGTGGCGCTCTAACACATTCCATCACAATACACAGATGTGAACTGTAGGTGGAGCTCTAACACATTCCATCACAATACACAGACGTGAACTGTAGGTGGAGCTCTAACACATTCCATCACAATACACAGATGTGAACTGTAGGTGGAGCTCTAACACATTCCATCACAATACACAGATGTGAACTGTAGGTGGAGCTCTAACACATTCCATCACAATACACAGATGTGAACCGTAGGTGGCGCTCTAACACATTCCATCACAATACACAGATGTGAACTGTAGGTGGTGCTCTAACACATTCATCACAATACACAGATGTGAACTGTAGGTGGAGCTCTAACACATTCATCACAATATACAGATGTGAACTGTAGGTGGAGCTCTAACACATTCATCACAATACACAGATGTGAACTGTAGGTGGCGCTCTAACACATTCATCACAATACACAGATGTGAACTGTAGGTGGAGCTCTAACACATTCATCACAATACACAGATGTGAACTGTAGGTGGCGCTCTAACACATTCATCACAATACACAGATGTGAACTGTAGGTGGCGCTCTAACACATTCATCACAATACACAGATGTGAACTGTAGGGGGCGCTCTAACACATTCCATCACAATACACAGATGTGAACTGTAGGGGGCGCTCTAACACATTCCATCACAATACACAGATGTGAACTGTAGGTGGCGCTCTAACACATTCCATCACAATACACAGATGTGAACTGTAGGGGGCGCTCTAACACATTCCATCACAATACACAGATGTGAACTGTAGGTGGCGCTCTAACACATTCCATCACAATACACAGATGTGAACTGTAGGTGGCGCTCTAACACATTCCATCACAATACACAGATGTGAACTGTAGGTGGCGCTCTAACACATTCCATCACAATACACAGATGTGAACTGTAGGTGGCGCTCTAACACATTCCATCACAATACACAGATGTGAACTGTAGGTGGCGCTCTAACACGTTCCATCACAATACACAGATGTGAACTGTAGGTGGCGCTCTAACGCCTTCCATCACATTATACAGATGTGAACTGTAGGTGGCGCTCTAACGCCTTCCATCACAATACACAGATGTGAACTGTAGGTGGAGCTCTAACGCATTCCATCACAATACACAGATGTGAACTGTAGGTGGCGCTCTAACGCATTCCATCGCAATACACAGATGTGAACTGTAGGTGGCGCTCTAACACCTTCCATCACATTATACAGATGTGAACTGTAGGTGGCGCTCTAACGCATTCCATCACAATACACAGATGTGAACTGTAGGTGGAGCTCTAACGCATTCCATCACAATACACAGATGTGAACTGTAGGTGGAGCTCTAACGCATTCCATCACAATACACAGATGTGAACTGTAGGTGGCGCTCTAACGCATTCCATCGCAATACACAGATGTGAACTGTAGGTGGCGCTCTAACACCTTCCATCACATTATACAGATGTGAACTGTAGGTGGAGCTCTAACACATTCCATCGCAATACACAGATGTGAACTGTAGGTGGCGCTCTAACACATTCCATCGCAATACACAGATGTGAACTGTAGGTGGCGCTCTAACGCATTCCATCACAATACACAGATGTGAACTGTAGGTGGAGCTCTAACGCATTCCATCACAATACACAGATGTGAACTGTAGGTGGAGCTCTAACGCATTCCATCACAATACACAGATGTGAACTGTAGGTGGAGCTCTAACACATTCCATCGCAATACACAGATGTGAACTGTAGGTGGAGCTCTAACACATTCCATCGCAATACACAGATGTGAACTGTAGGTGGAGCTCTAACACATTCCATCGCAATACACAGATGTGAACTGTAGGTGGCGCTCTAACACATTCCATCGCAATACACAGATGTGAACTGTAGGTGGCGCTCTAACACATTCCATCGCAATACACAGATGTGAACTGTAGGTGGCGCTCTAACACATTCCATCGCAATACACAGATGTGAACTGTAGGTGGCGCTCTAACACATTCCATCGCAATACACAGATGTGAACTGTAGGTGGCGCTCTAACACATTCCATCACAATACACAGATGTGAACTGTAGGTGGCGCTCTAACACATTCCATCACAATACACAGATGTGAACTGTAGGTGGCGCTCTATCACATTCCATCACAATACACAGATGTGAACTGTAGGTGGCGCTCTAACACATTCCATCACAATACACAGATGTGAACTGTAGGTGGCGCTCTAACACATTTTACCCCTCACAGATGTGCTCGTCCATAGACATTCAGTCTAATGTTCAGTTCAAGCAACACCCTCATTATTTCATTGAATATCCTGAATATTGGCCTCTGAGTGGACTACAAGCTCAATCTAGGTGTCATTAGAAAGCTGAGATCCTCCCCTTTGTGGTGATATAAATATAAGCATTATTTATATAAATAAATATTAACATAATTTAATTTATTTTGCATGTTTTCCTGCTGGATGGCATATGTTGTTCTGGACATGTAAGATATATCACTGGATTATTCACACAAACAAGCTCACACACAAGTCAACAATGGCTCATTTATTAGAGAACTTCCTCAGATAAAAGCACATATAAAGTTTTGAGATATTTGGGGTTTACAGCAGCAGTTATCAGAGCATAAAAGAGACGTTTGTATTTGATGTCTTACAGAAATCATATTTCACTTTGTGATTCTTTTGTAAATCTTTTGAACTGTGATATTAATGCAACATAATAATCTGTACAGTCACATTCATGAGAGTGAGATCTTTCATTTGATATGTGACATGTCCATTTATGTGAAAAACATTTATATTCATATTAATATTTCTTTCACATGACCACTAGGTGGCGCTTATTTGCGACGCAAATGTTTAAGGCCTGATTTTGTTATTTTAAGTAACATAAATGCAGATTTGATGGTTATTCCTGAAAAGTTCAGATTCTAATATTTCATATGATCGCTCATATGCTTGACTTATGTATACGGGGACTTGAGCATTTGAAGTTTTTTTTTGTTTTTTTTTTTGCAAATGTTTTTTGCAATTGTACGCCCCCCCATTATAATTGACAGGTCATAATTAAGACTTCACGCAACACTGTCTTCTCAAAGAACATGAGACTGACGCAGACGGTGCGGTTACACGCTTATAGCTGAATGCAAAATATACGATTATAGTTTCAAATGAATGCAGTCTGTCATTAACAGTACTTTGTTACATTTTTGTGATGCACATGGAACAAAAGCTTCTTTAGTTTAGTGTCTGTGTTGTTAATGTTGTAAACTGAAGTCCTCTCTGTAAATGCCTCCTTTACTCTGATGAAGCACCTGCCATTACGAGCTCTCCACCTTCATGTGTCCTCATGGTTAGAGAGTTCAGACATTATCTGGAGTGCCGCTGACCTCTTTAAGTGCTGCGGAAATGAAGACTCATTAACCTGAATGTAACACACATCAGACCACTGAAGCACCGCCGTAATATTACAGTATTCAGAGTGTTTCTGTAGAGACGCTTGAGCATGTGCATTACATCAGTGTGTGTGTTACACTGGGACTGTCTGGCTTGTGTTAAAACCTTTTATGTGTGCTGTATGTTCTTCTATATGTTATTAAAACACAACTGCTACTAGTAACACTTTTTTGTGCTTTTTGATGTATTATGGTGTAGTCTTCTATTGTATGTTGTAATAATTCCCCACAGCATTTCATAGCTGAAGTTAATTAGTAACAATCAAATATAAGATTTAGATTAATTCAATACATGAAATCGTCAAAATAGCAAAAATGTAATTGCAAATGCTGCTGAACTGAAATGCATCATGTGTTTGATTGATGTGCTGGGATTGACTGATTAATACACACACACACACTCACACACACACAGACAGACACACACACACACTCTCACACACACACACAGACAGACAGTTTCAGTTGTCATTAGATTGTTTGGTTGTTGAAAGGTGTTTTTACAGTAGTTGAATATATACAGTATTTATCATCATTCAACCAACACCGTATTGACCAATCAGCATCCTGGTCAGTTTTACTGCTGTTTTGAAACTTGCTCTGTTTACAATGAACACATGTCAATGTCACTGCAGGAGGTTACCCCATGTGTCTCTACCCTCCCTAGCAACCGGGTCAATTTGGTTACCCCATGTGACTCTACCCTCCCTAGCGACCGGGACAATTTGGTTACCCCATGTGTCTCTACCCTCCCTAGCAACCGCGCCAATTTGGTTACCCCATGTGTCTCTACCCTCCCTAGCAACCGCGCCAATTTGGTTACCCCATGTGACTCTACCCTCCCTAGCAACCGGGTCAATTTGGTTACCCCATGTGACTCTACCCTCCCTAGCGACCGGGACAATTTGGTTACCCCATGTGTCTCTACCCTCCCTAGCAACCGCGCCAATTTGGTTACCCCATGTGTCTCTACCCTCCCTAGCAACCGCGCCAATTTGGTTACCCCATGTGTCTCTACCCTCCCTAGCAACCGCGCCAATTTGGTTACCCCATGTGGTGACACTCCCCTCCCTAGCAACCGGCCCAATTTGGTTACCCCATGTGACTCTACCCTCCCTAGCAACCAGGACAATTTGGTTACCCCATGTGTCTCTACCCTCCCTAGCAACCGGCCCAATTTGGTTACCCCATGTGACTCTACCCTCCCTAGCAACCGGGACAATTTGGTTACCCCATGTGACTCTACTCTCCCTAGCAACCGGCCCAATTTGGTTACCCCATGTGACTCTACCCTCCCTAGCAACCGGGACAATTTGCTTACCCCATGTGACTCTACTCTCCCTAGCAACCGGCCCAATTTGGTTACCCCATGTGACTCTACCCTCCCTAGCAACCGGGACAATTTGGTTACCCCATGTGACTCTACTCTCCCTAGCAACCGGCCCAATTTGGTTACCCCATGTGACTCTACCCTCCCTAGCAACCGGGACAATTTGGTTACCCCATGTGACTCTACCCTCCCTAGCAACCAGGTCAATTTGGTTGCTAAGGAGACCTGACTCAGCACACCCTGGATTCAAACTCACGACTCCAGGTGTGATAGTCAGCGTCAATACTCGCTGAGATAACCTGAACCCCCAGAAATGTGTGATTAATATTTGTTTGAGATTTGAAGTTAGTTATTTTGTTTCAACTAGTAACATTGTAAAGTTATACTGTTCCATCAAACATATTTACACATTTAGTTGTCATTAGTTTTTCAGATCAGTCTAAAAAGGGAAGCCCTTGACAAACACAGTCATGACTGACAGGAGCAATGAACCCTGGGATTGAAAGAGAGAAAGAAATGCTTCTGTCCTGTTTAGTGAGAAATGACCTGGGTGACCCCTGAGTGACCCCACAAACACAATCACAGCATCACGGCTCTGGTGTGGTTATGAATGATGTTGAGTAACAGAACGTGAGCGTCTGATTTATCCAGATTTGTATTTGGTAAAAGACTCGAGAGATGAACAACCTTCAGCTCATGTGTAACGTGTGTCTGAAAGAGTCGAGAATCCACTATGACCTGCTTTATTCTGCTAGCATTAGTGATAACCAGGTGCATGTGACCTTGTCATGTTGTGTCAGATAGAAACTAATGCTGTTTTGAAGTCACTCAAGGTCTCTAATGTACAAAGATGTTGAATGAAGTGTCCTTTGATGTGTAAATGAGCTTTATAACCTTCAATATAAATAAGACAATTCTCTGATATGAGGACTAGTGTTTGCCCATTCAAAACAATCCCATTATGTCAGAGTGTGTGGATGGTTCCTCAGTGCTTGCTAAGGTGTTTTAAGTGGATGAAAGGATGTTCTGGGTAGTTGCTATGGTATTCTGTGTGGTTGCTAGGGTGTTCTCGGTGGTTGCTATGGCATTCAATGTGCTTGCTATGGTGTTCTGGGATGTTGCTAATTGGTTGCTAAGGTGTTCTGAGTGGTTACAAGGGTGTTGTTGGTGGTTGCTAAGTGGTTGCTAATGTGTTTTGGGTGGTTGCTAAGGTATTCTGAGTGGTTACAAGGGTGTTGTTGGTGGTTGCTAAGGTATTCTGAGTAGTTGCTAATGTATTCTGGGAGGTTTCTAAGTAATTGCAAAGGTGTACTGAGTGGTTTCCAAGTGGTTGCAAGGGTGCTTTGGGTGGTTTCTAAGTGGTTGCCAAGGTGTTCTGAGTGGTAAAAAATAAAAAATAAAGAGTCACTGTGATTATTCTGTTTTCTAGATCTAAAAAGAGTCCCTCCTTCAGTGTAAGTCTAGGATTCAGGTGAAAATGGAAAGTGTCATCTGTAATTAAAGTAACAGCACATCTCTCCTGAACAACACAGATTATTTGAGGTATTATCCCTTTAAGATCTGAAGGTGTTTTAAAAGGGTTCAGTTTCAGTGGCATACCCAAATTAATCGTAAATGGTTTCTTAGCGGTATTCAAAACACTTTACACTGCGTCTCATTCACCCATTCACACACCAGTGATGGCAGAGCTGCATGTACGGTGCTAGCCTGCCACTGGGAGCAACTTGGAGTTCAGTGTCTTGCCCAAGGACACTTCAGCATGTGGAGTCGTGTGGGCCGGGACTCAAACCAACAACCCTGTGATTAGTGGCCGACCCGCTCTACCACCTGACCCACAGTCACCCCTTCCAGAATGATCCCCCACCCCCAAAGGCTTATAAATTGACAAGACCAAAACAAAACAAGAATGGTCAAGTGTTTGGTATTATTGTAAAGACAACTTTCAATTTTTTTTATGTTATAGATTATGATAAATTCTGAGACACTTAGTCTAAAAAACTGCTGTAAAATCACAAAAATATTTAACCAAAAATGTACTAATTTGACCTATACTTCTGGGTGCAATCAAAGCGAGAATGAGTTTCATTCTGTGTCATTTGAGTCATCATTGAGTCTGTATCATGTATTTGCCGCCATCTCCTGGTGGTCATATGTAACATTGTGCTTCATGTGGATTATCTAATGATCTATACATCTGATTATCTTGTGTGTGGACTCGTTTGAAAGATAATCATCTCATTCAGTTTCATTCTGTGTCATTTGAGTCATCATTGAGTCTGTGTCATGTATTTGGCGCCATCTCCTGGTGGTCATATGCAACATTGTGCTTCATGTGGATTATCTAATGATCTATACATCTGATTATCTTGTGTGTGGACTCGTTTGAAAGATAATCATCTCATTCAGTTTCATTCTGTGTCATTTGAGTCATCATTGAGTCTGTGTCATGTATTTGGCGCCATCTCCTGGTGGTCATATGTAACATTGTGCTTCATGTGGATTATCTAATGATCAATACATCTGATTATCTTGTGTGTGGACTCGTTTGAAAGATAATCACTGACTCTAAATAATGACATGCGAGATTTTATGTTTATTTTTTGTGAAGTTATACGTGAAAACGCGGCATATAAGCAACACTAACATAATTATCAGACATATATTTAGCTGTTACTCGCAATATTTTCATCTGTGAGTAAAACAAATATTCTGGTTATATTTTACTCTTTGAGAGCTTTCCAACAACATATGACACATGAATATTTGATCAATTTGATGTTTTTACTGATTGTAATAATATGAACAGTGCAAAAATATTAATAAATTATTAAAACGGAAACTTCTGATTCATCTGCAGATTTTAAAGCACTTGTTCAGTTTTGGTCATAATATCTACATGCATTATAAAATACAGCTTATAAACTTACAGACGATACATATATCAAATCAAAATCAAATCAAATCACTTTATTGTCACACTACTGTGTACACGAGTGCAACAGCAGGTGAAATTCTTGTGTGCAGTTCCGAGCAACATTGCAGTAATGACAGTGACGAGACATAAACCACTTTACAATAAACAACATATTACACAAAACAATTTACATAACAAACTTACACAACAATTTACATAACAAATGTACACAATACACACAATGTAGAATACACACACTAGATACGGGTATAAATATATATATACACTAACTGAATTGGGAGAATATATTGACAGAATGATGATTAATAAAGTGCAGTGCTGATTGTTGATCGTGAGAGATCATGTGTTCAAAAGTCTTATTGCTTGTGGGAAGAAGCTGTCATGTAGTCGGGTGGTGCGGGTCCTGATGCTGCGATACCGCCTGCCTGATGGAAGCAGTGAGAGCAGCCCATGACTCGGGTGACTGGAGTCTCTGATGATCCTCCGAGCTTTATTCACACACCGTCTGTTATATATATCCTGGAGGGAGGGAAGCTCACCTCCGATGATGTTTCTGGCCGTTCGCACCACCCTTTGCAGGTCTTTGCGGTTGTGGGCGGTGCTATTGCCGTACCAGGCGGTGATGCAGCCAGTCAGGATGTTCTCTACGGTGCTGGTGTAGAACCGTGTGAGGATGTGTTGGTTCATTCCAAACTTCCTCAGCCGTCTCAGGAAGAAGAGGCGCTGGTGAGCCTTCTTCAAAACGGCCTCAGTGTGGACGGACCATGTGAGTTCCTCAGTAATGTGGACACCGAGGAACTTGAAGCTGCTGACTCTCTCCACCGGTGCTCCATTAATGGTGATGGGGCTGTGTTCTCTGTCTTTCTTCCTGAAGTCCACCACAAGCTCCTTGGTTTTACTGACGTTGAGGGAGAGGTTGTGCTCCTGACACCAGCGTGTCAGAGTGTGCACCTCCTCTCTGTAGGCTGTTTCATCATTGTCAGTGATCAGACCTACAACCGTCGTATCGTCAGCAAACTTAATGATGGCATTGGAGCTATGTGTCGCCACACAGTCATGTGTGTACAGGGAATACAGGAGTGGGCTGAGAACACAGCCCTGCGGGGCTCCAGTGTTGAGGGTCAGTGATGAGGAGATGTTGCTGCCCATTCTAACCACCTGACGTCTGCCTGACAGGAAATCCAGGATCCAGCTGCACAGCGAGCTGTTTAAGCCCAGAGCCCGGAGTTTCTCATCAAGCTTGGAGGGCACTATGGTGTTAAATGTTGAGCTGTAGTCTACAAACAGCATTCTCACATACGTGTTCCTTTTTTCCAGATGGGAAAGAGCAGTGTGTATTGTAGATGCAATGGTATCATCAGTGGAGCGGTTGTTACGGTAGGCAAACTGCAATGGGTCCAAAGAGGTGGGCAGAACAGAGCAGATGTGATCTCTGATCAACCTCTCAAAGCATTTGCTGATGATGGGGGTGAGGGCAACAGGACGCCAGTCATTTAAGCAAGTGATTTTGGCTTGCTTCGGTACAGGCACAATGGTTGATGTTTTGAAGCATGTGGGGACTACAGACAGGGAGAGGGACAGGTTGAAAATGTCCGTAAAAACACCAGCCAGTTGGTTCGCGCATGCTCTGATGACGCGGCCCGGAATGCCGTCTGGACCCGCGGCTTTACGGATGTTCACCCGTCGGAAGGATCGGGTTACATCCGCAACAGAGACGGAGAGTGAACCATCATCTGTAGTATCGGCCGCGAGTGCTCTCTCTGTGAGGGCGGTGTTGTTGTCCTCGAAACGAGCATAAAATGTATTAAGCTCGTCCGGGAGAGAGGCAGCGGTGTTCATGGCGGA
The DNA here is from genome assembly GCA_032164185.1 of Moxostoma hubbsi. Lineage (NCBI taxonomy): Eukaryota > Metazoa > Chordata > Actinopteri > Cypriniformes > Catostomidae > Moxostoma > Moxostoma hubbsi. Next base: position 22,979,058 of record JAVLUX010000049.1, on the reverse strand, counting down.
GTTTTTATTTTGTTTATAGTCCGTGATGGTGTTAATTCCCTGCCACATACTTCTGGAGTCAGTGGTGTTGAACTGTTCTTCAATTTTGTGCCTGTACTGGCGTTTGGCTGTACTGATGGAGTTACGGAGGGCATAACTGGCTTGTTTACGCTCCTCCGCGTTCCCGGAATTAAAAGCGGTGGTCCGCGCAGTAAGTGCCGCGCGAACATCGCCGTTAACCCATGGTTTCTGGTTGGGGTAGATCAGTATGTTTTTCGTCGGAACAACGTCCTCTACGCACTTCCTGATGAAACACGTTACGCTATCAGCGTAAACCTCGATGTCGTCATCGGAGGCAGACCGGAACATCTCCCAGTCCGCGTGATCAAAACAGTCCTGTAGCGCAGTCTGATTGGTCCGACCAGCACTGGATCGTTCTGAGGGCGGGTGATTCCCGTTTCAGTTTCTGCCTGTAAGCGGGCAGAAGCAGAACGGAAGAGTGGTCGGATTTGCCAAATGGTGGGCGGGGGAGGGATTTGTAGCCATCCCGGAAAGGAGAATAGCAATGATCCAAAACCCGGTCCCCTCGTGTGTTAAAGCTGATGTGTTGGTGGTATTTTGGTGCTATTGTTTTGAAGTTGGCTTTGTTGAAGTCCCCGGCAACAATGAACGCAGCCTCAGGGTGCGCGGTTTCCTGCTGACTTATACTGCCATACAGTTCCCTAAGTGCCCGGTCTGTGTCGGCTTGTGGGGGGATGTACACAGCTGTGATAATGACCGCTGTGAATTCCCTCGGTAGCCAAAATGGTCGACACAGAAACATGAGAAATTCCAGATCAGGAGAGCAGAAAGACCTGATAAAATGTACATTCCTCTGATCACACCATGATTTGTTGATCATAAAACATACACCTCCACCTCTGCTTTTACCTGAGAGGTCTTTTGCTCTGTCCGCTCGGTGCACGGAGAAACCCGTGGGTTCGATGGCCGAGTCTGGAATCTCCGCGGACATCCAGGTTTCCGTAAGACAGATAACGCAGCATTCTCTCGTCTCTCGTTGGAAAGAGATCCGCGCTCTCAGCTCGCAGAGCTTGTTGTCCAGAGACTGAACATTTGCCAGTAGTATACTGGGTAGCGGGGGGCGATTTGCGCGACGTCTTAATCTGATGAGAACGCCGGCTCTTTTTCCTCTTTTCCGTCTGCGTTTCCGCGGCCGGGCAGCCCAAACAAAGGGCTCCGCTGGCGTGTTTGTAAACCGCGGGTCGGCATTGAGGAATGTGGAGTCCGGTTTTCGGTGTGTGATTGCCGAACCAATGTCCAAAAGCGTTTGTCTGTCGTACACAATAAGGCAGACAACATCCAAGACAAAAAAACACAGAACTGTAAACAAAACAAACAATAAACTGCAGTGTTTCGACGGAGCTCGCGACGCAGCAGCCATACTCTGCGCCATCTTGAGACATCATATATATTGTGTTGTTCAAGACTGAAGTTATTAATATTTTAACCATATTTTTCTAACGGTCCATTGGAGCTTAAAGGGTTATAAAGGGTTCAGGATGACTTATATATCAAAGTGTAATACTTCTGTGTTTGATCATATCAGTGAGCAAAAGTAATAGTGATGTCTGACTCTAATGTCTTTACTTGTGTTAACAAATGAGGAAATGCATTAGGCATCATGAACTAACAATAAACAATATATTTGTACTGTATTTATAAATATTTGTCAATGTTAATTTATGGAAATACTAATGCTCATTGTTAGTTCATGCTTGTTTATCGTTTACATATGCAACTGTATTGTAAAGTGTTACTGGATTGTCTTTTATTGTCAGTGCAAAAACGGCAAAATTCTATTGGACATTTTCCTCAAATCTCTGACTTTGCTGGAGCCATTTTTTTTTTTTAACTTAAAGATGAAAAACTTCCAACAAAATCCAGTATGTGATTGAAATGTCACACCTGTGACTGAAGTAATCCACAACGCTATGCCACCAAAGATGACAGGAAACGAACAACCCTTGATTGTGTTGATGCCAGCCGCTGTTATTGTGTGCTGGCACGCTGGCACGCTGCCCTGCGCTGATTCTCATTCTGTTGGCAGTCGTCTCGTGTTCACTGTATTGATTTCCTCGGAGTAAAGCTGCACTGGATCACTGTGAGTTCATGACTCATTCAACTTTTCAATGTTGAGGACTCTAATTAATCTTTGTTAATTAAAGTATCTTCAAATATAAAGACTTAATCAGGCTTGTGCCATTTATAACGAGACCTTGTGATGAGTTTAAGATTATAATACTGAAGCACTGCTTCTGTCTCCTTAAACCATGTTGAATCAGACTCGACATGTTGAATTGTGTGTACAGACTGATCTGATCTGTAACAGCAACATCCCTCATGGAGATACAGGTGATGCTGGGCAGTGAACAGGATGTAGTGTGCAGTACCCATCAGCCCCGTGTGTCCCGTCTGTAGAGGTGACCTCCGTATGGCTCCTGCACACTAGATCTGGATGTTGACACATTTTATGAGCGATTAGGTGCGTTTCATAGAGATCCCGCTGTTCAGAGCGCTCTCTCCCGTCACCTTTGACCTCCATGAGTCTGGACTCTGCAATTAGTTGGCAAAATGACCAGCATTAAATCTAGTCCAGGGCAAAGGGCTGACATGGTAACGGGAGAGAAGGAGGAGTGGGTTTATGATCGCTCGTGTTAGCTGGACAGTTTATGGTGCAGTTTGTGTAGAGGAAAGATATGAAATGTGTGTGTGTGTGTGTGTATAGTGTGTGTATAGTGTGTGTATAGTGTGTGTATAGTGTGTGTGTGTGTGTATGTGTGTATAGTGTGTGTGTGTGTATAGTGTGTGTGTGTATAGTGTGTGTGTGTGTGTGTGTGTGTGTGTGTGTGTGTGTATAGTGTGTGTGTGTATAGTGTGTGTGTGTGTATAGTGTGTGTGTGTGTGTGTATAGTGTGTATAGTATAGTGTGTTTGTGTGTGTAGGTGTGTGTGTGTACTGTGTGTTTGTGTGCATGTGTTTGTATGTGCGTGTGTTTGTATGTGCGTGTGTACTGTGTGTGTGTGTGTTTGTTTGTGTGTGTGTATAGTGCGTGTGTTTGTATAGTGCGTGTGTTTGTATGTGTGTGTGTGTGTGTGTGTGTGTGTGTGTGTGTGTGTACAGTGTGTGTGTGTTTGTGTGTGTGTGTGTGTTTGTGTGTGTGTGTGTGTGCGTGTGTTTGTATGTGTGTGTGTGTGTGTGTGTGTGTGTGTGTGTGTGTGTGTTTGTGTGTGTGTGTTTGTGTGTGTGCGTGTGTGTGTGTGTGTGTGTAGTGCGTGTGTTTGTGTGTGCGTGTATAGTGTGTGTATAGTGTGTGTGTATATATGTGTATATAGTGTGTGTGAGTGTGTGTGTGTGTGTGTGTGTGTAGTATGTATGTATAGTGTGTGTGTGTGTGTGTGTGTATAGTGTGTATAGTGTGTGTGTGTGTGTGTGTATAGTGTGTGTGTGTGTGTGCGTGCGCGCACGTGCGTGTGTGTGTGTATAGTGTGTGTGTGTGTATAGTGTGTGTGTGTGTGTGTGTGTGTGTATAGTGCGTGTCCGTGTGTGTGTGTGTGTGCGTGTGTATAGTGTGTATGTATAGTGTGTGTGTGTGTATAGTGTGTGTGTGTGTGTGTGTGTGTGCGTGCGCGCACGTGTGTGTGTGTGTATAGTGTGTGTGTGTGTGTGTGTGTGTATAGTGTGTGTGTGTGTATAGTGTGTGTGTGTGCTTATTTTATCATTCTAAACATTGTAAGCTCGTGTGGGGAGGTCTTTTCCATTGACTAGAAATCAAATCACTTTATTGTCACTCAACCGTACACACAAGTTTAACAGTAGGTGAAAGTTTTGGGTGCAGTTCCGAGCAACATAACAGAATGACAATTACAATAAACATCTGATTTACACAACACAATTTTCACCTAATAATATACAATGTACAGTACACAATACACAGAATACACAGTACACAATAAAAATAGAATATGTAAAATATACTGTAGGTTGTATTGTGCTGTATTGACATTCAGGCTGTCGGTTGTTAGTCAGTTGCCATTGTGTTGTTAAGAGAGAATATAATTTATGACAGTCCAGTGGGAGATTAATAAAGTGCAGAGCTGATTGTTGATCGTGAGAGATCATGTGTTCAAAAGTCTTATTGCTTGTGGGAAGAAGCTGTCATGTAGTCGGGTGGTGCGGGTCCTGATGCTGCGATACCGCCTGCCTGATGGAAGCAGTGAGAGCAGACCATGACTCGGGTGGCTGGAGTCTCTGATAATCCTCCGAGCTTTATTCACACACCGTCTGTTATATATATCCTGGAGGGAGGGAAGCTCACCTCCGATGATGTGTCTGGCCGTTTGCACCACCCTTTGCAGGTCTTTGCGGTTGTGGGCGGTGCTATTGCCATACCAGGCGGTTATGCAGCCAGTCAGGATGTTCTCTACGGTGCTGGTGTAGAACCGTGTGAGGATGTGTTGGTTCATTCCAAACTTCCTCAGCCGTCTCAGGAAGAAGAGGCGCTGGTGAGCCTTCTTCACAACGGCCTCAGTGTGGACGGACCATGTGAGTTCCTCAGTAATGTGGACACCGAGGAACTTGAAGCTGCTGACTCTCTCCACCGGTGCTCCATTAATGGTGATGGGGCTGTGTTCTCTGTCTTTCTTCCTGAAGTCCACCACAAGCTCCTTGGTTTTACTGACGTTGAGGGAGAGGTTGTGCTCCTGACACCAGCGTGTCAGAGTGTGCACCTCCTCTCTGTAGGCCGTTTCATCATTGTCAGTGATCAGACCTACAACCGTCGTATCGTCAGCAAACTTAATGATGGCATTGGAGCTATGTGTCGCCACACAGTCATGTGTGTAAAGGGAATACAGGAGTGGGCTGAGAACACAGCCCTGCGGGGCTCCAGTGTTGAGGGTCAGTGATGAGGAGATGTTGCTGCCCATTCTAACCACCTGACGTCTGCCTGACAGGAAATCCAGGATCCAGCTGCACAGCGAGCTGTTTAAGCCCAGAGCCCAGGCGATTCGGCAAGCAGAGGTAGACCTGTTGGCTTCCCGAGAATCCTCCTGCTGCCCGCTCTGGTATACCTTGATGGGAGCTCCCCTCAGAACAGATGCACTGGCACACAGCTGGCCCTGGGGGCTGTGCAAATACACAGTCCCCCCCAGTGGGCCTTCTTGCACAGTCCTTGTACAAGGTCGGGAAGGACGAGGAACAAGTCACCCTTGTGGCGTTGTATAGGCCCACCCAGACTTGGTTCTAGGACCTCATGCTCCTCGTGACAGCACCTCCCTGGCAAATTCTCTCTTGTGGAATTTCCACGTCTGGACGGGAGGCAGAAGGTAAACACGGTCGCTCAGGCCGGGGCTCCTTCTACAATGCAGCTGTATACCCTGAAGTGGCGTGTGTTCACTAATTGTTGAGTTTTTGTTTTTTTGGGAAGCACGACTTGATCATCAGGTTTCTGAGAGACACGAGAAGGTTGAATCCTCCTTGGCCACGCCTCTTCCCTCATGGGACCTCTCCGTGGTCCTCAGGATCACAGCTATCAGTTCATTATGCAGGTTTTGCCTCATATTTCTGAGCCGTTCTGTACCGAGAGACCTAAACAAACAAATGGCACCTATCTGCCATCTTTGACAATAAACTCTCCTCTCAATCATAAGAAAGCTGAGTTTCTGGTCCATGTATTTTGGTGTGTAAACAACGAACATGTCTTTCATATCAGCTCCCCAGTGCTCAAGTTCAATTCATAATGATTCAGACAATGATGAGCGACGGTGCTGGTGTATTAAAGATTATGAATTATGCAGGTGGAGGGAGAGATGCACAAATATGATGTGCAGAAATCTCATTTTGGAGTTATTGTGTTTGTGCATGTGAATTAACTTTATCTGACGAGTATAAGATGTGCACCATGTTAGAAATGCATGAACAGATCACATTTATGAGGCATGCAATTTCTCAAAAAATATTCTATAAAGCTGTTATTAAAGTTATAAAAATGGCGCTGGTCTAGATATATGGTGCTTTTAAATGATTTGCATTTCAAGTTGAGGTCATTTAAGCATTTAAGTCCATCATCACTTTTACTAATGCACATAGTCATTTGAAGAAACCCTTTAACACTAAGAGGGTTATTTAATGTGAAATCAATACATTTTTTGGTTTTGTTAATACTTTTACTGAAGACAAACATAAATGAGGATAAATCTGCAATATTATATACAATGGTTCAATATTTACGGAGTAATCCATTATTTTGTAGAGGAGGGTCAAAATGGCAATTTTCACATATGATTATAGATCAAAACTACAGGTGAAAACATCAAGCTGTCAGTGTCATTATTTCATTTGTACACAGAGATAAGTAGATCTATTAATAAAATCAGTTGACTTCAGCACCTCTTGTTGCATTTTTGATATATACGTATAGCTATTAAAGTCCCAGACGTGTCATTTGTGTCTTTTCAATCACAATTTTGACATTTTACTGTTTATGTGAACAAATAAAGGTACATTTATGGTTTCAACATTATTTGTACTCCAGATGTTTATTTTGTTGGACAAGAAAAACTAGTTTCACATCATGTGACCAACATCTGGTTTTCCACCATTGAAAATGGGTAAAAATGTTCACATGGAGCCACATTGAGAGCCCCATATCTCTGGGATTTCACCATATAGGGCCTTAAAAATGAAGATACAAACAGTAAAGATTATTTTGAATCAGAATAGAAAAGGATATTAAGATATATTTGAGACTTCTGGAGTTATAGACACTCAAACTTTGGAAAATGAACAAAAAAAGTGTTTTTCCCCATTTTGGACTCACACCATTGGTATATAATACAACAAGAGGTGCTGAAGTCAACTGATTTTAGTAATAGATCTACTTATCTCTACATAAAAATAAAATCATAACACTGACACCTTTATAAGGGGATTTGTTTCACCTGTAGTTTTACTCCAAAATCATAGGCGAAAATTGTCATTTGACCCAATTTTCAAAATACTCTGTAAATATTGATCCATGCTATTTAAAATGTGGACTTTCATCATCATTTATGCATTTCTTTCACCAGTAAAAATAAATAAATAAATAAGAAGAACAACAGCATTTTGAGCCGAGTATTCATCTTCAGTGTGTATCTCATCCTGTGCCCGAGACATTGATTGTCTTCTGGTATTGTAGATGTTTGGCGTAATAGATGGAAATTGCATCTCTGAATGTCTGTTTTAAAGGAGATTTATCCTAACACATGGTCATGGTGTACTGTAGGTCTAAGTTGAACTGGTCTCCATGAGAATAATCTCGACAGTAACTTCTCTAGTTTGAAATGGATGGTTACTGTTGGCTATTGAATCTCTCTGGTCTGCTGGACTATGACCGTTTCTCTGTGAGAGCTTTTGAACTTTGACCCTGTGTGACATAAATGATGGTTTCTCCGCTTCTCATAAGTAGCTGATGGGTGAATGTAGCGGCTCATTGGTGTAGTCTGATGTGCATTTCTCCACGACCCTTAATTCATCTTCTCTGCATTATCAGCGAAGAAGCAACTAACCATATACATGTGCATAGTTAGGATAGCAAGATAAACCGATGTTTAAATAGGAGATAACACTTCCCACTTCAGTAGAGAAGCACTGATCTATTCATCTATTTAATATTCATTTTGTCGATTCATATTTCTGTTCATGTTCTGTAGTCTTGAGACCCAAAACGTCTTGTTTAGAGACGTCCTGTTGCTTCCACCAGATTTTCTAGTAACTGCACCATTAATCTGCCGACATGGAGGAAAAGTCCGATATATTTCAGAAGAGACTCTGTACGTGTCCTTTTGCATGTGCATCATTAAACAGCGGCAACCAATCCCAGAGATGCTGTTTGTGAATAGTCGTAGACGTGGAAAACGAGATGTTAGAAAACGATCCATTTAACCCAAAACAATCAAGATGGCGGCCCACGTTGTATTGGCGTTGTTGTTGTTTGATAGCGTTGATTAAAAGTAAATGCTACTTCATACAACATTCACATTGCATTCCTTCTAAGGGGATGGGATGTTTACTCGGAATGGCTGTCTGATGGTGGAAAACACGAGGAAAATTGCGTTTCAAGCCGTACACGGAACAGCGATTCTTCCCATGCACAGTTGGGGCATTTAAGAATATTCATTCATTTCAGTGTAGACGAGCAACTTTTGAAAAACGCTTAAAAACGTCAGTATTCACGGGGAGTGCTTTGAAAACGAAAACGCCGTTTTCAAATGTATCCGGATTAATGTGGATGTAGCCTCAATCTTGAGATATTCATTCTGCATGACATTAAACTCACATATGGTCAGACATCGTCTGTATGTCACCTCAAAGCCCCACACGACACAGGAAATGAGATTTAGAAGGGAATATGTTGCATAATGCTGCATTATAAATAAGCAGAATTGATCAAATATCACATTGCACCTCCAGAGAACAACTCAGACATCTCACCGCACACCTCGATACAGAAAGATGTTCTGAAAGATCTGAATAAACTTTTGATTCCTCATTAATTTTTCACCGTTCGACAAGACGTGAGTGCAATGACAGAACAGAGCACAGATTCACTGTTTGCTGAATTCAGTTCTACCATGTGATCTTCTGTGAAACTACAGCCAGTTTTAATCACCCCAGAAACATTACCAAAACTAACTTGTTTGTACACAGAAAACACCAACAGGTCAACATGTTCCCTCAGTTGAACTGAATAATGGCGTCTCCAAAACTTGTGTAATTAAATCAGGGTGATCATGTAAAATGAACTTAACCGGTTAAGATAACTAGATGCAAGTACACTTACCTCAGATTTGCTCACGGACTCACGGAAGATTATATCTGATTGTTGGTCAATCATTAAATAAACATAAATTACTCGTGTACTTCCGTTGCACAAGCACTGAGATAGTTTGGCTCGACAACTTGACCAAAGACGATGATTTTGTCCAGTAATGACCGATAACTTTGGGGTTCCCAGTGTGGTGTTTGCTCATTTAAACATCGCTGGATATTTTGGGCGCTACAAAAACCATTTGGATGAAACTCAGCATCTTTGAAGGCCGTTTGAAGTTTATTCGTCATGTCAACAAGAAAGTCCAGATGAAATATTTAGCCTTTGTTTCTCTTGTTGGCCGTAAGTGGTCCCACTAAGTACATCCTCTAAGAAACAAATGCATGTGTCAACACTTTATGGAATTGCATTTTATGAGTCAATCCCGCCGGCTCGGCTGCAAAACAGGCTTGTAATATAGTTTCACCCTGGAGCTCATGAGAAACTCACCTGCCGCTGAGGCCAATCTGCAGAAACATCTCCTGCGTTTCACTCTCTGGGAGTCTAAACGAAAGCAATACCTCAAGCAGTGACGACGTTCATCACAAACAGTCCTGATGATCAGATATTACAGGAGAAACGTACCGTATTCTTACATTTACATTTATGCATTTGGCAGACGCTTTTATCCAAAGTAACTTACAGTGCACTTATTACAGGGACAATCCCCCCGGAGCAACCTGGAGTTAAGTGTCTTACTCAAGGACACAATGGTGGTGGCTGTGGGGATCAAACCAGCAACCTCCTGATTACCAGTTATGTGCTTTAGCCCACCACACCACCACCAAAGTGACTTACAGTGCACTTATTACAGGGACAATCCCCCCGGAGCAACCTGGAGTTAAGTGTCTTACTCAAGGACACAGTGGTGGTAACCAGCAACCTCCTGATTACCAGTTATGTGCTTTAGCCCACTACACCACCACCACTCATTCTTAGTTTGTAGAATGATCCTAACTGGGTAAATCTCATGAAACCTGTCAAGCACATGCGCTGCTCATACTGAACCCCAAACCAGAAGAATTTAGAACGTGCCTGTAGAGTTTTCTTGTGCCCCCCAAATCAGATAGTGAAACGGCCAAGAGGAGCACGCGGTCAGACGAAAGGAGAACCTATTGCTCACCCTAAAGGTCAATATGGGTTCTGGAAAAATGCATACAGGAAGTACTTTTTTGCATTTTTTAACAGGTGTGTTTATAAAACAAGGAAGGCAGTAAAGATCTAGGTATATTTCTCATGAATATGAAGAGTTAGCATCCCTGCTATGCTAGCAAAAAAAATCATTTTCCTATGGACATTTTTTGTCGGATTTTCCGGTTAAAATAACGAAACATCCAAAAATGCAAAATGGCACACGATATTAAGATTTGTTTTCAGAGAAATCGAACAAAATTTGGTGTGACTGATGCTTAAGACCAGAAAAAACTGTTTGCCAATGGATGAAGAAAAATATACTTGTTTTCCCTTTGAATCAGGTTTTTTTCGTTACCCCATTGGCCCCAAATAGTGTTTTCTTGTTATCAGCATAAACTTTCAATTCTGTTAGATTTTAAAACATCTGGTAACACTTTACATTAACATTCCCTTTGTAAAGGCTTTATAAAGGAGCTTATTAATGATTAATAACTCATCTACAAATACATTATAAATCATTTATATGCAGTTATAACGACACAAATGAAAAAGCCGACTCATGCAATACCCGCCAAACAGTGAGCCAATTTGAGCTCCTGTTATAAATGCTTAATTAAGGTACTTGTTTATAATTATTTTAATCAAAATCATGCAGTAGCGGTTATAGCTTGTTTGGCGCCCCTGGTGAAACTCGCTTCAACATGCCCCCAAAGTCGTTGACCCCCCCCCCCCCCCCCCCGCAAGATGCTGCCCCGGGCGACTGCCCATGTCGCCAATGCCTAAATAAAATCATGAAATGTCATTATTCATCATTTATGTAACGATCCAGCCAAAATAGTCTAGTATTGAGATTTAACGGTGTTGTTGTAATGTGTACGACTATAACAGTGCTAACCATTTCTGAGGTTACAAGCTTAGGGCACCAACTCCCTAGGGAGGCACCATCTTACGCATGTTATACGTTATTCAAGGACCCGAAAGCAGTTGCGGACGATCACTTCACGCTCATATCATGTGACCTGTGGACTGTGCGAGACACCTCTCAGACTTGCACCATTCATTTTACATTAACATTACTAGGAAAGTGTTATAAGCATAGAAATTACAGCATATAGACACAACACCTTTTCATCTCTATACTAGTCTAATACATAAATGATGAATCGCTACATTGCATGATTCTGATTCTAATACATATGAACAAGTGTCTTTATTAAGCATTTATAACACATGAGTTCAAATTGGCTCACTGTTTGGCAGGTATTGCATGAAAGTCGCTCTTAAATGCACATAAATGATTTATAATGCATTTGTAGATGAGTTATTAATCATGAATGAACCCCTTCACAAAGGGAATGTTAATGTAAAGCGTTTTCATTTTGCTTCTGGAGTAAATGTGTCTTGTTTAAGGATGTTTCGATGTTTTTACTGGACAATGATTTGAAAACGCTCCGTTTGAAAACCGTGTTTTTGTCGAGTGCAGAATGGCCGTTCGCTGAGTGATTCACAGTGATAAAGTGACCTGAAGTCTTTTATTTTCAATAATAGTTGTGATATTTTGGGCACATTGACTGTTCGAAATGTGTTAGCAAACTGTTAGCGAGCGCGTACAGGATACAGCTGAATACGGCAGTCTAGTAGAAACGCACCGATTCCTCTAGTGATTTAAACACTTTCACAGTGAACGCACCTTTAGTAGTTGGTTAGCTGATTTAAGTTGATTTTGCCTCTCTTCCACTCTGACCAACTGACAAAAACCCTCTAAAACCGTCAAACCAGACCAGCTTGGTGGACCCGACTAGTTTTCTTCATGGTAGTAATGCAGAAATGCATTTAAACATTACATTCATAAATCAGTTTTATGTAAATGCACCAGCTTTGATTGTTCTCATATCGTTAGTGTCTCTCGCTCAGTGTAAAATCTCCATTATTATTAGAGTTTTTGTTTACTCATTAATTATTCATGTTCTCACACGTCTCTGCGGGTGATGGGAGATTGAATGAAATCGCTGCACTGCAAATATTTTGAAACGAGAAAACTTTTGTGGAAGTTCTTCAATCTCAGTAAACTCCACACGGCTCAGAGCGCTTTATTTATTCATGTGCAGAATCTCAGGAGTTTTCAGAGGCATCAGTCTGACAGTACGAGCCAGTAACTTTCCTGATGATGTATTAAACAGGGACAAACAGTCATTAGTTTGTCTGCTAAACAGCAACAGGAAACTGTGAAAACATCAACCAGAAAACATCCCAAACTCGAGTCGCAGACGTGTGTTCTGACAGTGCTGTGCCTCTTCAACTGATCCAGATGTTTAATTAAACAGGAGAACACTGAAAACATTCTCTCCGTCTCTGTGGGTTTGTGGGTAATTTGTGTCGCTTGGTGTGTCGCAGTTGGTGTCTGATTCAATGAGCGCTACTAGCTATTAGCCATTAGCAGCCACAGCAGTGTGTGTGTGTGTGTGTGTGTGTGTGTGTGTGTGTGTGTGTGTGTGTGTGTGTGTGTGTGTGTGTAATGGGACTTTCAGATCACTCGCTGCTCAAATTTTCTGCCTGACGTGATGTTGAACAGCAGGTTATCTGGTTGTCAGAGTCATTGAGTTACTCTCAATTTTCGTCTCTTAAAACTTGGGGCGACTGTGGCTCAGTTGGTAGAGCGGGTCGGCCACTAATCACAGGGTTGGTGGTTTGATTCCCGGCCCACACGACTCCACATGCCGAAGTGTCCTTGGGCAAGACACTGAACCCCAAGTTGCTCCCAATGGCAGACTGGCACCTAGCATGCAGCTCTGCCGTCATTGGTGTGTGAATACCGCTAAGATTAAAAAGGCGCTATATAAGCGCAGACCACTTACCATTTACTTGAGCACAAAGTAATGTCTGCGAGTTGGTCATCTAATGAGTTCTCTTTCTAAAATTATGTCCATATTCAGATGGTCTCGTTATCCAGACTGTTGACTGTCCATCCCAAAATGTATGCGTTCCTTCACAATAAGTTTTGCGTTCCCTCGCAATAAGTTCTGAGTTCCCTCGCAATAAGTTCTGCGTTCCCTCGCAATAAGTTCTGGAGTTCCCTCGCAATAAGTTTTCCATGCCCCGTAATAGTTCTGCGTTCCCTCGCAATAAGTTCTGAGTTCCCTCGCAATAAGTTCTGCGTTCCCTCACAATAAGTTCTGCGTTCCCTCGCAATAAGTTCTGGAGTTCCCTCGCAATAAGTTCTGAGTTCCCTCGCAATAAGTTTTCCATGCCTCGCAATAAGTTCTGCGTTCCCTCGCAATAAGTTCTGGAGTTCCCTTGCAATAAGTTCTGGAGTTCCCTCGCAATAAGTTCTGGAGTTCCCTCGCAATAAGTTCTGGAGTTCCCTCGCAATAAGTTCTGCGTTCCCTCGCAAAAAGTTCTGCGTTCCCTCGCAAAAAGTTCTGAGTTCCCTCGCAATAAGTTCTGAGTTCCTTCGCAATAAGTTCTGAGTTCCCTCGCAATAAGTTCTGAGTTCCCTCGCAATAAGTTCTGAGTTCCCTCACAATAAGTTCTGAGTTCCCTCGCAATAAGTTCTGAGTTCCCTCGCAATAAGTTCTGCGTTCCCTCGCAATAAGTTCTGCGTTCCCTTGCAATAAGTTCTGGAGTTCCCTCGCAATATGTTCTGAGTTCCCTCGCAATAAGTTTTCCATGCCCCGTAATAAGTTCTGAGTTCCCTCGTAATAAGTTCTGAGTTCCCTCGCAATAAGTTCTGCGTTCCCTCGCAATAAGTTCTGGAGTTCCCTCGCAATAAGTTCTGAGTTCCCTCGCAATAAGTTCTGGAGTTCCCTTGCAATAAGTTCTGGAGTTCCCTCGCAATAAGTTTTCCATGCCCCGTAATAGTTCTGCGTTCCCTCGCAATAAGTTCTGAGTTCCCTCGCAATAAGTTCTGCGTTCCCTCGCAATAAGTTCTGCGTTCCCTCGCAATAAGTTCTGGAGTTCCCTCGCAATAAGTTCTGAGTTCCCTCGCAATAAGTTTTCCATGCCCCGTAATAGTTCTGAGTTCCCTCGCAATAAGTTCTGCGTTCCCTCGCAATAAGTTCTGGAGTTCCCTCGCAATAAGTTCTGGAGTTCCTTCGCAATAAGTTCTGGAGTTCCCTCGCAATAAGTTCTGCATTCCCTCGCAAAAAGTTCTGCGTTCCCTCGCAAAAAGTTCTGAGTTCCCTCGCAATAAGTTCTGAGTTCCTTCGCAATAAGTTCTGAGTTCCCTCGCAATAAGTTCTGAGTTCCCTCGCAATAAGTTCTGCGTTCCCTCGCAATAAGTTCTGCGTTCCCTCGCAATAAGTTCTGCGTTCCCTCGCAATAAGTTCTGGAGTTCCCTCGCAATAAGTTCTGGAGTTCCCTCGCAATAAGTTCTGAGTTCCCTCGCAATAAGTTCTGGAGTTCCCTCGCAATAAGTTTTCCATGCCCCGTAATAGTTCTGAGTTCCCTCGTAATAAGTTCTGAGTTCCCTCGCAATAAGTTCTGCGTTCCCTCGCAATAAGTTCTGGAGTTCCCTCGTAATAAGTTTTGAGTTCCCTCGCAATAAGTTCTGCGTTCCCTCGCAATAAGTTCTGCGTTCCCTCGCAATAAGTTCTGAGTTCCCTCGCAATAAGTTTTGAGTTCCCTCACAATAAGTCCTTCGTTGCCTGTTTTAAGACTGTGTACTGTATCCATATAGTAACCTTGCTGTTCCTATAGATTAACCATGGTTAATCTTGTGGTTACTATAGTTTTACTACTAATATCACGATATTTGACGTCAAATAAAAATAACCACAAAATTATGATTTTTATTACCATACTTTTTGTTCTCCTGTGTTAGTAGTTTGGGTTTACTACAAATATCAAGGTTAATATAACTAGTAAAGTCATGGTACATTTATTGTAAGGGAACAACTCGCAAAACTAGCTGTCGCCCTGTCCTCTAAGGGCCTCCGTAGTCTCTCAAATAGAAATGAAAGACTTTTTTCTCCTGTTTTCTCTTTTTCTGTATTTTTTTACACAAGCCGCCACACATGCTGTTATCAGCTACTGACATACATGACTGTATACATACGTGATGTCAGACAGAAACACACACAAACACACTTCCTGCTGAGATGTCTGCTGTGTTGCATCTTTAACGCCAGTGTCGAACTCTGTAGTGTGTCTGATGTTTGTAGGTCACGAATGATCCTAAATATATGTTGTGTATCGTGTGTGTGATTGTGTCTGTGTGTGTGTGTGTCTGTGTGTGTGTGAGTGAGTGTGTGTGTGTGTGTGTGTGAGTGTGTCTGTGTGTGTGTGTCTCTGTGTGTGTGTGTGTGTGAGAGAGAGAGAGAGAGAGAGAGAGTGTGTGAGTGTGTGTGTGAGAGAGTGTGTGTGTGAGTGTGTGTGAGTGTGTGGGTGTGTCAGTGTGAGAGAGTGTGTGTGTGTCAGTGTGAGAGAGTGCGTGTGTGAAAGAGTGTGTGTGTGTGTGTGTGTGTCTGTGTCAGTGTGAGAGAGTGCGTGTGTGAAAGAGTGTGTGTGTGTGTGTGAGTGTGTGAGAGAGAGAGTGTGTGTGTGTGTGTGTGTGAGAGTGTGTTTGCGTGTGTGAGAGTGTGTGTGCGTGAGAGTGTGCGTGAGAGTGTGTGTGAGTGAGTGAGTGAGTGTGTGTGTGTGTGTGTGTGTGTGTGTGTGTGTTAAGTGCGTAACCATTACGGCTGTTAATTCTCTCAGTCGGGAGATTTCTTCTCGTATCTCGTCTCAGTTTGACGTGTTTTTGACGTGCACTCTCTCTCTCTTTCTCACACAGACACACACACACACACACTGTAATGTCCCATTTCACGATATAATTTGGGCATCATTGTGGTTTTGTTGATTCACAGTGAATATATAATTGTATAATGTTGTGCAGATGATGTGAGTTTATCAGCGTTTCTAACACAAAAGAGACTCATTGTGTCACTGACAGATTAATGATGCTCAATCTTCTGACTCCTCCCTCTGCATTAGCCACACCCCTCTCATGCATGGACGCTGAGTGCTCATCATCATCATATCTGCGCTGGAGAAGGGGGCGTGTCTGAGTGTGTGAGAGAGAGAGAGAGAGAGAGAGAGAGAGAGAGAGAGAGAGAGAGAGAGAGAGACTGTCAGTTCACACACTCCCGCGTGCTGTCGCAGATGTCTGAAGCTGCTCGTGCGTGTGTTTGCGGGACCGTGTGCGGGTGACACACGCATGAGAGCCGCTGTGTGTGCGCGTGACACCCCCGACCCAGCGCGGGGAGAGCGAGAGGACCGCCGTTACCGTGACGACGAGGATGGGCTGCAATCTGTGTAGTTTCCAGAAGAGAGAAGAGCATTACAAACTCCTGTACGAGATCTCTCAGGTGAGACATCGGGGTGACACTGATGTGACGGATGTGGTGCTGTTATTGAGCCAAAGGGACATTTACAGTGAAGTCTCATGGTGTTGACATGTTTCAGTACATGATAATAGCAGTGTTTTTGGACTTGGGATAATGGGATAATGGTACCATTTGTTTTTTTTGTATTGGAATGTTATTTGGGGTGGTATGCACCATAGTAGCACCACAATATCCATTGATGTACCTTGGAATAACTTGTAAATATCATGATTAATGAGAACAGTACTCATAAGGACCATGTTATAACAGTACAATATACAGCTCTGGAAAAATGAAGAGACCACTACAAAATACATTTAACTCAGAGTTCAGAAATCAATATTTGCTGGAATGTTCCTGATATTCAATTACAGCTTTCATGTGTCTTGGCACGCTCTCTGCCAGTCTTTCACATTGCTGTTGGGTGACTTTATGCCACTCCTGGCACAATAATTCAAGCAGCTCGTCTTTCTTTGATGGCTTGTGGCCATCCGTCTTCCTCTTGATCACATTCCAGAGGGGTTCATTGGGGTTCAGGTCTGGAGTTTGGGCTGGTCATGACAGGGTCTTGATATGGAGGTCCTCCATCCACACCTTGATTGAGCTGGTAGTGTGGCATGGGGCATTGCCCTGCTGGATAACCCAATCCTCAGAGTTGGGGAACATATTGTCAGAGCAGAAGGTAGAAAACTTGCTTGCATAAAGTCACCCAACAGCAATGTGAAAGACTGACAGAGAGCATAGTAGGTCCTCGTGGTGGCACGGTTACTCGCCTCAATCCGGGTGGCAGAGGACAAGTCTCGGTCTCGCTTCTGAGACCGTCAATCGGCGCATCTGATCACGTGACTCGTTGTGCATGACACCGCGGAGACTCACAGCATGTGGAGACTCATGCTACTCTCCACGATCCACACACAACTCACCACACGCCCCATTGAGAGAACCACTAATCACCACCACGAGGTGGTTACCCCATGTGACTCTACCCTCCCTAGCAACCAAGACAATTTGGTTGCTAAGGAGACCTGACTGGATTCAATCTCGTGACTCCAGTGTTGATAGTCACCAAATATTGATTTCAGAATTCTAAGTTAAAACATTAGTATTGTGTTGATTAATAATGAATATGAACTTGTTTTCTTTGCATTATTGGAGGTCTGAAAACGGCATCTTTTGTGTTATTTTGACCAGTTGTCATGTTCTGCTAATAAATGCTCTAAATGACAATATTTTTGGGGGGAGTTTGGCAGAGATGTTGTCAGTACTTTGAGTAAAATGAAAATTTTTGTTTTATTCTAGAAACACAACGGTCTTTATCACCACCATTATTGATTTTGTTCAAATTCACCATTGGACGACCTCTAGTATAATGACATGATTTTGTTTTATGCATATGAAAGAATTTGATATTGATGATTTTTATGGATCCATTGGAAAACCCCATTTCTTTGGACATAGGATCAAGTTTTTTGGGTATACTTTTTTATTTTCAGTATCTGGTGTATGAATATGATAGTCATACAGTACAGAAAATGGTATTCTATCAGTATATATAGATGCAATCACTTTATTGATGAAGAGGATGAATTCTACAGATCTCAGATATATTTAATAAAGCAGAGAATGTTGAAGCTGAAAGTGACTCCTGCTGGACACTCTCCAACACACACACACACTCTCCCACACACACTCACACATACACACTCTCCCACACACACTCACACATACACACTCACACACACACACACACACACACACACACACACACACACACACACACACACAGACAGACACACACACACTCACACACACACACACTCACACACTCACACACATGCACATACACACTCACACACTCTCCCACACACACACTCACACACATGCATACGCACTCTCACAAACACTCAGACACTCACACACGCGCACACACACATGCGCACTCTCACATGCACTCACACTCACTCACACTCTCACACACACACTCGCACTCTCGCACACGCACTCTCACGCACTCTCACACACACTCTCTCACACACTCGCACTCTCACACACACTCTCACACACACTTGCACTCTCACACACTCTCGCACACACACTCACACGCACTCTCACACTCACACACACTCTCACTCACTCACACACACTATCACACTCACTCACACGCACACACACTCTCACACTCACACGCACTCTCACTCACACGCAGTCTCACACTCACACACACTCTCACTCACTCACACTCACACACACTCTCAAACTCACTCACACGCACACTTGCACTCTCACACACACTCTCACACTCACACGCACTCTCTCACTCACACGCACACACACTGCACACGCGCACTCACACTCACACACACTCTCACTCACTCACACTCACACACACTCTCACACTCACTCACACGCACACACACTCTCACACACACTCTCACACTCACATGCACTCTCACACTCGCACATGCACTCTCGCACACGCAGTCTCACACATACTCGCACTCTCACACACACACTCTCACACTTACTCACTCTCACACACACTCGTACTCACACACACACACACACACTCTCACACTCACACGCACTCTCACTCTCACACTCACACACACTCTCACACTCACACGCACTCTCACACTCACTCACACGCACACACACTCTCACACTCGCACATGCACTCTCGCACACGCACTCTCTCACACACAGTCACACTCTCACACGCACACTCGCACTCTCTCACACACAGTCGCACTCACACACACACTCGCACTCTCACACGCACACTCGCAAACACTCTCTCACACTCTCACACACGCACTCTCACACACACTCACGCACTCACACACGCACTCTCACACGCACACACACACGCACTCTTGCACACGCACTCACACGCATATGCACTCTCACACACGCACTCTCACTCGCACACTCACACGCACTCACACGCACACTCACACTCTCACACAGCAACTCGCACTCTCACACGCACACACACTCCCACTCTCACACACGCACTCTCGCACGCGCACACTCGCACTCTCACACGCACACACTCGCACTCTCGCACACACACTCGCACTCTCACACACACTCGCACTCTCACACGCACACACGCACTCTCGCACACACACTCGCACTCTCACACACACACTCGCACTCTCACACGCACACACACTCACACTCTCACACACACTCTCTCACACGCTCACGCACGCACTCTCACGCGTATGCACTCTCACACGCTCACACACACACATATGCACTCACACGCGTATGAACTCTCACACGCTCACACACTCTCACACACGCACTCACACTCTCGCACACGCACTCTCACACACGCACACGCACTCACACACACGCACACACACTCCCACTCGCATATGCACACACACACGCACGCACTCCCACTCTCACATGCTTTCACACGCACTCACGCTCACACACGCTCACGCACTCACATGCACTCACACACACACACACACCCACTCTCACACGCGCATATGCACTCTCTCACACGCACTCACACACGCACGCACACTCCCACTCTCACACGCGCATATGCACTCTCTCACACACTCTCACACACACACGCGCATACGCACTCTCACACACGTGCATGCACTCTCACAAGTGCACACACTCTCACACACGCACAAACACACTCCCACACCCACACACACTTGCACTCTCACTCGCACATACGCACACACACTCGCACTCTCACATGCACACACACACACACACTCGCACTCTCACACGCACATACGCACACACACACTCGCACTCTCACACGCACATACGCACACACACACACTCCCACTCTCACATGCACATACACACTCGCACTCTCACATGCACATACACACTTGCACTCTCACATGCACATACACACTCGCACTCTCACATGCACATACACACTTGCACTCTCACTCACGCAGTCGCACTCTCACACATGTGCACACACACACACTCGCACTCTCACATGCACATACGCACACACACACTTGCACTCTCACATGCACATACACACTCACACTCTCACATGCACATACACACTTGCACTCTCACTCACGCAGTCGCACTCTCACACATGTGCACACACACACACTCGCACTCTCACATGCACATACGCACACACACACTTGCACTCTCACATGCACATACACACTCGCACTCTCACTCACGCAGTCGCACTCTCACGCATGCGCACATGCACTCACACACACATTCACACGTGCGCACACTCGCACACGTTTGCACACACACATGCACACGCACACACTCACATGCACACATACATACACAGACGTGCACACACACACACGCATTCACACACACTCACACACATACACATACATGCACACGTACATACATGCACACACACACATATATACACACACTCACACAGAAATTCACATATATACATGTGCAGACACTCACAAACACACACACACACACACATTTGAGTGTTTTCACAGTGGTCTGATCACAGTCTCATTGATGCTGATATAAAATGGTTCTGCTGTGTGTGTGTGTGTGTGTGTGTGTGTGTGTGTGTGTGTGTGTGTGTGTGACGGGTGATTCTCTGTGTTAATTGCTGTCATTCTGATGCTGTTTAACAAGCGGTTCTGATGAATCTCCTCCGGATGGTTATTCTGTAATCAGACAAATGAATATCACATTATGAATATCACATGTCTCGAGATGAACGTCTGGAGGTCACATTTCAGTACTGTGATTCTGTAGGGTGGCACAGGGGGCACAGCACAATAAGCTGTTTTGTGTATGTTCATCTGATCGCACTCTTTCACTGTAATGTTTGATAACAGCATATCTGATCCAGCACAGCTTTAGAGAGAGAGACAACTGTTGTGATTGACTTGCATGGCACACACACACGTGTGTAAGACTGTTTCAGAGTGTGTGTGTGATAAACGATCTGTTCATTCACACGCTCGGAAAGTGTGTCAGTGTGTCTGCTCGAGATTCTGCACGTCTGCACTTCTCTCAGACACGGATTGTAGTTTGTCTTTCATCATTTTCTCCGAACACGTTTGACTTTCTGTCCTCCACAGTAGCAGAATGTACGTGTCAGTCACCATTCACTTTCAATGCAACTTTGGTGATATTCTGCATAACATGTCATTTGTGTTCATGCATGTTGTGAAAGCACAGACTGATCTCACAGTGGAGTCAGAAACAGTAGGAGGACTTTAGCTGAAATGTAAAACACTGCCCCCAGTGCTCAAAGTGGTGAGTTTTATTGGGCGGACAGGCACAGGTGAGATTTTCCCGTTGAATTGAATTATTTGATAAACTGAACCTGCCGACTTCCCGTGTGATCCGGTTGAAAAGACATGACGGTGAGTAAATATATATAATGTTAGTTACGTTTTCAAGAAGTGGCTTTAGATGTTCATCATTGATCATACAGTCGAGTTCGTCAATCTGTCCTGTTCTAACGGGACAAGTGGTGCAGTCGGGGCCAAACGCATGTATACTCATGTACACACATGTACACTCATATACACACATGTACACTCATGTACACTCATGTACACTCATGTACACACATGTACACACATGTACACTCATGTACACTCATGTACACACATGTACACTCATGTACACTCATGTACACTCATGTACACACATGTACACACATGTACACTCATGTACACTCATGTACACTCATGTACACACATGTACACTCATGTACACTCATGTACACTCATGTACACTCATGTACACACATGTACACACATGTACACTCATGTACACACATGTACACACATGTACACTCATATACACACATGTACACTCATGTACACTCATGTACACTCATGTACACACATGTACACTCATATACACACATGTACACTCATGTACACTCATGTACACTCATGTACACACATGTACACACATGTACACTCATGTACACTCATGTACACACATGTACACTCATGTACACAAATGTACACTCATGTACACTCATGTACACACATGTACACTCATGTACACTCATAATATACACTCATGTACACTCATAATATACACTCATGTACACACATGTACACTCATATACACACATGTACACTCATAATATACACTCATGTACACTCATAATATACACTCATGTACACACATGTACACTCATATACACACATTTACACTCATGTACACTCATATACACACAT